>JANDJT010000206.1:8634263-8644449 GCA_024331685.1 Stegophilus panzeri | reverse complement strand
TGTCACATGAAAAGGTATAATCAAATATTTACAAAAATGTGAGGGGTGTACTCACTTTTGTGAGATACTGTATATTACAAATCACTGAGAATAAGTGAAGCAGCAAAATTCAAATCAAAGCTTGAGAATATGAAGTGACAATGTTTCGAACACTGAATAAGCATGAGAGCGTTGACTGGGAGGGGTGAGTGTGGAATGAAACATTGATCAAATGTACTGGAATTAAGTGGAAATTAATGAATGACATTAGTCATTAGTCTGTGGAATAAATCTGAAGAGGTAGTGGGGGGATATATTATTAAAAGAGAAAGCGTATGAAACTCTGCTGTAGGTTTTCATTACTTGGAGAGGCTTTTCTTTCCAGAATTTGTCATTGTTATCACACTGATATTATACTGAAACTCACATTGTGTTCTTTTACTTGTACGTGCTCCAATCCCAACGTCAGATACCATGCGATATCTATGTTACCTACTGTACTGTAAGCCTTGCGTACATTTAAGCGCTAATGAACAGATGACACACAATGGCTGTGTTTCATGATGAATGACAAGAACTGTATGAAAAACATCAAGATGAGGAACAGCATCTTCCTACATACAATACAAGTAACTGGACAAAATATCTTTAACATGAAATTCAGCACAAGGAGGTCATTGCCAGCAAAATCATGACCGGCTAAATGAGAAGAAAATGACCACAGGCAATTCTAGGTGAGTGAATATAACAATGCTTAGCCAGTACATTGTTCTTGGTGATCAGCCTGTATTGGTTATCGACAATGAGGGATTCTGACACGGAAAACAAAAACACACTCGACTTACAGCTGTTCAGTAAAGTAAACCTTACTCGATCCAAAGTAACTAATATCCCTAGTTGATGTACTTAATTCAGCTAGCTAAAATTATAACAAATGAGCCTAGTCGCCTATCAGGGAAACAGGGCTAAATAAAATGTTCTATGAAGCTCAGGATAAAAAAAAAAATCCTATTCAAGAATACTAGAATTTTTCTCAAACTCACATCTAAGCTACATCCACTGAGCTACGCATATTCTGTAAAATATGAAGGTTTTTTTTGTTTTTTTAAAAGCACAATCAATCTAAAAAGTTAAAAGCGCACTGGTTTTGGACTCTACAAAAAAGCCAGGGTGGAACCCAGTATCACCTCTTCCTACAAGAAAACCCTGCCTGTGCATTGTTTAAAATCTGCACAGAAATCCTGAAGGAATCCAGCCAAGAACTGCTGCCAAGAACATGGGTTTCTGGCACCATTGATAAACTTCATAAAAGAATAATGAGGGCAATATTAAGCTTAAATGATGACACCGTGAAACTTGTTTAATGAACACCCCCAAGACACTGTTCAACTTGTTGGTTAGTCAGCTATCTTGCTATTTGCTAGCTACAGTAGCTAACTTGGCATGTAAGCATTTCAGAAAAATACTTACATGATGAAATTATAGACTGATTTGTTAGATACAGAAAAAAAAAATCAAATTTTAGATAGTTTAAAGATGCTTAAATATTTTTTATCTCCATTACCTGATCCTATAACCTCATGTTTATACCCCAGGGAAACAGGATATGGTTCCCATGGACTATGAACAAATGAAAAATAATACTGAAAAGTTTTTCAAAGGTGGTTGTTTGAGTGGAAACTGTTTTTCACAAGTAATAAACAGATTGTTATCTCATTAAGGGAGGTCAATAACTTAAAATATCAATACCAAATCACAAAATCTCAGTTTTAAACTCTTCAAATCTCAAAATCTTGAAAACTTACAACAGTCAAATCTCAAAATCTTACCATTTCAAAGTCTGAAAATCTTAAAGTATTAAAATATCAAAATGCTGAAACCTTAATGTTAAAATTTCAACATTTTATAAATTTTACCATCTCAAAATCTTAAAATCTAAAAATCTCAAAAACTTAAAATCCTAAAAGCTCAAAATATTCAAATCTCAAGTAGTTTTTCATCACTAGGTCGATCAGACTCTCCAGTAAAACTCAAATATACAGAAGGAAAATAACTTTATTTTCTCTTCACTTTTAATGTTGAAAAAAAACTTCCCAAAAACAGGTTTTCTCCAGCTGTTTCTTCAAAAAGCAGATTTCAAACCCATTTCAAAGCATCTAGATGAAGCGGCTGTTCCTGGCAAGCCGTACAATCAAATGAATGTGAATGATCTTTTTTAAACCACAATGTCAGAATTGCGAGGGTTTCGCATCAATTGCGGAGCTAGTACGAGATGCAGTCATTCACGTCGCCCTCTGAAAAGCACAGCAAATCCATCGAAGATTGTTTCTCGGCCTGCGTTATACGCAGCACAGATGAGCTGTAAATGCCCTTGCCAGATATTTGTTATCTTTTAACAGTCGCTCACTGCAAATTCCTCTCGGGATATGGGCTGCTAATTAAAAAGCTGTTTAATTACATATTCTGTAACTCTGTAATGAATTTACAATGCATCTCACATGTACAGTATACATGGTTTGATTTGGGGTTTAGCTCAAACTTAGTACCAAACTTTCAGTGGATGTAAACATCCAAACTCCCTAGTTGATTATTTTCCTATAACAGCACACCGTGCTGTGTTTTAATAAATGATAAACGAGGGCCCAGATGTAAACATCTGTTCACCCAATCCTGTTAATAGCACGTCTGAGGCCGCAAGGTTGGAACTCATCCAGTTCTTCAGTGAATTCCCTACAAAGGGGCTTCATGAACTCGGCCTTAAGAAAGGTAGGAACTTTTCTTGCCGTTAACAGGAGCTAATCACGATAACATACAGTACGCATCCTCAGGCGTTTTAAACTTTGTTTAATATTCTCATATTACAATCTAGGATTATCGTTCTCATTCTTCCCACTTTTCCTCTTATGACATTTCCTGAATCTTCAGGCTGAGATGAAAATGATCATATTTCAATCCATGTGACATAAAACATATGAGGGCCATTTTTCTACACTGACAAGGCGACTGCTCACGCTCAGGACATTTATAATAGCAGACCTGTTCGGTCTTAGTGGTACCATCTGCAGCTCTAATGAAGACCAATCGTAATGTATTAGAGTGCAATCTCTTCACCTGTTAAATTCATCCGCAAGATGAAAACTTAAAAATAGACGCATTTAACATCCGCCGACTTGTTTTCCGGACTTCGTCTCTGTAGCAGCGGCTGATCTCAAGCGGAATTACTCATCACACGGATAGGTGAGCCAGGATCATCCATCATTATGATAGATGGCTTGGCTGAAGGTTCTGCTGCTGTTTTGTCCTCATTAACACCAAAATATTGGGAAAGTCCTTACTTGAGTCAAATGTACTTTGCTTTTAAATCACTCGGGGACCGAACACCTTGAGAAATGGCCTTGGCTAAAGCAGCGTGGAAACATTTGCTTAACTAATAATCATGAATTAAAGGGAAAGGACGTGCTAGCTCAGGTTCTCAGAAGGCTGTGAGTTCAAATCACACAAGCCAGTCTTGGAACCTTGAATGAGATTCTTTAACCCTCAACACCTCAGCTACAGTACTGCTGTACTACAACAAGTTGTAGACCCTGAATTAATAAAAACATAAGTGTAAAAAAAACAATTGTGCAAATTTACAATAAACCCAGAATAAATAAATAAATAAAAAGACAGATAAATCAATTGAGAAATCCTAGATGAATAAATAAACAGGGAAATAAATACAGTAAATAGGGAAATGTTTGAATGAATTAATAAATTAATAAATAAACAGAAATAAATAAATAAACATATAAATAAACTGGTAATGAAATGAACAGAAAAATGTTTGAATAAATAAATAAACAGAAATAAATACATATATGAATATATAAATAAACCGGTAATTAAATTAACAGAGAAACGTTTGAATAAACAAACAAACAGAGAATTAGATGGTTAGTAAATAAATACATAAATAAACAGAAATAAATACATAAATATATAAATAAACTAGTAATTATAGAGAAATGTTTGAATGAATAAATAAACAAACAGAGAAATAAATGAATTTGTTTGTTTGTTTGTTTTATACAAACTTTACAAACTTTATAGGATTTTAGATTTTATGGTTTATAGAAGATTTAGTTTTTTGTGGGGCCCCCCCGATTTTCTCCCACCACATCGTTGGGAACTGTTGCATCACTGGGCAGCATAACAGCTGTGGAGGAAAGTGCTATCTGCCCTCTTCCACATACATGAGCTCACAGATGCTCACGATTGCTTAGTGTCACTGTGAGTGACAGGGAAGAGAGAGTATGCCACTCCCACCCAGACAGCATGACCAGTTTTGCTCTCTTGGACTCCTGGCCCTGGATGGTTGTGGCATTGCTGGGATTCAAGCTCATGATCTCTAGATTTTGGGGTTTTTTTGTTGTTGTTTTTTTACCAAATGACCAAATACTACGTGTTGTCTGTTTTACATGTTTCATTTCATTATCAGTAATTTGCAGTGTTTGTAGCTCAAAGCGTATAATACAAGGTGGTTTCAATGCTAATACAATAATTTAGCCCCTAAAGTTGCATTTATCGCAGCATTATTGCATCAAATTTAGGAATGGCGACTGCTGTTCCATTCTGAATGACTGTATGTGCAAATTAATATGCAGGTGTTACACTTCACAGTAGCCTGTTTCCACCGATTGAAAATAAAATAAAAGTGCCGAGGTCTGGGAAAACCTGTCTGACGTTGGTTGACGAATTTCAGGTTCACTCTTCAGCACACACAAATATCTTTTCCTACTTTAACAAGTGGTGGCATTAAAAAGCCCGTAGCAACACACAACATCGAGGTAAGTTGTATTATCATGAACCGTGTTGTGCTTAAACATGCACACCAGGCGAAAATGTTTGTTTTGCAAAAGCCAATAGAAAGTAGTGTTTTTTTTAAAATTATTTTTCTGGTTGTTGAAAGTACTTGTTTAACAGGCAGCCCGAAGCGCACATGCTTACAAATGCTAGAATTTATGTTGCCACTCTAATTTTAATTCATACTTCCTTAAACTTCCTTCATACACGCCAGCTCAATTTTTCATTCTTCTACTTTATCACGAACCCGTCATGACAGAAAACAACTTAAAACACGACTTGTCATGACGAGTGGAAACGCAGGAAGACAGGTCGCCTGCCGCAACCCGGAGCAACGCTCAACACCTTCATTAATCTACATCAGCTTGAAATGTACACACACGTTTCATACTCAAGTTAGATTTCTTTAATCAAAGTAGTTATGGGATGATGGGAAATGGAGAATAGGTGTACAAAAAAATGTAGGAATACTCAGCTGAAACTACAGCAAAAGAGAGAGAGAGAGAGAGCGCAGTTTGAATCTCTGCCTAATGTGTTTATACAAACAAAAACGAACTCCCCAAGGTTAGCATGTTCGTAATTATGCATAAATTTTGCACTCGCCTCAAAATATCACCCATTATATGCAAAAGAGTATCTTTTTTTTAATGCAAAATAGAACATGTATGTTAGTATTAGCAGTCAAAAATGAAAGAGAAGATTGATCTACTGATTAATTTCTTTAAAGAATTTCTTTAAAAGGTGGGTCTACATAGAAGATAACATTTCTAGATTATATTTAAGTCACAATCAGAAAGCGCAATGCAAACCTTTGAACTGATATCACTTGTTGCTGGTTTGTTTTGTTTTTTGTTTTTTTACTAATAATATCATGACATTCATTTTTGCCATTTTCTTACTTAATTAATAAAGAAACACTTTAAAGCATAATTAAAAGCATTTATAGGATGTAATAGTCATTTATAAGTTAAAAGTCGTTGTGGTCTAAGGGTGCACAAACTTTTGCCCTCAAAGGGTATTTATTGAAATAGCGCTGGGAGGTGGAGGAGATGGGTGAGTTATTTCATATTTAACTGTTTATTAATTAGAATTTTCATAATAGCCAATGTAACATTGGCTCTTTTGACCTGAACAAAATGTAAAAGTTAAGGCTCGAGTTACTTTAAGCTCTGACACCGTACGCTTGAGGAAGTACCTTGATGGCTGCTGAGGCGATCTGGAGGTGGTGCAGTTTCCTCAGCGTGCTGTCTCGGTCGATGAAGTAGGAGGCAGCGAGGTGATGGAGGGCCTCGAGAGTCAGCGTGCCGTTAGCGGCCCCGCTGTTTGAATGGGCTTCACTCAGCTTCCGCTTATCCACGAAAATGGTCAAGGACTCTTCGCCTGGATAAAAGAGAAGTGAGAACTGTTAGTTCACGCACCACTGAACAGCTGAGCACCGAATCTCTCTGTCTTCGCCTCACCAGTTCTCTCTATTCTCCAAACGTTTTGTGTGTCTCTATTAGCTACTATTTGGTGAATATTCTAAAGAGAAGCAACAGTATGGCACTATGAAAGCTACGGTCCTGGGCAGAATTAATTACTTGACAGTCCGTACAGGATTTCGCAGAGGTTTTTTTGTGTGATTGTTGCGGCTAAAATAGCTTGATTTTGCAACGGCGTTTTTCTAAATTTGTGACACAATTTGCAGAGCATTTTGTGCTTATTTTGCCGGAAACTACTTGAATTGGCGGAACTGCAATTGCACGAAATAGTTTTGCACAGTCTTTCACAGCGATGTCTGTTGGTAAATCAGACCTTTTAGCTGTACTCATGTTCGATGCACATGAATAGAGAGCTTTGGCTGAATGTGCATTGTGATAGGGAAGTGACAGCGGTTAAGACTTGGACTTCTGATCGGAAGGTTGTGAGTTCAAATTCCAACACTGCCAAATGGCCACTTTTGGGCCCTTGAGCAAGGCCCTTAACCCTCAACTGCTCAGTTGTATAAATGAGATAATTGTAAGTCGCTCTGGATAAGGGCACTCTGGTAAGTCAATCTGGATAAGGGTGTCTGCCAAATGCTGTAATGTAATGCAATGTGATGATGTCACATGACAGGTCTTGGCCCAAATCTGCAGTAACTGCAAGCTCCTCCGAATATTGCGAAATTTGCTTGATTTTTTGTATTCATTTCTGCGATCGCAAAATCGTGAAATCCTGCTGAAGGGACTGACTTGAGAACATGCGGTAACAGGAAAAACAATCAATGACAGGATGGTTTGAAGTTATTGTGGAGTTATTGTTGATTAATTTCCAGTAACAGCATGTCCTGAAGTGTTTCGTTCGTCTTAAATCAAAGCAATTTGCTGATATAAATTTGCCGAATAAAATTATTTTTTTATCTGTTTATAGTTACATTTAATGTTGTGGAATGTCTGGTATATTGGTATATTTTATCTTCTAAGAAGGCTGATAACCTGCATATAAACTACTTCCTGAATGTTCTGGAATGGAACGTTAACGATTGGCAAAAAAAACAAGCTAGGTTGACAAGATATTTCGGAAAACTTAAGAAACTTTTTAAGTAAAATTCTAAAACTTCTGAAACCTTTGAAGGGTGCCTTGTAAACCAAATATGTCTATGATAAAAAAAAATTATACAATTAAAATGGATCTTGTGTAGACAATTGAATAATCTGAACATGACAATGTTTTGAAAAGAATCCTGAAATGTGTGATCACCAGATCAGTGTTAATTCATCAATTTTTCAAACTCAAAACGGTTCTTTCACCCTTTGTTGCGTTTTCTTTTTATCGAGACTCTTCCAGCATAGAAGCCCCAGTACACCTCTCTTGTTTTTATAGCCCATCTGTAAAAGGATGAGGGAGAACAGGAGGCAGTTCGAATACCGGAGGGTTTTTGTTTGGGGAAAATGTGTTTCGGAGGAAAAATGGCTCCGGTCAGGTGCTGAATTGTCTGGAGATCTAAATGGAGCCCAAATGAGGGCACGGGAGGTGCACTTAGCAGCTGAGATAATCGATTGCAGGATCATTGTGGTGAGTACTGTAATTATTCTCCGAGGGAAAAGCAGCTATTGGGTACTGACTCTTTCTACAATTATAGTACAATAAGAGCCGTCGTCACGCACTAGCAGTAGCAGAAAGCGTCACTGATGTCGATACCATTGGAAAGTTGTGTGATATTTCTGTGATAACCTCTGGCATGTTTTCCATTTGTACCCATACCTTGAATACTTGTACTAAATAATTTCGTTCAAAGTAATTAATCAACATTGGGGAAATATCTATTTAGTGAAATAGACTTACAGTGAATGTTTGACTTGCTCCCAATCAGACAGAAGCTGTCTGTTTAGTTCAAGCACCATTCCACATAAATAGAGGACAATGGAGCACAACTAGGACTAACAGCCAAGCCATTTGAGTGAAGCAGGGGTTGCACGGCTATCAAACCTGGCTCAGGACTTCAATGCTTTTTTAGGCTATACTGTAAAAAACAATTCAGTAATCAGCAGTATAAATAGTCAATGTGTATCATATTACAATATTTAGGGATGTCCTAATTCTTAAAATGCACTTGTGTGGACGACCACTCAACTAAAACTTAGAATTGCAAACTGAGAATGCGCAGCATGGAAGCTCATGCCCGTCTACAGAGCTCCCTTT
Organism: Stegophilus panzeri; assembly: GCA_024331685.1. Lineage (NCBI taxonomy): Eukaryota > Metazoa > Chordata > Actinopteri > Siluriformes > Trichomycteridae > Stegophilus > Stegophilus panzeri. Next base: position 8,635,965 of record JANDJT010000206.1, on the reverse strand, counting down.
ACAGTTCAATGAAAGGCCTTGTTGGCTGATAGATGTGATGTCTACAGCAATGTCTGTTTTTCCAGGTTTCAAGGCAATTAATAGCTGCTGTTTGACAGCTTGACAATATGTCATGCAGAAATGTACATTCTGGGATGTAAGTATGCTTAAAAACTACAGAATGCCATTCAAGGGCAATATTAAATACATAAAATGACATTATTATTAATTATTAAATATTAGTATTGTCTATGTAAAGTCCATGAAAAGGTTTTTATTTTTTCCATATGGAGAACATCTTAGAAGACAGCATTATATACTTATAGTTGCAATCAGAATTATTCAACCCCCATTGCAAATCATGTTTATTGTCAAAATTGACAGACTTTAATTGATTGAAATAGTTCAACACAACGAATGCTTCAAGTGGTTTCCCCCAAATTCAAATGAAAATGCAACTTATAATGACTTCTCCAGTCTCAAAATTATTCAACCCCTTCATGGCAAGCATCTTTAGTACTTAGTAGAGCACCCTTTTGCTGTTATGACCTGCTGCAAACGAGATGCAGAGCTTCTGGCAGCGTTCCTGAGGAATCTTAGCCCATTCCTCATGAGCAATGGCCTCCAGTTCAATAATATTCTTGGGTTTGCGTGCTGCAACGGCCTTCTTCAAATCAAACCAGAGATTTCCTGTGGGGTTCAAGTCAGGTGACTCTGATGGCCCTGTAGAATCTTCCAGGACTTCTTCTGCAACCAAGCCTTAGTGGAATTTGAGGTATGCTTGAGGTATCATTGTCCTGTTAGAAGGTCCAATGACGCCCAAGCTTCAGCTTCCTCACAGACAGCATGACGTTTTCTCCTAGAATTTACTGATACTTCAATGAATCCATCTTGCCTTCCACACGCTGCAGGTTTCCAGTGCCAGACGATGCAAAGCAGCCCCAGAGCATCACTGAGCCACCACCATGCTTGACTGTGGACAGAGTGTTCTTTCTTCATTCTTCTTCCTCCAGACATACCGCTGATCCATCATGCCAAAAAGTTCCAGTTTTGTTTAATCGCTCCACAGAACAGAATCCCAAAACTTCTGTGGCTTATTTATATGATTTTGAGCGACTTTTCTTGTGCTTTTGGGTCCTTCTGCGTTTAGTACGCGCCTTAATGTGCTCACTGAAACCCCAATGCCCGTTGCCACAAAGTCTTGCTGCAGGTCTTTTGCAGTCTCTCAAGGGTTTTTCATAACCTGCCTTCTCAGAAATCTGGTTGCAACCGTTGATAGCTTCCCTTTTCTGCCCCGTCCAGGTAGTGTAACCACTGCTCCCTTAACTTTGAATCTGCAAACTATGCTTCCAACAGAGTCTCTAGGAACATTCAGTGCCTTCACTATCTTTTTGTATCCTGTTCCTTGTTTGTCAAGGGCAATGATCTCTTCTCTTAAATTTTTGGACCATTCTTTTGACTTAGCCATATTTCTAAAATGCAGTCAAACAACTCACTCAAAAAACCCCTAGCCAGTTAAGGTATTTCATGTGTTCCAGCTCAAGCACACCTGGTGCAACTAATGAAGCCCTTTATTAGTTGCATTAGGTGTGCTTGAGACAACACCTGTTTTGCATATTTGTGCTGTTGTGAGGGATTCTATTCGGGGAGTTGAATAATTTTGAGACTGGAGAAGTCATTATAAGTTGCATTTTCAGTTGAATTTGGGGAAACCACTTGAAGC
>JANDJT010000206.1:8620733-8632090 GCA_024331685.1 Stegophilus panzeri | reverse complement strand
ATTAAACTGGATGTGGCATCCTTTTCAATTATTTTGTATTTGGATCATTAAACTTTTTTAAAATTTCACCAAGGTGACACTACTCAATTTTTGCCACGTGGTCAATGCTTTCTGGTCCATGTTCACATAATTACATCACATAACTGCTTCAGATTTGTCAGCTGTACATTAATGCTCCAAATCTACCATTCTACCATATCTGTTGGTGACTGGGGAGGCCATTGAACTACACTGAACTCATTGTCATGTTCATGGAACCAGTTTGAGTCGACTTTATGCTTTGTAATTTGGTGCATTATTATGTTGAAAGTAGACATTACTCAGTCCCTCTTGGATTTCATGAATTTGCAATGGCAGAAATTAACGCGAAATCAAGCAAACTCTGCAACGTTCGAAGGAGCTTGCAATTTTTCCGAATTACCACAGATTTTTCTGCAGATTTCGGCCAAGATGAGTCGTGTGATGTCATCACAACATGCATTCAGCCAAAGCCCTCTTCGATTCATGTGTGTCGACCATGAGTCCAGCTAAAAGGTCTCATTTACCAACAAACATCACTGCAAAAGATAGTGGAGAACAATTTCATGCAACTGCAATTTTGCCAATTCAAGTAGTTTTCCGTAAAAAAGCAGAAAAATCTCCGCAAGTTGCATCGCAAATTTTGCAAAAAGCCGCAGCAAAATCAAGCATGTTTGTCTGCAACAATAAAAACAACTCTGCGAAATCCTGTACGGACTGATTATAAGATGGGTAAATTGTATATGCAGATGCATACTGTCAGCAACAAAACTCAAAAAGTCTATGGCATTCAAAGGATGCTTGACTGTTATTAAGCAAGAAAACACTCCCACACATTACCACCACCAGTCTGAACTGTTGACACAAGGTAGTTAGGGTCCATGTATTCATGCTGTTAATGCTAAATTCTGACCCTACCATCTGCATGCTGCAGTAGGAACTGAGATTCATCAGAACATGCAAAGTTTGTCCAATCTTTAATTGAGCAGTTTGGGTGAGCCTGTGCTCACTGTAGCCTCAGATTCCTGTTCTTGGCTGACACGAGTGGAACCTGTGGTCTTCTTCTGTTGTAGCCTATCTGCCTCAAGTTATAAGGTGTTGTGCTTTCTGAGATGCTTTTATGCTCAACATGGTTGTAAAGAGTAGTTATTTGGGTTACCATAGGCCAGTGTGTGTGTGTATATATATTGGCTTCAAATCTTAAAATTGTCTTGAAGTGCCAAGTTTGGCCACATTAAGCTAAACTGTGCTTGTTTTACTAAAAATATATTGTTGAGACTTCTTCAGGGCTCAGCGAAAAGCAGCGAGTCATGGGATTAAAAATGTACTGTTCCCAGAGGAATCTGACATGGTGAATCCTTGCCAAAACCACTTTGAACATATGACTCATAATCGCACATATATAGAAAACATATGACCGAACAAACCAGTACTCTGTAAGAAGTGACAAAGTGCAACTAAAGTGTAAGATAGCGAGCTGTTAGAAATGAAAAAGCAGCGTGAGACGAAAAAAGGCCACAAAAGCAATCAGCACACAATCTGGCTCTCCTTTCCACCTCCTCCTGTTAATACCACTTCTGTTCCACGCTTCCCCTGTACACTTGGCCGACACAGACAAGAACAGTAGGTGGGATTTGATTGTGCTGGGACTTGAAAAAGCTCAGCAGGGAGCCAGGTGCTAAACACACTGTACGGCTCTTTTTTCTTCTTCTCCGAAATGTAATCTGCCCAGATCTTTCCATACCTATTTTCCATCTCTGGTGTTCCTATTTCCCATCTCTGGTGTGTAGGGTGGAGGTCTGGGAGGAAGGTCTTTCAAATATTGTTTATAATCAGCAAGATGTTCCCTTAATACACTCAGCATGCATCCTTATTACAGGTGAGTCAATAAGTCGAGGACACTGATAGATTCACTTGTATAAAAGAGCAAACCAGGCAAAGGTCAATCATTAGCTTTAAGAAAGCTGCCATTGCTACCAGTCAGCCCAATGAGAGGTCCTTGGGATATGTAGAGGTTTGATGAATGGTAGAGCTGGAAATGCCTAACGATGGAAAAGTCAGAGCTAGTTCTAAGGTTTCTTGCATCCAAGAGCCTTCATTACATTCCCAAATGTACCAAAGTTACATGAGTGGGAGGCTTGTACTTCATTGTTGGGGGACAAACAAAGACCATGTTCATTAAAACACAGGAATAATGCAAAACTCCACACAGAGAGTTCAGGATCAAGCCCCCGACCCTGAAGCTGAGCCACCAACACCACCTCCTACACCACTGTGCTGATTCTAATATTCCTATTGCTATATATATTTTTTGCCAATACAGTATCACAGTACTGTCTGAGATATAACTTCATCAAGGTTGAGTTATAGATGCATGATGACATCCATATTCAGAGCTCATCGGTAAAGTGGTAAACATGCTCCAAACACCTGATTTATTGGCACAATTAGCTTTTGTAAAAATAATGTAAGAAAACATTTTTTTCCCCACTATGTATGTTACTGCATAAATGTGTTAGGTTGTGTGTCAGTTCTTTGGTCTGCTCATTCTAATAGCAATTCGGAGGATACATTATGATAATGCAAGATCATTTAAAGTCATGGTGAATGAGCTGTAGGGAAAATGCATGCTTTTAATACTGTTGGCTTACAATACATGTTTTATGTGTGATGGTTTAGAATTTTCATTGAGTGTTTTTCAGGCTGATTGTATTAGCAATTGGGCTGTTTTAGTGACTAATTTTGATTGGCCATTAGGTTGTTTTGGGGCTGGTTTTAATTGGCCATTGGGCTGGTTTGGGGGCTGGTTTTGATTGCCCATTGGGATGGTTTGGGGGCAGGTTTTGATTGCCCATTGGGCTGGTTTTGATTGGCCATTGGGCTGGTTCGATTGGCCATTGGGATGGTTTTTGAGCTGGTTTTATTAGGAGGATTTGGGGCTGTTTTGGAGTTTGTTGTGATTCACCATTTGGACTGTTTCTGGCTGCTTTGGGGTTGTTTTTACTTGCCATTTTGCTGCTGTTTAGGGATGTTTTTGATTGCCCATTAGGATGCTTTTGGGGCTGGGTTTAATTGGCCATTGGGCTGTTTTGAATGATGGTTTTTGATATGGGTTTATTGGGTGGTTTTATGCCTGTTTTGGGGTTTGTTTTGATTGGTCATTGGGCTGTTTTTTGGGTTGAGTTGATTGGGTTGTTTGCTGTTGTTTGTGGCCATTGAGCTGCTGTTTAGGACTGTTTTTATGACTGTTTAGGACTGGTAATTGGGCTGTTGTTTGGAGTTGGTTTTAATTGGTCATTGGGCTGTTGTTTGGAGCTGGTTTTGATTGGTCATTGGACTCGGTTTTGGTGCATTTAGTGGTTGTTGTGCTGGTTTTCTTGATTGTTTTGGGGTTGTTTTGGAGTCAGTATTGATTGGCCATTGGGATGGTACAACAAACAGGACTCAGTGGTCATGTGAGCATGCATTCATAGGTGTGCAAATCCAAAGAGCGGTCAGAAAAAATGAGGCAGGTGTCAAACACAACACTCAATGCTATTTCCAGAACTAGAGTGTATAATGTGGCAAATAGAGAACAATGACTCAGAACTTACTCAAATGAAAATAAACTGGAAGACTTTGCAATAAAAGCATGTAACCATGGGCTTTGTATAGTAAACAGGAAATGATTGTGGAATGAAGAAGAGTCTCTAAACTTGGTTTTGAATGGGCTGGCTTTAAATGTCCCTTGGGTGTTGGATTTGCCCATTGGGATGTTTTGGTACTGGTTTTATTGGGTGGATTTTGGATTGTATTGGAATTCGTTTTGATTTGCCATTGGGTTGGTCTGGGGCTGATTTTGATTCGACTGATTTTGATGCCGAGTTGTTTTGATTGGTCAATTAATTACTTTTGTGACACATACTCATACTTGGGAAATCTGACCATTGCAACCATCTGACCATATACATTAACTCTATAACGTAGATGCATTTTCAAGTTTAATTTTCTAGCTGTCTGCCTTCATACTGCAGATTATAATAACAAAAAAATCCACATAAAACAAAGTATAAACGTAAAAGGGGTGAGTGAAATGTTATAGGCTTAAATACAAGTCGCGTGTCTGTACCTGTAAATCTTGTAGCGGGTGGTGAAACCGTATTGGTGTCGCTCGGAGAACTCTGTGAACTCGTGCGCGCGACGGAACGGCCCCTTGTCCGCCAGCAGCCACGCGAGGCGCTCCGCGGCCCCTGCGCACGCCCCCGCGGCCACGAGCAGCAGCAGCAGGAGCAGCGCGCGGAGAGCACCGTGCCCGGCCATGCATCCGCGCGTGCCGCATGCCCGCCGCGCTTTCCCAGGTTTGCAACTGCAAGGTAACGTGAACGTACCTCGCGTGTCAAGTCCGAAGAAAGGCTTCACTGATGCAAGTCAAAAGCACAGCCGGTACAGGTGGTCGCATTGACAACATCCATACAGTTTACCTGATTTTATCTTACCTGAGTCCTTTTCTTTCTCAGCTTACTGCAAACTAACTTTTTTTACCCCCTTCCTGCTAAATGCACACTAATTACACAAATGTCCCCAATCCGATGCGACTCCAGTTAAGCAAGTCCAATGCACGTAAGTGGAGAATCCGATATGTTCTCTGCAGAGCACGCGCGAGATCCATATACAGTGTCTTCTGATAGCATATAAAAGTGTCAAATAAGACTAAAATCGGATTCGTCTAATCTTCGTGGTCCTTCCCAACAATTCCGACAGCCAAACAAGTTTAATAGCGCAGTAAGAAACGCGCATTAACTCGAGTTGTGAGGAGAGCGCGCGCGAAGAGGATGAAACATGATGCATTTGCCTTATCGCTTATCTGCAGGGCGAGAGAAGTGCGCGCGCGCCTAGTGCACTTTTGGAAACGCTCTGCATTTTAAAGGACAACTCTCTCTCTCTCTCTCTCTCTCTCTCTCTCTCTCTCTCTCTTTCTGTGTGTGTGTGCGCATGCATTTTCAGATCCCACATTATTGTGCTCCTTTCCTTCCACGCGCATGCACATGCTTGCATATTTCTAGGACGTATTTGACTTGTAAATTTCTACTTGCAATCATCTGTTTAGGCTTGAGATGATGCATGATTGCAAACTCTGGATAATTGGCTGATCAGTCGATTTGGCTCAAAACGTAACGGGTAAAAAATACCGGGTTAAAAATAAAATAGAGGTTGTGTTGTGTGTGTTTTTTTTAAGTGATCCTCTGATCACAATCACGTTTTTATTTTCTATTATAAAACACAGATTAGCCTTATGACCTTTGACCCTGTGGCCCTATTTACTTAGATTAACATTGTGTAAAAAAGGGTTTTAAAAAAGTAAACTAGGCTGTTTATACAATAAATAAATCTGTAAATGCTTAATTCATATCCTTTTCTTTGATTGAATGTACATTGGTACATTATAGTGTCATATATCATTAACATTATGAAAATTGCACGAGTTGGCCGTGACGTTGCACCCCATTAACACGGCGAGACCTGAGCACGCTTCGGGTAATGAAGTCACTCAGTTCAGAATCACTGTTTGCCTTTTTAGCTGGAAATTAAATTCCGCCGTCTGAAGCGGCACATCTATTAAGAGGTACAGAGAGAAAGATGAGGAGAGGCAGGAGAAGAGAATAAGATAATGAAAGGGAATGAGAGAGGGATATGGAGCGATAGAGAGAGATGGTGGGAAAGAGGGGGGGAAAGAGATGTGGGGTTGGGGGTTGGGGGTGTGGGTGGGGGACAGAGAGGGAAAGAGAGAGCAAGACACAAATAGGGGTGAGACAGAAAAGTGACAAGGACAAAGAGAGAAAATGTGAGAGAAAAGGAGATGGAACAAATATTGCACCGTTAGGATTTGTATTTTGTTAAACTATATTATAACTTGTGAGTTACGTCGCATTATTTCATTTCTTAAGACAAAACATATTACACAAAGGGAAGCTTTTGTTGGATTTATTTAAGACACAATGTTATCCAACACTAACAACTGCAACAGTATCTGCAACCAAACACTTCCTATAATGTGATATAACTGTGACTGCGGTGGAGAGATTTATTTATTTATTTGTTTGTTTTTTTCACAATGACTTTCATTCAGATATATTGGCAGGCTTCCAAGCACAAATTGCTTGTTTCAGGTCTCTCATGGGTTCAAGTCAGCATTTTGACTAATTCCCGAACTTTTTTCTGATTTTGTTTCTTTTCGGCCGTTCAGATATGGACTTGTTTTTTTGTGTTCAGGATTATTGTCTTGTTGCAAGTCATCAAGGTCCCAATGCAGTAAAGCATCCCCATATCGTCATACTACCACCACCATGTTTCACAGCTGGCATGTTCTGACTGGAAGATGGTTTATTTTCTTTATGCCAGACATAGCAGGAACTGTAAGTTAAATTTTTCTTTCGTCTGGCCAGAAAACATTATCCCAAAAAGCTTTGCGGATCATCCAGTGGTTTCTGACTTGTTACTCACCCATCTTTCCAAAGAATTCCACATTTTCCAGGTCTCTTTCTTATTGTGCAGTCATGAGCACTAAGCTGGAAAGGTCTACATTTTAAAAAATGTAGTTCTTGGGTATTTTCTCACTTTCTGGGGGAGTTCTTTTCAAGAAACTGTTCACTTCTGGGAAAATTCACAACTTTTCCAGGTATTTCTCACTTAGTAATAATGGCTTTTACACTGGTTCAGTGGAGTCCAAACACCTTAAAAATGACTGTGCCTCCCCCCCATCACTTCTTTTGAAGTTTCATTTGATTGTGCCATAATAAGCTTGTAAAAACTTTGCAGCACTTGCTTCACACTGAGAGCAAGGTTTCATTTGAGTGAGTTTTGGCTGCAGTTAGGTCTGGCTGGGTTCACCCAGCTGAATCTAATTCTCAATTAAAGTTGGTTAATTTGAGGGGGAAAACTACTGGGTGATAGTGGTGATACTGTTGTTGTATAAATTTGTGCCTTAAATAAAATAATAATAAATAAAAAAAAGTAATTAAAAATGTAATTTGTATTCAAAGTTAACATTTTGTCTCAGGCACTGAAACCATACGGTGTGACAAATAAGCAAAAATAATGAAAAACTGGTAAGGGGCAAATACTTTTTCACAGCACTGTATATAAAGTCTATAAATTGAACTCGCATTCCATAATTAGGATCTGCATGCAAGGTTTTAAAAATAAATTCAACTTTAAATTCAATTTCATGATAATGATGCATGAAATGAGGATACAAATTTTGTTTCGGGTTTTTGTATTTGAACAAAACAGACTAATCGAAATAGTGATATATTATGGATCATGGAAGGGTGGGGGGAGGCAGAGAAAATTTATATAAAGAGAGAACAAGAACATAGCCAGGGATAAGAGAAAAATAAGTGAAATTCAGTGAGAAATAATAATAATAAAAAAAGAAGTTCAGGCTAATTGTCTTCTTGTGTAACCCATTTATGCATCAGCATTTTTAGCTCACGTACTTTAGCTGACTGGACTTTCTCAAGAAAGTTCCTGATACAGAGCACAATTCATTCTTCCTTCAATAATGTCCAGGCCCCAATGCAGCAAAGCATCTCTAAACCATCACACTACCACCACCATGCTTCACAGTTGGTATAGTCTTACTGTAAGATCTTATTGCATTTTATTTAGGAAGAGAAGGAAGAGAGAAAGATAGCAAGAATAGTGAGAAAGAATATAAAGACAAAGATGGTTTGGCTGATTGACAGTTCTAGGTGAGGTTTAAATGTTTTTTTGTTTTTTTCTTGGATCATTTTCAGAAAGGGAGGAAAAACAAACCGCCTCATAGGGTTCCTGTTACAAAATGAATACTTTATGGTGCTTGGTGGAATTTGTGTTTTGTTTTGTTTTAGAACAGTAGAAAGAAACAAATAGAAAGGCAAATAGAAATACATAGTGACATAGAAGAGAAAATGAAAAATCCAAAGTAGCATGAATACTGCCATGCCATGAATCCTAATACCATCACACTACCACCAACATGTTTCACAGTTGGTATGGTCTTAATGTGAGATGCTTTATATAGGAAGAGTAGGAAGAGAAAACTATATAACAAGAATAGTGAGAAAGAAGATAAAGACAACAATCTTTTGGCTGGTTAACAGTTCTAGGTGAGGTTTAAAGGGTTTTTTTTTTTACTTGAAACATTTTCAGAAAGGGAGAAAAAACAAACTGCATCCTAAGGTTTAAAATAAACACTTTTATGGTGCTAGATGGAATTTTGTTTCATTTTGTTTTAGTGTACTGGGAGCAAAAGAGACAAATAGAAATAAATAGTGACAAGGAAAAATCCAACGTTCCATGAATAATGCCATGCATCCTAATGCGACCACCACCATGTTTCACAGTTGGTATGGTGTCACTGTAAGATGCTGCATTTTATTCAGGAAGAGAAAAAGGTACAGCAGTTACAGTGAGGGGAAATTGGCTGGTTTAACCATTCTTGTGGGGTTGAAATGGATTTACTTGGAATATTTCATGAAAAGGGAAAACCTGCCTCATAGGGTTCCACATAGAAGCTTTAAGGGACAAATTGAAGTACACTTCATTGTGCCTCTTTTTTTAAGGCAAGTGAAAGAAGAGAACAAGAACATAGCCAAAGGGAAGAAACTAAAAACCAAAAAAATGAAAAATGTACTGCGATGCAGAAAGAAGAGGGAGAGAAAAACACAGAGGTGCAGTCTTAAATATCATCTATCATCCTAAAAGGATTCTTCAGACTGTCCTTCCTGGGAGCTTTTAGACACATCACGCACACAGCAGAGAGTATTTGGCTTTAGAAGTTTACCTGCTTGTGCGTTAAGGTGAACTAAGATTTGCAGCTTTAAAGATGTGAGAAAGAAATGAAGACGAGGAGAAAGTGAAAGGGGAAAGAGGGACAGAGGGAAAAGAGAAAAAAAACAGAGAGATAGATACAGAGTAAATGGAAAAGAAGGCGAAAGACAGAAAGAGAAGGAGACCCAGAGGTGAGACAGAGAAGCGAGATGGTATTCAGGAAGCAACAGAGAGTGAGGGAAAAATTAGAAAAAGAGGGAGCAGAGAAGAGGAGGAGGAGGAGGGGGGGAGAGAGAGGAGGTAAATCAGTCCCCTAAGGCTGAAGCCTGTTATAGGCTGGGGTGGTGTGTGTACACAGTAATTGAAACGCCTATACCTCTGCACTTCCTCGCCCGCTCTCTCTTGCACATTTCACTTGTTCCCACTCGTCTTTTTTCACGCTCTGTTCCTCGTGTTATCCTCTTATTCGCCTCTCCTTTCTCTTCCACTGGCTCTCAGTGCGCTAACGCAGCTCCTGAAAATCAGCAGAGGGATCACTCATGTAGATTTCACCTGACAAGATGCGAGAGAGCGGGTTTGCTTCAGGGCAACAGAGTAACACAAGTGCGTGTGTTTGTGTATGTGTGTGTGTGTGTGAGTGAATGTGTGTGTAAGCACAAATCACAGTAGCGGGAAAGCCTGTAGGCATCATTTCTGATGCAATAGCAGTGACGACTAATAATAATAATAATAATAATAATAATAATAATAATAATAAGGTAAACACCACAAGGCAGCATATCTAACAATTTACAGTTTGCTTGAAATAAAGACGACGTTAAAATGTTGCAAGACTGTAGCAATAGTCCAAGCATTTATCAATTATTTATTCTCTGGAAATTTGTACGATCGTTTGTGGAGCAGACTGATTATGAGGATCATTCTTACACTCCGGTATTTTATCAAAACAACCTTTAAGTTTACATTTTCTCTGAGCAAAAATGATGTAGGTGCACACTTTTGAATATTTTAAAGGAGCATCTAGCCATAACATTTCTGAGACATGAATATCAAGCTGTAATCATTACTAATAATAATCATTACTGTAGGTACTGTGTGAAAAAAGTGAACAAATGAAGTGGGTAGCATGGTGAATACAAAGGAAAGGACTGACCCATAATGTTCTCCTATGGCCAACTGACAAAAGAAAGGTCCGTATCCCGTTCTTCTGCATGACCAAACGTTGTTTTTTTTGTATTGAGAACATTTTTGGAGGCGCAATAAAACCTGGAATTGTTTCTAAAGCATCCCTTTGTCAATAAATGCATTACTGTGACAGTACACTCTTTCATTTCTCATCTTAATGGATTGAGATGGAGAGATGCACTGTGTAATTGTGTGCAAACGGAACAAATGTGTACTTCTACCTTCTCCCATTTCTGATTACTCCCAGCCTTTTTCTGAAAATTGAATTCTCGAATCTGATTGGCCAGTAAAGACTAATATTTCAAATCGTCATCTCTGGAAGAACAGTGTTGGCTGTATTTCAAATCGCAAGTTTATATTAATGCACTCGTTTCTCAGCGTTTCTATAGCAACAACGAATCCACAAAGTATGGTGGAACGCGCTACGTAATCCAAGCCTTAAAAATAAGTGTTATTTGATAACAAAAACAAACAAACAAACAAACAAACAAACATATCATTGTTGATGTAGTGAATTTTCTTGTAAGGAGATTTATGGAAGGAGTCTCCAGTATCTGCATGTTGTAATAGTCATGGGAAGTTTTTCACCACAGGAAAGTTTGACCAACTTTCGTTCTACAACACTGAGTGTAGCTGTAATTGGATAAAAAATGTGTTGTTCTTTAATAAATAAAAATCCCTTTCAAATTGCTGTTGTATAACAGGAATAAAACACTTCGTAACGTCCTGTTATAGGAACATATTAAACTTTCTTTTGGTGCTAACAGTAACTCCGGTCATGATTTATTCTTTTCATCTATGTACACACCTGGCCTTTGGAGTGAAATGAAAGCAGAAAAAAACTCAGACATGGCGAACAAAAGAGAGTTTCAAAAATGGAGTTTCTAGCCCACTCTGCATTTAAAAAAAACCCCAGAACAGTTCAAATAATCAAGTTATTTAAGTTCAAGCCATTCCGTTATAATGTCATAATGGCCATATTGTGAATAAGACACTTAAAAGTCTGTACAGCATGTCTGTAACTTTAATAACCTTACTAATCTAACTTTTGATTTCAATAACTGAGAGCTGCTGATTAGCATATTACTTGGAATATAATCCATCTCTGCACGCATTTCTGCTTGCCTGTTGGACATCTCGGTCTGGATGAGGGAATACCACCTTAAGCTCAACCTGGCAAAATCTCAGCTTCTCGTCATCCCAGCCTGTCCCTCAATCAACCACAACCTCAGTGTACAGCTCGGCTCAACCACACTCAAGCCAACCAGGACGGCCAGGAACCTTGGTGTGATTCTTGATGACAGCTTGACCTTTACAGACCACATCTCAACAACTGCACGGTCCTGTAGGTTCATCCTGTACAA
>JANDJT010000206.1:8579177-8612332 GCA_024331685.1 Stegophilus panzeri | reverse complement strand
CCCCCCCCCCCCCCCCCCAAAATACAAAGAGCCAAGTGTAGGTTGAAAATTAGTCTCACTCCAGCACTACTATTAAATCATGTCAAGTTAAGGCAGATTGCATGACACTCTTAATCAAAAAGTGTCACCACTGTGGATATGTCTTTGACTGCATACACACTTGCGGTGTATCCTGGTGTATGTGTGTGCTTTGTTACTCTGTTAACTGATACAGGAGAAGCATTTGATCGTACTGACATCCAGAATTATGTGAAGCTTATAGGTACTAATGGTAACTAAGGATGGGTTTCAATGGGTTTCACTGTGATATTTGTCATTAGTCATTAGTTTTGGGTGACCATTCTAAACATGAAATATACTGTAGTCATACTAGGGTGACTAGTAATAGGGTCAATTGACAAAAACAACAACTTTCGTATCCTACTCGGGCTCCTGAGCATGGGTAAATTCACACATAAGAAGAAAAATAATGTAAACATTGATTGCTCTCTGATTCTTCTTCAAACGATGGATTGTAATACCTTCACCCATGCCCTGTGGAGGTTGTTGGTGATGTCACTGACTCTTATTTTTGGGTTTTTCTTCACAGCTAGCACAATGTTTCTATCATCAGCTGTTGTTGTGGCCAGCCCATTTGGTGTCTGTTGCTCAGTACACCAGTGGGTTCTTTTTTTTTCAGGACACTCCAAATTGTTGTATTGGCTATGCCCAATGTTTGTGCAATGCCTCTGATTGATTTTCCATCTTTTCTCAGCTTCAAAATGGCTTCCTTTTCTCCCATAGACAGCTCTCTGATCTTCATGTTGGCTTATCCACAACAAATGCAACAACAACAGTTTCACAGGTGAAACTGAGGGCTCGAACCAAGAGTAGATGTTCACAGTTATTTATTGTTTAAACAATAAATCTAACAGGACACACCTGGATAACAAGAAACACCTGTTAGTCACATGTTCCAATATATTTGCTTGCCTACAAATTGGTTGGTCTGATACAAAATGTGCTATGTTCTATGTCATTTAACACGTCTGCATATAAACACCAGGAAATAAAAGCTTTAATTATTAACCCACTTTTCATATTCATCTTTTGATCTCAAACCCAAGTGTCTTCAGTCTACAGCAAAAACAAATGAATTGGCTTTGCCATTCCAATAGTTTTGGAGCTGACTTTGTATGTGTATTGGCTTAGACCTGACTCAAAACAACTTTCACTTCCACCTTTTCTGCTGTTAACTCATCATTTTAGCTCTGTGAGCTTTGCCTTTTATAGATTTTGGTGGGTGTCACCAAATGCAAATCAGCTGTGCCATGCACAGGTATTTTACATGTACCTGTCATTCATCACCATACACAGTATTTTGGAAATCTTGAATTTACATGGATAATGCAGTTCTACTTTGAACTTACCAACTTTCTAATTAACAACGAGATCACATATTGGTTATAAAACAATTAGATTATCACCCAGTAGATTAGCAAAACTCTTTTGTTTGGTTCGTCAGAAATATGTGGCACTTTAAGATAAGAATCTTGTTCTTTGCTTATTATGGACATGTTTGTGGTACGTTGTTGTACCACATGTTGTGCCATCTGCTTTTACGACATGGATAGCGTTGTGTAATAATAAAGGATTAGGGATGCAGCTGTGTTCTGCTCATCAGCCAAACTGTGAAAATGTCATGATTCTGCAGTGGTGAAAGGCAATAAAACTATGCTGTCACTAACCATTCATGCTTGGGATCCACAGATTTAAGTCTGTTTTATGTAAATATGTTAACGCATAATTATAGTATTAAATATATGATTTCTTATCTATGTAACTATCTAATTTATGCGTATATAAATAAATAATTTATTTATTTTAAAATTCAGACAGAGTGTACGTTTGGCATTCTGGCAATGTTAATCATGGTTAGAAAGACACTGCAGGCTTTTTTTTTTTTCAGCAATAATATTTTTAACCCATTTGATTGATTGTTTGATTGATTCCTTCATTCATCCATATACTGTATACAGACAGTGAAATAACTGGATATGATTGGGGGGGTGGGGTTGATAGTCTACACACTCCCTAATCCTATCTGACTGATCAGACAAATGAGATTGGACACAGAGTATCTTGAGAACTCATTTTCTATATCTATTAACTAAATGAGAGCAGTCTGGATAAGATAATTGACCCGCTGACTGATTTCAGGTCACAGACTGTCCACTCTGTGTTTCTGTTCAAAAGGAAGACTGATATTATACCCTTTGTATACTTGATAAATAATGGAATTGTGGAAGTTTTTTGTTGTTGTTTTTTTCATTCATTTGAACATTTGAATCTCACTATGGTTGATGATCTCTGTTGGTTAAACCAATACGTCTTTGCAGGGTGGCAGTGTTGAGGTCAGGGCATTTCTGTATGATGTTACTCCATTAGACAGTCAAATCCCATTCCTTAAACAAGACTCCAAAGTTCTTCACTAATAAAGACTAATGGGTTTTAATGACTGAAGACATTAATAGAGGTGTGCCTGCTTCCCAAAGGAATTCTGACCAATCTCACCAACTCCTAAAGGAATACCTGACCAAGCCTGCCCACGCCCAAAGAATTCTGACCAATCCCATCCATTCTTGAAGGATTTCTGACAAATCCTGCCCACTCCTAAAGGAACTATGACCAATCCTGCATGGTGTTGAAACAATTCTGACCAATCCCACCCACTCCCAAAGAATTCTGACCAATTCCTTATGCTCTTGAAGAAATTCTGAACAATCCTGCTTACTCCCAAAGGATTTTTTGACCAATACAATCCACTCCCAAAGGAGTTTTGAACAGTCCTACCCATTTCCACAGCAATTCTAAACAATTATATCCATTTGTGAAGGAATTCTGACCAATCCTGCCTGCTCTTGCAGAACCTTTGAACAATCCCACATGTTCACATAGGAATTATGACCAATTCCATACACTCCCAAAGAAATTCTGACCAGTGCTGTCTGCTCCTGAAGGATTTCTTACCAATCCATTCATTCCCAGAGGAAACCTGACCAATCCTGTCCACTTCCAAAGGAATTCCGACCAATTCTACCAGCTCCAGCATAATCTTTGTACAATCCCACATAGTCCCAAAGTACTGACCAAACCGTCCATTCCCAAGGAATTCTGATCATTCATGTCCATGTCTTTCTGAGCAATCCTGACTGCTCCTGAAGGAATTCTGACGTATCCTGCTCGCTCCTGCAGAACCTTTGAACAATCCCACCTGCTCCTGCAGTTTTGCTCCTTTTGGACCAAGACAGAGCAGTTACTGAAGATGACTGCAAGATTCATATATGACTGTGCACATGAAAGTTCCAATGCACACCTTTAACTATAACACATAATATACTAATTGATTTGTCTCAGTTTTATAGAACGCATGACAATTAAAAACTAAGTGACATTTTTTGATAACTGATGAACCTGAAAACTTACTAGTGGGCTCTGCTGTATATTACATGAAGATCCAGTTTGGTCACACTCACTATCTCTTATGACTGAGAGCAGTTGTCTCTGTGCCGTATGCCAAACATCACCCGAGGTTCAAAGTCACAGATGTTTCACACACTCGGGCACGTACAGGACGAGTCCTTCTCCTGCTTCTTTTGAGAACTTTGCCTTTGGGGTCTTTTCAGAAATCCCCAGAATTCCAATGCGGAAGTTTTCATCAGACTAATGAGGTGAAAGCAATGAGAAATATTATATTCTTATTTATACCACAGTTCTGTTGGATTTTTGATTCCGATTCACAATCGGACAAGAACCATTATTTCCACATGCTCAAGTATTGTCCCTCTGAAAGGGCATGGCTTTTATTTATTTATCATTTTTGTAATAGTCCATGATGTATCTTGGGGTATCCCCAAGGTCTCATTTGATGGAAGGTCCAGCACTGTTTCTCTTGACTAATGCATTTTTAATGATAAGCTGCTCGAAGTGCTATGGAGAGGTTAGCTTAATCGCTGGCAGAGCTCTTGAGAGTCATCATGACAAACTGACAGAGGTCAAAAAATGCTACGTAGAAATTAAGTCCTGAAATATTGAACATATACCCAAGGGGTGTAATACACTGGTACGATGATACTTCGTAACCTAGACATTTGAAATAGTTATACCATTAATGTTATGCTAGGCCTGCTATATAAGATGTTTTTAGCGCAGATGCTTTCTTAGCCTAGCAAAAAAAAAAATTTCTAACGTTAGAGCCTCTGTTAGCATATGTTTGCTTAATACACACATTAAGCCTTCTATAGCATGTAATTTCACATAATTTCATAGACTTCATTCATTCACTCAACACAAGATATGCGGTAGTCATGACTACCAGGTATACAGTATCCTAGGTTATATCCTAATACCAACAAGGCTATAATCCTGTGCTAAGTACAGTACTGAAGACACTACGAGCCTTGCATTAGCATTTTCATCAGATGGTCATACAAGGATTAGCCGTTTTAACTTCGTCATTCCAATAAAACAAACCAAACTTGGTTTCGTTATCAAAATTAAAGCACTTTCAGAGTACACTTTTTTTAGATGGCAAGTTGTCATACAGTAAAGTGTATTCATTTCACTGTATAATTTTTTTTGTGCATGATGCAACCAGTGTGCAAAGACCTTAAGTCACAACAGCTGCTACAAAGCAGATAACAGTTTCTACCTGCAACTTGACAGAAACAAGAGGTACAGGTTCCTGTGGAACTGAAGTACACCAAAATGTTCATGATAGCTGTTGACCAAGTTATTGTTTTGGACTAAACAATCCTCAAAAGATTAGCATGCAAGCCCAGATGAGGTAGTCACTCAAGAATAACTGCTTGTCATTCATGCTAGCCAGACTTCTAGCTTTTTGTTAAAAAGTCTGGTACTTTTCGTTACTAACCCTGGCCAAGACATTTTCAAACAACTTTTTCAAACAAAACTCTGAAATAGCTTAATCACGATCACTGAAATAGCTTAATCTTGTGACGAAAAATGTGTTTTGTTAAAGTTGTTTTCCCCATTAAAAACTGGCACAAGAAAATGTGTATACACAGATATAAGAAGCCAGTCAGATTGCAGCCTTGAAGATTCTGAAGCTTGTGGGCAGAAAAGTGGACAAAAGTTATCAGCCACGTTGTAGTTATTTCGATATCTGTATCGGTACTGACTTAGTACTTAGTCTGGAAAAAATCCCATAAAATTGATGAATCCCTACTCTAAATGTTTTGCATCTTAAAGCAGGAAGGCCAGCCCATTATTTTTAAATCACAAGAGTCTCCTTTCTCCATCCAATTGATTTTGAAGTTACCTGATGGAGCAGGTCTCATTGAGCTGCAGTCACTGGAATTAGTAGTCCCATCTATATGCTTTTCTGGGAACAGTTCAACCTGGGATGCATATCTGCTTTCCTGTCTCTTGTATTAATGCTTCGCTGAGTGAGTTACGAATCAGAAATCATTAACGTGTCATTAACTTACCCAACCATCTAAACAGAAGCTGTGAAAGTGCTCAGGTACTTCATCATTTCTCCAGTAATCAAATAAGAAATGTGTTATTTATTTCCAGAAATGTATTGCAGAAAATGTATTTGTTTCCAAATGGAAAAATGGATTCTTAGTAAAACACTATATTTCTAATCATATCATACAAGCAATAGACATATGAAGGGTGGGGGTGACTATGGTTCATGCTTTATTGTTGAGAACTAATAAGTCCATTAAGATGTGATTCATTCGAGTGAAATATTCTCTTCAAGTCCGACTCTGTCGCTCAGGTGGAACCGTGATCATCTTAAAAGCCTCAATGTACAAAGTTCTTCACTTAAGCTAATGAGAAGTCGGCCTGTCGACATCGGCACTGTCTTCCTTGTCATCCTGTCCAAAAGATGAAGAAAATCATTTTAAAGGCTGTGCGAATAATTACCAAGCCGTCATCAAAGCAGCTATGGTGTCTTACACCTTTGAAGCCTTCAGCATTAATAGGCAAGGTCGAGATGACAAAAAGTCAGAAAGTGAGTTTAAAAAGAAATCTATTTTAAGACAGAGGTAAAAATCATTCCTCTCCACTATAAACTCATCCTTTATCATTGCCAAGTCAATAAAGAGAAACTTTATTATAATCTAGCTGCTAATCTGCTTTATTTGTGTTTTTTTATGTAAGTATAGTGATAATGTGATATGTGCACATGCCTTGTGTCTTTTCCCGTATTATGAAATCCTGAAATTGGCAAACAAATTATATTTATTGAAAAGATTATCTTTAAAAAGATTATCTTTGTGCCAGGAAATTAAAGCTTTCAATACCAACCATGATAGTGTATGTGCTTTGCATATTCCAGAATAATGAATATGTGAAAAGCAATAACTATTCTTCTGTTATTAAGTAAGGAATCAAACACTTGCTTGGGAACATGCTGTTGTGGGAAAATGATCAAAGACGGCAAAGCAGAGTGCTGTTACCACCCTGGGCGTGATTATTTTCCTATAACAGCATGTTCCCAACAAAATTCCTCATTTTTTTATTCCTCTTACTCCTCAGAAATTTGTGAACGATTGCAATTTTTTAATTCATTAAAAAACTCACAAAGAAAAAAAACCCCCATACATTATAGTTTTTTTTTTTTTTTTTCTTAATCCATTTATGGTTACATTTAATGTTGTGGAACATCCGCAAAACAAAATAATCTTTTTTTCCCCCTCTCTCTTGAATACATATAAAATGCAATTTGCATCTTGAGTCCGCATTTTCTATCCCTGATTTTTTTTTTTCCCCTTTGGTTCAAATGCAAAGAGTTTAAAGATGCTGGTTTTGATGCTATTTATAAACCTTGTTTTTCAGAAACTCTGCTAACCCCGAAATGCATAGTTTGAATGGGAAAATCTATTAAAGCAGGTCCATAATTGACCTCTGAATACTCACACTTTCTGTATAAATATTGACATAACTTTTGGGCTTAAGTAGCTAACTCTACAAGTATAGTTCATTTTCGAATGTTCCAATACTGTAGCCGAACGTTGAGGCAAAAACGTTTTACCAAATCGCTGGCGCTATACACAACTCTCCTTCATGGCAGCTATACACTTCCTAATTCACAGCATGATTTATCCATTATTTCAAATACAATTACTTTTATTCATTTGAAAAACATTGCAAGTGAGGTAGGGCTGGGCCATTGAGATCAAGGGCTGAACAGTGGCTCTCTGGCAATCCTGGGATTTCACCTCACAACCCCCTTGGCATACACACAGCACCTTAGCATAGAGCAACCATGGCTTATTATCTCAGCACTATGGGTGATTTGGCAGAGCTTTATCTCTAAGCCCAGACTGTTATTAGATGCAGAAACAATCATGGCCTGACAAACTGAAGCTGCAGGATAAATGGCTTGGCCTGGGAAACTCAAGCTGGTGTTCAGTCCTTCCTGAAAAGCTGTCTCGGGGGTACCTTTTGGAGCTTAAATACAAATCTGGGTGTTTGAATACAAATTGTATCTTGAAAACCCGAAAATTATGCTTGATTTCTAAAGATGAGGATCTGTTATTCATTGTTTAATTATTACAAACTGGCTTTTGAATACGCATACGAGTCACTGTAGCTAGCATTGCATGAAATGAAACTTCCTCCCAAATGTAGGCAATTAAGAATTTGCTTACTTTTACTTTTTTAAAGTTTTTTTTTGTTCACACAGACAAAGTTATCAGGCCAGCACGCTACATAGACTTTTTACAGATGGCTGCTGATGGCACAATTCAAATGATCAATACAACATAGCTTTCTACCCTCTTTCTGTCTTACATGCTGAGGCAAGTCTTTCCTTTTGAAAGTATTTTCCTTTCATTTGGGTAATTCGGTGACTGCTCTGGGCTGACTGGAATTGCATGTATCGTGTCCTGCTGAGCTACTTGAAAAAACTCTTCTGTTTCTCTACCTCCAGGATCTACCTGGTGGATCACGAAGCTCCAGGTTAATTCCTTGATGAAAAGTTTCAGCAAAAACAGAAACATCTTGGTCAACAATTCCTTGGTCCACTTCCTCTTTTTTGACTTACTTGCAACACTAAGGGTAGAAGGGAGTGTGTGGGGCATTTTTCAGTAGGACTATATTTCTTTGGCGTAATTTGTATACACCATTTCCTCTGAACTATCTACTCTCAAGGGTTCTTTCAATTGCTACTAGTTATATCTTTATTAACTTTTCTCAATATAGAATGACATAGAACCATTGAGGAAGCATACCTAATAAACTTTTAGGGTGCTAGGAAGAAGCTGTTTTTCTAAGAGAGTAGTTAACTAGCTAGCATCTTGCACTATAAAGACTTCCCTCTGCATGAACCCTTAGGTTGGGGTTATACTTGATGGGTGACTACATGTACTCACATTATTCCCCTTCATACATCTTAAGGATTAGAATCTGTGTGTATAAGTGGGGTAAGTCAGACTCAAAACATACTTTGGGAAGACTGGTATACCATCAAAACAGGAGTTGAGGAGGCTTTAAGAACAAATCTAAATGACTACGAATCATACAAAGTCCCAAGACTAAGAATTGAAGAAGACACCTTTATTTGTAACATATACATTACAGTGACATTCTTTTTCTGCATATCCCAGCTTGTTAGGAAGCTGAGACCAGAGCGCAGGGTCAGCCATGATCATGGTCACACATGGAGCAGATAGGGTTAAAGGCCTTGCTCAAAGGTTTGAACCCACATCTTTCTGATCAGTAAAACAGAGCCTTATCCATTGAGCCACCACTGGTTAAGGTAACCAACTATGTTATTTTGTTGTTGTTTTTCAATCTGGCCATAAAAACAGTCCTTCAACTAGCAATCTTAATATTTTGCAGCATAAGACAAACATCTTCCAATGCTTGAGCTGCATAATAAGCTGAATAAACATCTGGACTAACGGCATGCCTACCTCAGCTGAACAACGTGCTGATTCAGGACATCAGCAAGATACACTAGATATAAACCATTCAGTACTTTAAACTTCATAAGCAGAACTTGTGGAAGATAATATGCACACGTGTAGCTTGACTAAAACTGGAGTAATGTTTCCTACTCCAGAAAGTTCCTGATAAGGTAGTAGCTGAAGCTTCCTTACCATCTTGCAGTCCAGTCAAGAGGTAATTATCCTTCTCAGATTAGAATACATGGGAATCAAATGATAAACACATTACAGTACATTTCAGTAGGTTTAATGATAGGACATTATACAATAGTTTAGGGCTAAAAAAGGTTAGTTGGATATGTGCGTCAGCCATCTTCCGTACACACTGAAAGCAAGTATAACTCTGGCCGAACAGGTTCTACTGTATGTAATATTCTGCATTGGAGAGTATCCATTTTAGAAAGGGAGCCCATTTACAAAGTGATGTACCCTTAAGCATCCAAAAACAACCTTTGAAACATGTCAAGTAGAGATGGATGCAGTATAATGGTCTTCCACATACCTGAGCTCTCGATTGCCCGAGGTTGGCTAGTGTCGCTGTGATTGACAGGGGACGAGTGAGTATGCCGCACCTCCCAACCAGAGAGTTTATCTATTATATGGATTAAAACATGCTTCACAAAAGTGATATCTCCTGGTGTGTCAAGAGTTCCTCTAAGAAACTAAGCTAATAAAGTATTTCAATTGGTATCAGTCCTGTGCTTTTAGAAAATACATATTAAAAATAAATATTTATTTGTAGATTGTTAATTGGTTTGGCTTAGTGGTTAGAACGTTTGTCTTGCACCTCCAGGGTTGATAGGTGGGGATAGGCTCCAGGCTTCCCGCGACCCTGTGTAGGAATAGCAGTACAGGAATTGGATGGATGTTAACTGAATTCCTTAGCGATAGCCATGATACAAGAAACTGCAACACTAATTTAAAACAGCAGTATACACACACACACACACACACACACACACACACACACACAGATTTCTGTGTACCACAAAGAACTCTGGTAACTACTTCATTATCAGCTGTTTATGACAGCACACTGTCTGAAGAATCTCAAATATCAGCTTCGATCTTCAGCTATAATGTGCGAATGAGCTGTTCTCACATGGGACATACTGTATGATCTCATGCCACTGAAACCATCACATACTGTACAGTAGCTTTCTCGAGAAATTTTATACAGTCATATCTCAATCTATCAACTCAAATCTGCATTTAACATATAAATAAATAAACAGAGACTGCATTTTATCATCCTGTTAGACAAAGTGCATAATTATAATGGGGCTGTAAAGGCTAATATTTTAAATCTGACAGTAGGATTGTATTAAACCTCTTCATAGACTCATAATCTCTTATTTGCTGTAAAAAAAAAATTAAAGGGATATTATAATAACTATGCTGCAATCCATGAGATAATAAGCTTTCAGTATAAATAGCTGTTATGGGAGTATTTTTCAATACAAATTTGGTCATTTCAGAGGTAAAAGCCTCTTGCGTTTTTTTTTTCCCTACATAATATTAGACCTAATTGGTACTTTGACACATTTGGAACCTATCATTATCTTTCCTTGAAATTAAAAGCAAAAGTCTTGAGTGTTGCCTTAATATTCATTTTGTTGAAATTTGCTTTCATACTTTTAAGAGAGCGTTTAAGAGAAGAACACGCTATATTTATAGCTCTGTAACATTAAACGTAACTATAAATGGATAAAAAGCCCAGATTTGGCCCGAGGGCTGCTCTGCCCATGTTTCGCATAGTGGCATGCTGACATATGTACATAATCTGGCATAATCTGGCAATTTTGTGAGTACAAGAGGCTCCACATTCATTCAAAAGTGCCTTTAATCACACAGAGTCAGCGATTTAAATCCAAACATTAGGTCAATATTTATAAATGTGTACATAATCAAATTTGTGTGATATAACACACCTGCTTAAGTCAGTTTTCTTGGCTCTCCAAAGTTTGCCAAATTTTTCTTGAGAGGAAGTGTTCAAGACGTAGGTTTATCAATAGCGTCTTTAAATGCAAGCACTTGTCTCTAATCCCAGAAGAAAAAAAAACTAGATAGAAAATACGGACCGCAGAACGAATTTTTTTTCTTTGCTGTAAAATGTAACATGATGTAACATTAAAATCAAGAGACAATTGAACAATGGATAATAAAAAAGACACAAGAATCACTGCAAATTTGGTTCAATCCACCCTCAGTATTCAGCAGCTTATAAAATAGCACTTGATCCAGTACATCCTAAGCCAGTCTATTTTATCGCATTTTTAATGAGCTGTTTAGAGTTGTCAAACGCATGGAATAAATCTTCCACCAATATTTTTTTATTTAGAATTTTTCTTAGATAACAGTCAGCTATTTATTTAAAATTTCTTACAACCACTGAGAGTCTTTTAAGTGTTTATGTTAACTGTGCTGAAATTTTTGCCGATCACTGATTTTAAATCGAATCGGTCACAGATTTGGTTAACTTGGTCACCCTTCACGAGAACGGTAAATAAATTACTGTATAATTTAAACATTACAACAACAACAGCAACAACAAAAAATTGGCAAAATGATTGACACCACTAAAGTATATCTTAAGTGCAAACATAATAAATATCATCATTGAACACATCCTCTCTCTTTTTTTAAAGTGCTTTTGTCATTTGTCCTTCATCCTGGGGAAAAGCTTTGAACCCAAAAAACCTCCTCATGTAGCATAATTAGTGCAATGATAAAAGGTTAGGCAATTGTGATTACATAAGATAAATGTTGCATGCAATTATTAAAACACTCAAACAAAGAGTGCAAAATCATTTTCATAAGAGCTTTCATAAATAATAGATTTTTCTTTTTATCATGTATGTGTGTAAGCGTCGTTCACTAAGGTGTGAGATTAAATTCTTTTTAATCAAATCTAAAATCAATTTCATTATCAGTATAATTACTTTTTCCGTGAGGAATATCTCTATTCACCAGCCAATAAAAGAAGCTCTTTGTTTCACAATGCTTTTTTTTTTTGTCTTCATAAAACATTCAACAACCAGCATTGAATTTGCTCAAATTCAAAAATCATTTCATTTCCTTTTCCCAGTCCAATCACTTTTCTCTTTCCTCTTGCCTTTGCCACTTTGTGAGTCTTCTCATGATTTTTTTCTTTTTTGTTTGTTTCTGCAGGATTAGCTTCTCGCATGAAAAAGACATGAGAAAAAAACAAGCATCAGTCCTGTTGAACCCCATGCACGGTTTATTGCCATCTGCTTGTGTATATCACTGCTCTCATTGGCCTAATCGTAATGTTGAGTTATTTCCTCACTCACGACAAGATTAAAATGAAATGCGGCCTGGCAGAGTGCTGACACAATATCGGATTTGCTCGTTAACGCATACTCGGTTTACGTGTAAGTGCGAATGTAGGAAATTAGTCAGTCCATCCAGGATTTCACAGTTTTGTTTTGTTTTTGTGATTGCTGCGGCCAAAAATGCTTCATTTTGCTCCAGCAATTTGCAGAGATTTTTGTGCTTTTTACGTAAAAAAAAACTATTTGACTTGTCAAAACTGCAATTGCACAAAATTTTTTGCACGCTCTTTCACAGTGATGTTTGTTGGTAAATGAGAGCTTTTAGCTGTACTGATGTTTGATGCACGTGAATCAAAGAGGGCTTTGTCTGAATGCTCGTTGTGATGACGTCACATGACACATCTTGGATTAAATCGTTGGAAAATCTGTGGTAAATTTGAAAAATTGCGAGTTCTTCCAAATATTGTAGACTGCCTTAATTTCAACGATCGCAAAATCCTGATGAGTCAAGGTTTAAGTTTCAGAAAAAGGTCTGAATCCAAGTAATTACAAGATCAATAGCCAAATACTAAGGCAAGTACATATTCCAAAGTGTTTTATTCCTCTTATACGACAACAATTTTCCAATGCTAAGTTTATTTTTGTTTAATAAACAGTGAAAAGTTGTGTTTTGTATCCACTTGCAGAGCAGCTATAAACAGTCGTTCCTTCACCAGTCTATCTTTTTTTTTTAAGTTAATAAAACAAAAACGCAGCTCGTCGTGTTACTGAGAAACCATAAAGTGTCCTGAAGACTTTCCTGTAGTGGAAAACATAAACTTACAGCTTTACCTTTGAATGTTAATGAAGCACCGACACATATAAATAAAAGATTTCTTTGCCATCTTGCCATAAAAGTCTGTGAAAGTTGTTATTATAGAAATGATAATGAATTGATAATGAACGCACACCTAGCAAGAAGCTTTCTAACCAATCAGAATCGAGAATTCAACAACGCTGTGGAGTAAAACCAAAATGTTGGTCTCTTTCAACCTAATACTGCTTTAGATCTGAAAAAAAAACCCAAAACATGTTCATCTCTAAAGCAGTCTTCTCAATTTACCAAAGGAAAAAGAAACGCTACATGGCTTCCGCCCTCGACCTACTTCTTCCCACGTTTTTTCCACATCCACCGATGAAAAATGGCGTCTCTGTAACTGACGCGTCCATCAGTCATACTAGCAGTCCAACTAGGCCCTTGTGCCCTTCATTCAGCCCTCACACAATTCATCTGTCATGGGCTCAGTGTTAGCTGTGGATTCGATCGGTCACATTAAAGAAGACACTTCCTTTGGGAAAAGAACGTTTACAGTAGCTTGAGTACAATACTGCATTTCTGCAACCTAGTTTTAGACTTATAATAGAAAAGGACTGTTATTAAACTATTTATATATATATATATATATATATAGGATGCATATTGGTGGAAAATGACAGAAAGTTAAAAAAAACAAACCCTGATATCATGTGGTCCACATTGGTATTTAATGAACTACTGACTACTAATGACTATTAACTGTCATAAATGTCAGATTATAGATGCCAAGTCAAGTTCCAAAGCCCAGTTTACATCTCAATATGGTCAGATTTTCAACAACCGCATTAAAATAGTCAACATGGCAATACTAGCTATTAATTATACATTACAGATCAACATTGCTGTTATTATTTTCTCCCAAATTAGATGCCAATACTGTTAAAGGTAACATGTCTTGCACCACAAAGCGCACATTTATCAAAGGAGTCACTTGTTAAAGGGATGTGAAAATGATCTGGACCCCTTTTTCAGGCTTAAGATCTTCAAATTGACTATTTTTGTGTATACTATCGAATAAACGGAGCTTTGAACTGGCCCCTCAGAGGAAGAAGCTAAATTGTGGCTTGGAAAAGCATGCCATATGCACTGGGGGAAAAAAAAATAACAGAAATAACTGCCTCGATTCAGAAAAACACAGCCTGCATGCATAAAAGACGGTTACTCCTCAATAAAAATCCGCTTGCACAGGCTGCTTTTTATGATCCTATAAAAACTGCCATCTGTCATGGAGGACAGGATCCGCAGTGTGAAGCGAGGGGCTTTTCGAGTGACACTTTTTCGGAAAAGTGCGACACGCATCTGCCCGAGCTTCCTGTATAAAATCTCAGAGATTTGAGCGCTGCCGTTTCTAAAAGGGATTTTTGAATTTGCATGCTTTTGAAGCTTTTTATCTCGAGTGTCACATCCAAAATGCCAGCGCGCTTTTACTTTGACGGGTTATGACACATTTTTGGAAAGAACATGGAAGTCCACAGCAAAGTAAAAAATAAATAAATAAAATATAAAATGTTTAATTTATGGAGAAACGGCATGGTCAAAAACTTTCCGCTTACGACAAAAATAGTTGATCCAAAGTGTACTGAAAAGATTATTAACTGTTACTAAATGTAATCATGTGGATTAGTTTGAGCACAAAAGCACCACCAATGGTCGTAAGAAGAAATACACAGAATCTTATAAAGAAGCAAAGTGCAAGGATGGGGCTGATTTCTTTCTAGCCCAAACTGTACATTCATTCAGTGACTATGTTTTTCATGTTTTTAGACATTTTTATAAGTAGATATAGGGGATATGGTCTAAGCACAATCACACAGAAGGACACATAATGAAAACATAACAGAATTGTTTGGTCTGCTGGGAAAACGCAACATGAAGCAAGTACAGCCTTACAGATTTGAAATACTTACAAAAAAATAGAAATGGCGAATGCAGCTACCTTTTCCCCTACATCATTCTTATTATACCATCAGTCAGACCTCATAAATGTACGTGTGTGATTTTTACTTTGTGTTTTTTCTCGGGCAACATTCATAAGTATTCATTGAAAGGTATTTTGTTGGATTTCGTATACCCTTTAAAAAAATAACCATGGATTTCAAACAGCATGACTGCAATCCCCATGACTAAGCCTGAACTATGAATTGAGTTATACAAACTCTCGAGCCCTTAATGATTTAGGCACATGGTTTGCAGTTTTCACAACGCTCAACTGGAGGTTTTAAGCTTTCCAAATAAAACGTGCTTTGCCTGATCAAGTACATTCGGTGGAAGGGAAGTAGACCGTACCCACTGGCTTTACACTTACTTTCAGCTTATTCCTCACTTATTTTCTTTTTTTTTTTTTACTTATTATCAGTGAGAGTACAGTAATTAGTCATCAATATTCTGATGTGGAGGTAGTGTTTTTAATCATTTAAGGGGACATACAGATAAAATATTTGCATCTGGTAAACTGCATAAATAAAATAAGTAAGTAAATCAATCAATAAATAAAAAATATTTGGAATTTGGAATATTTAATTTTGCATTGTGTTTGTATGGAGCCACTGATGCAACAGAGTGATTTTTTTTTTTAATAAGGAATGGCTACAAATTAAAATATTAAAACCACGACTTCAGTTTCTTGAGATTGATTTCATTACAAAGGGATTACAAAGGGATGCACCCTACACAAGGGGCTGGGGGGGGGCGTGGCCCACACAGAAAAAGTTTGAGAACCACTGATACACCTACACAGTGAAATGACACCACAACATATATGCATATGCCAAGGTCATGTCTGTTCAATGAGTTCAACACTTCTACCCACCAGATGGTCTCTAAAAAATAATAAATTAATAAAAATACAAGCGAATGTCTGATATTTCCCACTAGCACCCTGCTGCTCCATATTAATGATCTTATAGGGCTAGATGATGCATTGTGTTGTATTAACAGCTGCTAGGATCAAAATGCATGCCAGATATCTTTTATTTCTATGAATCCTCAAGAATGGCTATGAATTATTCATCTGGTAGATGCCTTAATCCAAAGTGACTTACAAATTGTGTTAGTTCTATTTATCTATGAAATGTGAGTCCTAGTTTTGACATTCCATGCTAGTCTATTTTTACAGCTCGAAAAGAGTTTCTTTAAATTTTCCATTATCAAACCAGATGCAGATGCAGATAGAACTCTGCACAACTCTCTGTACACTTAAATATTGTTTGGTTTTATAAGGTTCCAATTAAACAGTCCTTCAATACTGATCAAATAAAGTAATAAGTGATATAAGTTAATGATTATCAAGATTCTTATTAGTCATTTTTAGCCTTTTAAGACTACATTATGATCATGTTCTGTATGATATCAATAAGTTATATCATGCTGGTGTCCCATCAAGATCTCGGTCTGGATCCACCACAATCCTGACCAGGATAAAGCACTTACTGAAGATGAATGAATGAATGAATAGGTATGAAAACTAGACATTGTATGTAGTGGTTATCATGTTTGCCTCACACCTCTGGGGTTAGGGGTTTGAATCCCACCTCTGCCCTGTGTGTGTGGAGTATGCATGTTCTCCCTTTGCTTCAGTGCTTCAGAGGTTTCCCCCAGGTACTCCGGTTTCCTCCCCCAGTCTAAACACATACGTTGTAGGATGATTGGCATTTTCAAATTGTCCATAGTGTGTGAATAGGTGTGTGATTGTGCCCTGTAATGGGATGACACCCTGCCCCGAGTTCCCTGGGATAGTCTCCAGGCTCCCCTGCAATGGATAAGTGGTATAGAAAAAGGGATGGATGGAAATAGACATTTCAAGTCTCCTAATTGACCTTCAGTCTCAGGTACACTGGAAGGTCCAGTGTCTGTACTATTGTTACTACTTTACTAATACTACTTTAGTTGTTGCTCTCAAGTACCAGAACCAGAGCGTCTGGTTGACCATTACCAATCCTCTTGTGTATACTTAATCTCCCTTTAACACTGTATGGTTTTGGCCAGATTTGCTGTCGCTGACAAAAATTTTATATCATAAAATAATTATTTGGTCGTGAATTGAATTTTCAGTGGTCTTAAAAGGCATAATGTAACAAGCTCATTGGTGGCCATTGTCAGCAAAGATAGTCAACTACAAAGTTCTGGCAGTAGCAGAAATTTTTATTACAATCTCAGAGTGTTAACGTTTATGTGAGCCCATTTTCTGCAAAAGTCATGTCATTGTTTATATTCAATATGGATAATGATTGGCTACCTGAACATCATAATGGTACATTCAAGCATTAATCATGAACTTTTTCCCAATATTACACCATAAACTTGCAAATTGCGAATCAATAACACCACAAGATAATTACGTATCCTGTTGATACATACACTCTGGGGAGCTGATGATTATATGGTTCCAAAGAGATGAAGCTTAACAGTGGTTCCAAAACTGATAGGCCTGGGATTTGAGCCTTAACCACTAGGTCCACCACTTTCTTCAAATCCATGGAGGATTTTCTGTTGCAATGCTCTGTGGAACTCAGAATCTCAGTGTACAGCATAAGGCGACGTATTCAGTGCCAGAAAAAGGTATTCAAACCATTTTTATTTATTGTCCCAAATCAAATTTGATCCACATTTCATTCAAAATGAGAAGCTAAGTGCATCACTTTTAGCACTCCATCTGGCCCTGTTAGCTTGGGCTTTGACAGCCACCACTCGCTCGCTATAGGCACCTTCCTCTTAAGCTGCAATCTGTCTAAGTACCCTTGACACTTCAGTGTAGTTTGAAGAAAGGTCAACAAATAGGGATTTGTGCGGGTCTGTGTGGTCACGTGGTCCTGACCCGTGCCACCTGGAGAGATGTCATAACAAGTGAAAGCTATCAAGTGGGAATACGGCTAAAAGAGCATGTGTTGGAGTGAGTCCTCTCTTGTCTGGCTGCAGAGTGAGAATCTCTGTGTATATAATGCCACAGCAGCTGTTTGGTGCGGATGGGGAGATGAGCCTTTAGCCTCAGCTGTCACTCACCTGTCCTCAATTTTACCACAACCTTGATATTGTTCCTGCAGACACCAAACGCTAGCTGGGGAATATTTCAGATCAGATTTGAGTGGTTTCAAAGGTTGGAGGCAAGCTGTAATCTTGCCTTCATGAATTATTTTACAATAAAAATGAACTTAGTGTAGGTATAACTTGTTGATAACTTTAAACTGACCTTGCAGAATAAAATAACACACACAAATGTGACCAAGTCTAAGGTGTGGGACAAAGGTGTGACTATGAGCTCCCTATTGAACTCATAGTTGTCCTAAACCCAATTTGAAGCATTCAAGGTGTGTTACTGACCAATAATGTGAGAATAGGGTCTAGATCCACTGTGACCCTAACAAGATTTGGTGGCACTGTGGTGAGCAGGTAGTGATCCTGAGCTCCACTTTCCAGATAAGTGGCTGGTTTAAATTGCCCCCGTGTTGAGAATTGCTCCACAGTAAATTCAGAGTGTATTCCTGCCTCACGCCCAGTGGTAGTAGGATAGGCTTTGGATCTGTCAAAACCCAGAGCAGTTAAAGCGGTTACATAAGGAATAAAATGCTTGGGGGATGTTTTATCAGTGACTAAAAGAAAGCATCTTTACATGTTACCACCCCAAAGTTGAATGTTTTCCTGTAATATCATGTCTATAAGATATATTTATCTTATACAACAGAAAATTTCCAACAATTACATTTTTGAATCAAAGAATAACATGTCATGCTTAATGTTGTGGAAGATCCATGAAGCAAGTTTGTTCCTGTTATCACTTACATTATAGCACCTATAAAAAGTCATTCCTTCACAATACTTCTTTTACACTCTGTTTCTTGCAGTTACTAATACATGCAAAAAAAAAAATCCTATAGTTCATAGGAAGTGTCACAGAAAGGGTGCTGACTGTTGACAATCATTTCATCAATCATTTAAACATGTCATCAGTAGCATAATGAGAATAACAGAAAAACACACAAAGCAGCACTTTGATATCAAATTGAAATGGTTTTGGATCTCAGCATGGTCTGTAGCCTCAACTAGCGGAATTTTATCGATGTATGCTAATGCTCTCTCCTGCTTTTCTCAGCACCATTTAGTATTAAACTATTCATAGGCAGAATATAATATATACAGCTTGAAATGCTTATGAATTCTATGGGGGGAAGTGCAAATTCAGCGATTACATAGAGATTTTAAATCAGTTTACTCAAGTAATAATGACTTCTGAACATGGACCAGGGCATGAGTTTG
This sequence comes from Stegophilus panzeri, assembly GCA_024331685.1. Taxonomy (NCBI): domain Eukaryota; kingdom Metazoa; phylum Chordata; class Actinopteri; order Siluriformes; family Trichomycteridae; genus Stegophilus; species Stegophilus panzeri. The sequence goes on along the minus strand of JANDJT010000206.1, from coordinate 8,592,968 downwards.
TATCCCCATTATTTTAAAATGGAAATATATATACTTTTTTTTTTTTTTTAAATAGAATTACATGGTGACATAAATGAAGCATGGGTGTATCCTGGAACAAGAAAGAATCCAAAATCAAAAATCAAAGTCAAAAATCAACAGGAAATGGTTTGAAAACCATAGTTTTCCCTTAGTTGTTGTTTTGATGGTGGTGGTGGAGAGAACTGTCTAAAACATTGGTGTTTAACTGCATTGGGATCTGGTGACCGTGAAGGCCATAGCATGTGATTTACACCATGTTCAGAGAGTCCTTGTGTTCTGTAGATGGGGTGGAGTCATCCTGGAAGAACCTACTCTCTTCAGGATAGAAGTGTTTCTTCATAATATTTTTTGTCTTGAATTTGTCCTAAGGGGATATACAATTTTGATGAGCAGATACTTGTGACATTCCTATATAGAGAGGCCAACTTAGCAGTGACAAGTTAGTTATTTAAAATGAAATGACTATGTACTCAAGTACAGTGTATTTTCTTGTGTTGGTGATGGTGTTGGTGACATGGAGCTGAAGAGGTAGTTCAAGAAACTGGTGAGAGAAATGATGATCATTGGGAATAGGGGTAAAGGGGATTGCTGGTGCACACAGAGCGAGAACTATATTACAGTAATGAGTCAGCAGGGAGGAAAAATCCATGCTGAGAAAAGGCATGGAGAGAAACAAAGCCATAGGACAACTACACGACAAGGTTGTCGCCAAGGGAGCTACTCTGTAGGAATGCGAGTGTGAGGAAAAGGTCAGGTAGGAGATTGGGACCAGAAAGGTCAGCTTCACGGTTATTAGACCACCATGGCGCCATGGTTTCATGCACTTGATATTCGGTCCCGCAACTGCCGAGATATTGCTCATCCATATTTAACAGGTGTGCTCCATGAAATCCTAATTCTGAGAATTTGTACATGATCCACTGAGAAATCAAGAGCACAATATGGCAATCTTCATACGTGTCAGTGTGATTAGGGTCAGACACTTCCAAATGGTCTTGAAAGAAAACATCTTTGCCCTACAGGTAAATGTGAATTAGTGATGTGTCATCTGTCAACAAGTTGAGTCTTTGACTTGACTCATTTAGTTGAACACTGAGAGCCAACTCATATACACAAATATACATGGAAGTATTAGGGGTTTTTTTTCTTTTCTTTTTTATTGATGTAGGCAATGCCATTACTCTTGCTTAATCAAAATGCTTCCATGGAAACCTTTGTTCAACATCTCAGTTGTTTATTAGAATGAACTGTGAGATGTGTGTTTGATGCTCAGCTGTGTGTATGAGGCAGCATGACAGGTAGGATCTGTACATAGCAGTAGATCTAAATGAAAATACCGTACTGTATTTCTTCCTAATGAATTACGTACATCGCATTGCCAATGCACATTTGTACTGCTTTGCTGATTAAGTAATTGTTTACATGGATATTATATTAAAATGTATACTATACGTAGAACTACAACATTGCTGAGTGAGTCATGAAGTTATTTTAGGACTAAAAAATAAGACAATAAAAAAAAAAAAAAAAGCGAACATGCTAATAAATGCTCAATAAACACATCTCATGTCCTCCTGCCATCTCAAATAGCTAGCTGGCTTGGAACCTGCCAGTAAGCTAGCTCGCATTTGTCACAGCTAGCACAAACTGGATTTAAGTATCAAAATCCTGAGTTACATTATCATAATCGAAATCAAAGATTTATTTAACATACAAATCTGTCAAAAATATACCCTACGAATCTAAATTTTATTTTTGGTCACTAATCTTAGCTGTTAGTTAGTCAGCTAGCTAGCTAGCTAGCTAAGCAGCAGAGGTGGTAAAAGTACCCACTAAAAGTTCAACTCTAAATCTAAATAAATAAATCCTCTGGTAAAAGTCAAAGTACAGCTTCAGATTTTTACCTCAAATTTCAAGTAGAAATCCTTAAATCACACCTTGATTTTAGTAACAGATAGTAATTTAGTCCCTGTTTCACCAAGAAACCAAGATTAGCTAAGGCTAACAAACAACAGCGTCATTAGAAATCTCTCAGATGCTAGCTAGCATGACAAGAACTGACCATACAAACTAGTTGAACTGTAATTTGAAAACTATCGTAGTTAGAAAAGTTTTATATTTTATCGGTCTGGTGGTCCAACAAACAGTGATGATACCCGACGCAAGTTTTATGATAAATCCAACTTTTTCTGATCATGTCATACATTGCTCAAATTAATTCCACTACAATTACTGAAAGAACTATGAGTTTCACTTTGTAGTGTATTTTTGTAGGTTTGATAGGTTGTGAAAGTAACTTGAAAGTAAAGTAATGAATAATCTGATTACTTTTTACATGCAGTAAACAGTAATGTAATCAAATTGCAATTATAAAGTAGTAATTAGTAATCTGTAGTGGATTACTTTTTTTTTTTTTTGAGTAACTTACCCAACCCTGGTGCCAACACTGCAAGCGATTTAACAAAAGTAGCATTAATATGTACTTGAATGTAATCTATGTATTTAAGTGCACTTAAAATTCCATTAAAGAAAGCGCAAAAAGTGAAACGCCTCAGAAGCAAAGTGTCCAGTTTTTCTCTCAGTAATGGGTCTTTTGAAGCAACTGTTTGTCAATTTTGATCATTTCTCCTTTCAATTTCGCTTGCATAGGCATCAATTATCTCAAATGGACTGCTACATTAAAGTGAGAATCAATGCCTTATGTGCACTTCTTGGTTAACAGCTCCTGTTTTTACTCCTGTCCTGTTTTTGTTCCTGTGTTTTTGCCTCTGAGTGAACTGTTTTTGACTGACCATGATTTGGATCAGATGTGCAATTAGGATCCGTTCAATACACCCAGCGCTTGAATCTTCACTCCAGCTTCTTCATGTTGTCTCTCTGTTGGCGCACTGCTTCATCATCCTATAGTGTGTATTAGTTTGCACTTGTTCTGCTGTTTGCTCTTGGTGTTGTGCCACCGGCATACTGCAAATGAAAATGATAATGACTCTCAAGTCACTATTTTAGTCGATGGATTAGAGAAAGGAGAATCGAGTAAGAGAAAGGAATTGAGAATCTCATGTCTTGTCTTTTTTTTTCACAGAGTGTATTGTAAAATATTAAAGATGTTAATAAATGGGGCTCCCATGTGGCGCAACAGAAAAGTGTTCACCCTGTTTTCTGGAAAATGCTCATGGACAGGAGTCATGGGAGGAAAAATTTCTGTGCTCTCTGGATGGGAAGGGTGGCATACTCTATGTCTTTCTCTCTTTTCAATCACAGTGACACTAGCCAATCATGGTCACCTGTGAGTTTATGTATGTGGAAGACGGCAAATTCCTCTGAGTGAGTTACACCTCCCTGTGATGCAGCAGGAGCAGCAGTTCGAAAAGATGTGGTTCACGTTTCTCAGAGGAAACATGTTCACCCTCCCTGTCATATGGGGGGTAGGAATTGACAGGCAACCAAATTGGGGAGTAACCTGGAGTTGCAAATGTTGGTCAAGCTAGACAGACTAAAAGACTAAAGCAATGCTGGATCACTCATTTTAGACAGAGATGAAACGAGGGCTAAATATGTCAACGGGTCGAATGTTTCAGGTTCTAAGAAAATTTTCATAAAAGCTATGAGCTCCAAAGACACTGATCTTATGCTTGGTGAAGAAAATACACATGTAAGTCACCAATTATTTGTAACTTTTGTGACCCACATGACCGAAATCAAGCTAATTACAAAAGAATCACAGTTTTACATTCTCTGCCAGCTTTAAAAGTGTTTCCCCCAATTACCCAAATGTCCTTACACTGCATTTTATAGTGTTTCTCTGGTCGTTTAACTTCACAAAAGGCTCATTAATGAGCTGTGGAGTTAAATCAGGTGTGTTAGTGCAGGGAAACACGAAAATGTGCTCTGGATCAGGTTTTAATGTTATGTTTTGCTAAGGTTTAAGGAGCACATGTATATATTTATTTATAAGATGTGGTGAAATATGTTCTAAGTTTGCACATTAAACTGTGAAATGGAGTGGGCCAACCCCGTGTGCGTGAGGTCGTCCATCCTCTTTTGAACAGATGAAAAACTATATTAAACGGTGGACCCATCTCGTGGAGGAGGAGCTCTCTGGGGTCTCATAGCAGTGCGAAAAGCGAGCGTGCACTCTCTGTTTGAATGAGAGATGATTTACTATCAGCGTGAGTACACAGCGATATTGCAAGAAAAGAATGAATACAGCATGCATCATTTATCATAGGCTAAATATAGAGTCGAAAATGGCATGTGTGGCTCAAATGACCAAGTATGGCTCCTACGTGGCACACAGTTTCAATGTTCCCATATTCCTTTATTTATTATACCTCCATATTGTTTATCCGATGCATTTTTGGGTTGCTTATATACACCGATCGACCATAACATTAAAACCACTGACGGGTGAAGTGAATAACATTGATTATCTCGTTACAATGGCACCTGTCAAGGGGTGGGATATATTAGGCAGCAAGCAAACAATCAGTTCTCGAAGTTGATGTGCTGGAAGCAGAAAAATGGGCAAGCATAAGGATCTGACCGGCTTTGCAAGGACCGCCAAAAGTGCTTACAACAGGCACGTGAGCATCAGAACTGGACCATGGAGCAATAGAAGAAGTTGGCCTGGTCTGATGAATCACATTTTGTTTTCTATCATGTAGACAGCCAGGTGTGTACGTCGCTTACCTGGGGAACAGCTGGCACCAGGATGCACTATAGGAAGAAGGCAAGATGGCGGAGGAAGTGTGATGCTCTGGGCAATGTTCTGCTGGGAAACCTTGGGTCCTGGCATTCATGTGGATGTTACTTTGACATGTACCACCTACCTAAACATTGTTGCAGACCAAGTACACCCGGTATTCCCTAATGGCAGTGGCCTCTTTCAGCAGGATAATGCTCCTGCCACACTGCCAGATCCCAATCCAATCGAGCATCTGTGGGATGAGTCCAATCCACGGAGGCCCCACCTTACAACTTGCAGGACCTGCTGCTAACATCTTGGTGCCAAATACCACAGCACACCTTCAGAGGTCTTGTGGAGTCTATGCCTTGATGGGTCATAGCTGATCTGGTGGCACAAGGGGGACCTACACAATATTAGATGGGTGGTTTTAATATGTCTTGTACTTCGTGTAAATATTGAACACTTCCTCTCAGCAGAACAAATTCCGCTTTTATTTTTGTGTAAATGTGTATTTCATGTGATGCCATAAATGAAGTGGGTTAACTTTTCAAGTTCTGTTGCTCTTTATGTTCAGCACTGCTGAATTCTCGGTTCTGACTGGTCTGATTTATTGGTCTCTAGTGTCAACTTCAAGAAAGAAAAAAATGAGGCTCGTGATTAAACGGCTGTTGATATCTGCTATAACGTAAGTGATAAGAGGAAATAATTTGTTTCTTGATGTTCCATAACATTAAATGTAACTACAAATGCATAAAAATTACAGCAGTGGTGTCTCTGTCTTTGAATATTTTCCTACAACTTTGCATTTTTGATAGAAAATTATTAGAGCTTTATGAGATATCATAATTGTTTATAATAATTTACGAATATGGGCTTCACAGATAGTGATACCTTACACTTGTTGCCACATTTTGAGCTCAAACCCAGAAGGGTTAAAAAAAAACATTTTTGATGATTGGGAAAGCAAACGTAAGAATACTCCCAGCAAGATTTGCTGACAGTCCACGCAGGAAAATTAAATGCTTACATCTTAGAAATTGCTCAGTGGTGCATTTAATCAAAGGGCATTGAATTTAGTTTGTTCTGAACTGCTGATGTACAGTTTTTGGACTGAGATTAGGACGAATGAGATATTTATTGACTTGTTACCTGTAGCCTGAGTGCAATTTTCCTTTTCCCCTCCCCTGTTATAAATACAGCACTTTCTTTGTTTTCTGTACCTATGCATGTGACTTCTCAGGCACATCTCTATTATACAAATTGTGATTTCTTTTTACTCTGTAGGAATATACAGTACAGTTAAGACTAATCCAGGTGAAAATCTGAGTCAACTTCCTCCAGGACAGTTTCCTTTGTAAATTGTGGTAAAAAAAAAAAAAAAAAATGAGGTAAAAATAATAATTAAAAAACAATTCCTATGGTATTCACTACTTTGGAAGAAAAATCTTCTGACAACTCAAGAGTCTAAATACTTTTAAATACTTCTTAATGCATGGCTCACAGAATGTTTGTTTGGCAATAAGTTCCATTCAAAAGTCCTCTCCGAAACCATTGGAACGCCAAGGCCAATTCATTTGTTTGTGCTACACACCAAAGACATTTAGGTTTGAGATCAAAAGACAAATATGACAAGAGAGTTTAGAATTTCAGCTTTTATTTCCTGGTATTTATATGTAGACGTGTTAAACGACATAGAACATAGCATATTTTGTATCAGACCATCCAATTTGTAGGCGAGCAACAATATTTTAACATGTGACTGACAGGTATTTTTTGTTACCCAGGTGTGTTCTGTTAGATTGATTGTTTAATCAATAAATAGCTCTGAACATCTAGTCTTGGTTTTAGCCTTCAGTTTCACCTGTGAAGACTGCATTTGATGTTAAAAAAGGATAAGCCAACATGAAGATCAGAGAGCTGTCTATGGGAGAAAAGCAAGTCATTTTAAAGCTGAGAAAAGAGGGAAAATCAATCAGAGGCATTGGACAAACATTGGGCATAGCCAATACAACAATTTGGAATGTCCTGAAAAAGAAATAAACTACTGGTGTACTGAGCAACAGACACCAAATGGGTCAGCCAATTAAAACAACAACAGCTGATGTCAGAAGCATTGTAAGAGCTGTGAAGAAAAACCCAAAAACAACAGTCAGTGACATCACCAACAACCTCCACAGAGCAGAGGTGAAGGTATCACAATCCATCATTTGAAGAAGAATTCTTAGTCTAGCTGTAATTCTCCTGATAATCATTGCAAATTTGTTTTCATTTAACAAGATTATTATTTGTCAGCATATACAGTAGAATAGCACTTGATCCAGCACATGCTTTTATTTTGCAGTGCATTTATTTATTTATTTATTTTATATTATGCCGAAATCAAAATCGAAAGCACTACATGAGCTTTCTCTCTTAAAACCAACTGGGGAAAGCTGTTTATCTAACTAGGGTGTGTTGTCACTGTAGTACAAATGGTGTGACCGAAGCCATTACTACAATAAATACACATATCAGGGCTGTTAATGTAAGAACCTTCTTCTTAGAGTAGAACCTGATACATACATCACTGAGATTTCTGTTAAACAAAATATAAATATAAGAAGGACTTGGGTTAGAAAATTTAATAGAAGAAGAAGAAGTTGAATAGAAGAAGATGAAATTGAATAGAAGAAGATTTTTTTCCTTTTAGGCTCTCTGGCTGCCTGCCCTCGCTATTCAAAATCCGAATTCAAGTCCACGTTGATATTGCACATTCACGAGTCGTGAGGGCTTTTATTTTTCTCCTGAAATGCTCTTCAATTTCAAGTGGACTACTTACATCACACAAAGCAAAAAGAAATATTTTAATCCCATACATACTTGCCGTTTCAGGACCTTGTTCATTTTCCTCTTTGCGAGGGAGTGAAAGAAAGCAACTCTTCAGTCAGAGCAGATAAAAGGGCAGGAAAATGAGAAGAGAAATGTTGTATACGTCTGCTGTTACTGAATTGCTAGAATCATACCTCAAGCAGCTTGTACATTATTTCGAGATCTCTTTTCTGCTTTCACTTTTATCTTCTGCAGCTTAGAAAAGTTCAAAGACAACACAAATTGTTGCTTTGGGGGGGAAAAAAGTTTGCAATCTTACTGTATGACATTTGTGTAGATTTTTACACCTGTTTCAGCATCACTAAACTAATGGCTTGTTTTGTTTCGAGTGGATTTCATTCCTTCGTCAGGTTGCGAAAGCTCTAAATAACGTGGCGTGTTTATACACCTCTTAATGTCTGACAGGCTGTGTTCTAAATCGAGTTTTAACATCGTCAAGTGCTGCCTTAATGAACATCCCAAGGGTAGAGCAGGAAAAGAAAAAGTGGTGAAGCTGCCTTCTTAATGCTGTAAAATCTGGAACACACCACCTCGAGAGATTTGGCAGGCTCATCTTTATTCCTGAGCATTTAATCGAACTGTTATTTTATAATAATTACATTAACACAATCTGAGCATTTCGTTCTGTATGTTGTTTGTTGATGTTCTTACTACAGCTACGTGTTTGTTTTAAATCTAGCCTCTTCTACCTTCATTGATAGGAATAAAATAAACACCATTGCAAGCGAATTGCGTAAGAACATTTCATAACGTGGGTTGTACTGTGTCCTTAATCTGAAAGCTCGGAGAAGCAAGAATTCAGGGCTGTGTTTCACAAACCTAAATAGCATAGATAGAAGATAGCATTGTTGTACTTACACCAATCAGCCATAACATAAAAACCACTGACAGGTGAAGTGAATAACATTGATTATCTCATTACAATGGCACCTGTCAAGGGGTGGGATATATTAGTCAGCAACAGTCAGTTCACGAAGTTGACGTGTTGGAAGCAGGAAAAATGGGCAAGCGTAAGGATCTGAGCGACTTTGACAAGGGCCAAACTGTGATGGCTAGATGACTGGGTCAGAGCTTCTCCAAAACGGCAGGTCCTGTGGGATGTTCGTGGTATGCAGTGGTTAGTACCTACCAAAAGTGGTCCAAGGAAGGACAATCGATGAACCGGTGGCAGGGTCATAGGCACCCAAGGCTCACTGATGCACATGGGGAGCGAAGGCTTGCATGTTATTTCAGCCAGAGTAAATATTAATTTGTCTTTTATGTGTCTATTGATATGCCTTTTAGACAGTTGTGGTCATTTATAAGATGTCGAAGTTAATATCAACCCAAAAATATTGGCCAAATTGAGTTGAACTTAACCCTAACTTCCCAATTAATAGAAGTCAGGCCAGAGTGGTCCAGTAACGGATTTCCATACACATCAGTGTCACAGGGTGTATCGTAGGGATTAACAGTGTAATTACCCCCTCACACACAAACACACATCTTATTACTTTGTCTTTTAATTTTGCAAACTTTTGATTTTTTCTCATAACTAGCGAAAAATGACAGATAAAGTAAATATTGTTGAGGTGTTACGTTTCGATTTCTAAAATGGTGTCCACCATCTATAGCCATTAAACCCCTTTTTAAAGTACCTTTGCTTCCACACAGCAATAACTAGCCATGCACCTATCTATGGTATGTTTGAGTATGATTCTTATCATTTTTCAGGGGAGATTGTGATAGATCTATGAAAAAAGTAGTAAATAGTGTGAAAAAGTTATGTGTGTGGGTGTGAGAAAGAGCGGCAAAGAAAAACATATCCTTGGAGATCTGCAGATATTGAGACTGCGTGCTTCGAAAACTCATTTCTCAATACAGTTGTACTTTCCTGATTCATTTGTTAATAGGCAGTCCTTTCCTCCCTGCAGGAAGCCTAATGACCTCCCATTAGATTTGTTTGCACACAGACTCTCTACTGAAAATGCAAATGTAGATGCAAATGAAATTAAAAATAAATTATCAACATAGTACAAAATAGAGTGCACTGTATTGTAGGACTGAGATGAATCTATGACAGTGTTTCAGTTACCTAATATATATATATATGTGTGTGTGTGTATGTATATACACACACACACACACACACACACACAGTATAGGAGCGGTTCAATAAATGAAATTATATAAATTAAATTAAAGCAAACAAGGCCTGTTAAGTAAGGAATAAAACACTTTGGGCATTCCGTTATAGGAAAATAATTGACGACAGAGTGGTGTGATGCGGCCAGAAGTATGTTTTATACCCCTTATACCACAGCAACAAGCCAACGATGACTTTTTTTTACTTGTTTTTTACTTGTTAATGTCATATTTTTATCCATTTAATGCTACATTTAATGTTGTGAAACGTCCACGAAACAAGTTAAAAGTTAGAGCAGCTATAAACAGGCCTTCCTGCAATAGCCTAATAAAATGCAGCTTGTCAAACCTCTGCCTTGAGGACTTTCCCATTGAGGAAAACATCACCAAATTTCTTTTTCCTCGTTATACTGTATGAACAACAGTAAAATTGAATCTGTTTGAAAAATTGAATGAAAAATGTTGAATCTGTTTATTGTTCAGCTTCGATTATGTGGAGCATCCACCATACAAGTCCTCGTGTAAGCTGTTACTATAGAAACTACTGATTGTTACAAAGCGCTGACACTGGAGACTCCTTCCAAAAATGCAATATATCTATTATCTATAACTTTAAGCGTCCGCCATATACAATCTGTACTTTGTTACTATAGAAATGATAACGTATTAGAATGGACACATTAATATAAACCTATGATTTGATCACAGAAAAAACAAATAAACAAACAAAAAAAACATTCTACGTACATCTACGGGCCAATCAGAATCGAGAATTCAAAAGCACTGCGGTATAAGAATAGATATTATTTCTATTTTTTTACACTCATGTTTGCACTTCAGTATGTGTACGTGATATATGATTAAGTATCACATTAACTTTACTGTTTAGGTCTCGTTTTTTTTTTCCCACTTCCTGTCGAACGCACATATACTCACGAACTAAGCAGCGAAGAGATTCTTTAAAGTGTAAATCTTCTTCCAGTGAGTCCCAGCTCAGTGGGCTTTAAACACTAATGTGTTTCTGTGAGGCGCCGACCTGTTAACGTTTTTATCATTCATTCTGCAGAGATAGTATCAGAAAATATCAGAAAATACACTATACTAGGGAAACTTACCACGGACTATTTCTGCTTCCCAGAAAACCTGGCAAACATGTGTTAATGTATTATGTAAAAGCGTGATGCAGAGCGAACGTCGCACGGACAGTTGTGAAGAGGATAATTTGCGAGCCATTAGACATCCACCACTTTCCTGTGGCTTTCAATGAATATTTCATGAATATCACCGAACGATCCTAAATGACGAGTGTGTTTACTACCAAAACTCATGGAAATTAATGGAACGTGTTGGTTCACCCAACATTTCTTGGTTAATGTTCTAAAGTTCCTCTGATGAAGCTACGGAAGTTGCGCTGACAAAAGGAGCTATCTACATATATTATGATTTAGTGTTAAAGCTCCAGTGAACATAAATTTGTGTTTGTCTTTTAATTAGATTAAGGTGTGCATGATATGTAGCTCAAATTATGAATAATTGCACATTCCAGTGCACGTTCTCACATGATTATTCTCAAAATATAAACTGTATGTTAAACGTTATAATTAACGTGTGATCTTTAACAGCATCCAAGATTTATTTTGAGTTTGTTTGTTTTCTTTTAGTTTAAATGTCTTTCTTCCACATGCTGGTCTATTTTTACATTGGTTAATGGTTTCCTATGTTACTCACAATGCCAAGTTGATAGTGGTGCCAGTAGGATTTTGTCCTTTGCTTCGTCTCATATAGAGCAATGCAGCAGCGCTTTAGTCTTTTAGTCTTTTTAGTCATGTCAACTAACACCGTAATTCATTGCGACTGGTTCATCCCTGCTGAAAAAAACAAACAAACAATAGAAACCATCACCAAAATTATAATGATTTCCACTACAAATACCATTACAAACCATCAGCTAACCATTAAAACTATTAACATTATTGGTTCTTAATGGTATCCACTAGACATAACATGCCACCAATAGAAGGCAACAAATTACCAGTAGAGACCCACAAGGACCATTACAATTTCCATTAAAACCATTGCAAATTATATTAGGGTTTCTGTTGTTCTGTTGCAACTATCTGGTTTATCTTTACCGACAAAAGAGTCCATGGTCAATGTCCTGTCTTCTTGTTTTCGATTGGCTCACAAGACACAGGCTTGTAGGATTAAACAATCCAAAAATGCTACACCACACCCTTCTCTGATCACACTGCACGGATCAGCGGAAAATTCAGCTTTGTTTTTATTTAGTCTTAAATGTTTTAATTTATTTTTTCATAATTGTTATTGTTTTTTTTGTTATTGAACTTTTGCTAACCAAAGTTTGCTTTCTTACTTAATTTTAATTATCGTACTAAACTTTAATAATACACCTCTAAAGTTTTCCAAAGAAAGTTATGTTTCACTGATAATAAGCCTTTCGTTACTGATGACTTGTTGTGCTAAGAATCCAAACGACACGGTACTGACCCCACTGTAATGCTAATTACAAGCAGCATGTCTGCAGCCTATTAGTGAAGAATACACAGCGCTAATTACAAGGTCAAGACATGTGAGTACAGAAACGGGAACATTTTAAACAAGGTCTCCCCATTAACTCATTTTGGATTTACACCATTACATTACAATTTATGATAAACAAGCGAAGCGAATTGTTAGCGTGTAGGAGTGAACGCTAGCCCTGTTGCTTTTTTTTGTTTGTTTTTTTTTTCATTCCGATGGCGCTTTAATTAGCTTTTCTCTCCATACCACAATCACAATTATTACATCCGACCCAAGCTTCTTTCCTGGAAGAGGGTGGAAAAGGATTGATGATGCCATACAATCAAGCAGCACATTCAAAGTATGATAATTACGGTAAAAATAAATAAATAAATAAACAAACAAGACAGGCTGGAGGATGCCAAAGTGCTGAAGGGATAAACATTAGCACTGATCTGTTTCTGAGGTTGAGGTTTTGATGTCGGTTGGCGTTTCAGGGGCTGGCCCAGAGAGCGGCTTCAAAGTTTTGGATGGGAACTGGTGGTTGTAATTGAGCCCATTAGCAAACCTGAAATGCAGTCAGGGTTTTCGAAGACAACAATGGTTCTGCTACCTGACCGAGTGCTGCTCTCATAAAGCATGGATAGCTTTTAACATGTAGGGTACACAGTGCTAATGAAAATAAGAGCTTCAGTCCAGGTGAGCTGTCAGATGTGTTTCATACAGCCTGTAGTTTCTGAAAACAAAATATATCACATGTTAAGTGTACAATGAACAACTGTACTGTATGTATTGTATAGAGCTTTACCTGGTGACGTTTAACCCTCTACTGAATAACACAAAATGTATGAGATTACAATTCCAATTACTGCATTTTCCAGACTATAAGTAGCAGAGTTTTTTTTTGTTATGTCAAAGTTAAAGCCCCCCTTTTTCCAGTTACATAGGAAAATAATAGTTTTGTATTATTGCCTACAAAAAATTAATTGTTGCCATATGGCAACACCATGCAGTAAAAGGTTAATACTTTATGTTTACAGATTTAACAGATTTGCACAGGGACTTGTATGGCGGACGCTCTGCATAAAAGTATTTTAAAAATGTGTGTAGCCGTTGATATGGTGACCTTTTTTTTTTTTTGGTAGGTGTCAGGAGTCAACAGAAGTTTTCCTCCATAGGAAAGGTTTCAGTAAAGAGGTAACATGTTTCAAGAGAGATAAAAGAGTCTGGTGATGGAGCAATTGTTTATAGATGTTACCACACAAGTGATAATTCGAGCTAACTTGTCCTGTGGACGTTCCACAACATTAAATGTGACAGTAAATGGTTAAAAAGTATGTGTTGAAAAGTCTGTGAGTAATCAATAAGGAGTCAGTATGACTTACTCATCAGAAAGTAGTGAGTAAGTAGTCACTAAGTAATCAGTAAGTAGTGAGTAAGTAATCAGTAAGTAATCAGTAAGTGGTCACTAAGTAATCAGTAAGTAGTCAGTGAGTAATCAGTAAGTAGGCAGTAAGTAATCAGTAAATAGTCAGTGAGTAATCGGTAAGAAGTCAGTGAATAATCAGTAA
>JANDJT010000206.1:8536481-8556472 GCA_024331685.1 Stegophilus panzeri | reverse complement strand
GTGTGTGTGTGTGTGTGTGTGTGAATGGGTGAATGAGACACAGTGTAAAGTGCTTTGGAACCACTAAGGTTAAAAAAGGGGCTATATAAGTGCATACCATGTAAGTAATATGAATTCAGGTAAACACACATGAAGCATAACACATGAAGTCTTAAAATGAAATTAATTTTTTGACTTTTAGAACTAATTTTTAAGAAGAGCAAATTGTAAATTTCACATGAGTCATCGACACATCACTTTAAAAAAAAAAAAAAAGCACACATAATCTGATGTAGCTGAGAAAGTACTAAAATGGATATTTTTACTCATAAGGACCGAGGACGAGGCCAGGGTGACTTCCACTGGAATGATTCAGCGGCTCAGTCGGCAGTGAAGCTGCTCAAGGGCCTGTGCATTATGCACCGATCCAAGTTTGTCAGTGAATGCATTCTAAAAGCAGCCTCAGTGTTCGTAGGCGACCTGTAACTAAATTGAATAAAAAAATAAAAAAAACACTTAAAGAAATGTTCTTTGGACTCTGCAGGGGTTTTGATATGAATGTGGCTTTCGACAGTTCTGCTCAGAAATCCAGAAAAGTACAGAAAGCTTGATTTCAGGTTTATCATTTAATATATATATATATATATATATATATATATATATAAATGTGTGTTTGGTGAAATGAATTCATTACTGTTTTTATAAATAAAAGAATTTCTGCTACATGCTACATTTAATCAGAGGTGTAAAGTAATGAACTCCATAACACCATTATAAGTAGAATTTATTATTTTATTTTATTTTTTTTACGTATCTGGACTTTGTGAGTCTTTTTTTCGGACACAGGAAAGAGTAAGGAATGCACATTGTTCATTTGGACGTTTTTAAGATCTTGTTTTGTAGCGAATTAAATCCAATACTTTTCTGCGAAACAAAGCCAAAGTGTACCAGATGTACAGAACCGTTTATATTTTAAGATATATTGCAACGATTCAGATAAGATGGTGGATAATGTCCGTACATCAGAAATACGCACACCACGGTGAAATGAAAGCTGAGGGGGAAAAAAATAAAAAATGTGTCTCACTTTTCCAATTTTTTAATATTTTTTTTTTGGGGAGTGGGGGCTTGGGGCTAGTTTCATGTAGATATTTTTAGCTTTAAAAGACAAAAAAAAAGAGAGGCTGGTGAGGGAATGAACATTTATAGCTGCTATAACCTAAGCGATAACAGGAAATCACTTGGTTTGTGGACTTTCCATGACATTAAACACACTATAAACGTTAAATTATAAATGTTACAACTTTTACAAAAATGTTAACTATTTTCCTTTAACAGCATGCCCCTAAGTGTTTTATTCCTAATATAATTAATACGTGTAATTTCTCATTTAATTACGCAGTGGTTGTGGAATCTTACTGACTCAGGAAAAATAACATTATGTGTTTACATGCTACTTCCATATTCGTTGCAGTATCAAACAAACCTTTCAAAACATTTGTCACGGCATAAGGTGTCATAATATTTGTCATAAAACAACTGCTAAATAGACTAAACAAAAAAAAACACAAAGGTCAAATGTGGAACCTGAAAAGGTTCTTGTCACATAATAGGGAAGTTACTAGGTAGAAAAGTGCACGCCATGACATTGAACAGATATCATGACAATTACCAGTTATGGTAACATGAACTTGTTCTATGACTGGGTTCATCAAAGCCAAGTGTTATCCATTGGTCATTGGTGTAGCATGAAGAACTAATTTCATACCAATGAAAAACTTGACGTGACTTGACGTAAGTGTCCATTAACATGACAAATCTTTCCACTGCTCATTAGATAATCTAAAGAGGCAAAACTTGGACTTCAGACATGATTTGGACCAGATTTGAGCTTTTTTGATATGCTAATCCAACTTTGTTTATTTATTTATTTTTATTAAAACGCAATTACTTTTTTTTTGGACCATGCTATCTACACCGTTCACCATCACTGGGTTACACTTCCTTCCATCGATCATCTCTTGACACCATTTCTTTCAAAAGTGCCTTCGCTGACACTTTACTCCTCTTCAAATGGGAAATTCTTTCTCAACCGTGTTACCGTAACATCGGGGGTAGTTCCGATTGAACAGGAAGTGTTAACGACAGGTATGGGAAATGACCTGCCAGATACCAATTGGTGCTTTGAGGATTTGTGGTTAAATAAGATTGATGACGTGCTGTATAACTTCATGAGTGAGAGAGACAGAGAGGGAGAGTGAGACAGGGGAAAAGCATGGAGACCTTTGTCTTTCTGTTTCCTCAATTCGACTTCTCTGCCCCCAAGGAGGAAGTGTATTTCAAAATGCTCGGCGAGACCGTGTGGCGTGCTACCAGAATGAAAGACAGCCACTCAAGGTATGTTTTTTATTTTTTATTTTCTTGAAATCTTTCAAGAAACAGTTGCCGGTATGGAATATGCAGTCTGTATATAAAGATACTGGATGGCGACAGGTTGGTGTATTGTCTGTGTTTGCATTGCTTAACATTTATCAGAGCACTTTAGCTTGAATCCAGATATCCTGCAGATTACTCAATGCATAATCGCAATGATCTGTAAACATAAAATGATTGAGATGTGTACTTGGACACCCTGTTGTTATCCATTGCTCCAGCGTTTTGCTTGACTGTAGTGGATCTGTGATATCGGGGATAATCCTAACGGTTTGTAAAAAGATCTGTTACAAAACCATCGCTACCAAAGTACAAGAGCTTTGTGTCAAGTGGTTCGGGACTGTTGCTTAGGATACAAAGAAAGACTTCTTCTAAAGCTTTTATGAGACCGTTCGACATTCTTTCTTAATTGCAACTTGGTCTTCTGAAAGTCGTTTTAAAGAACTACAGAAATGGTTCATGGCCAAACTCTATCAGTACTTCCCCTTATTTCACTTCTTATACTGTGCGTCTGTAAGTCAGCATGGCACGCATTACAAATGATTCATCCAACCTCAGTCTGATTAAAACTTTACCTCACGTAAGATTTCTGCACACAAAGGTTTGTTTGGATAGTTTTCCAAGGAACTGTAAATCCGCCCTCATGCAAATGTATTTAATTATCACACTGTTAATATATTAGGCTCATTATTTTAGTGTGTGACAGTGAACACAAAGAATTGTTTAAAAACTACCCTGTCTATCCCAGCGTACTACTTTAGTTGTGTAACACAGTTACTGTAACATTATTCAAAATATCGCACTTGTGCGATGTAGCATATAATGTTAGCCAGCTTACTCAGTAGCTTTAAAATAGCACTTGATCCAGCACATCCCAATACTTTTTGTTAATAATTTTTTTATTTTATTTAATGTGTCGACAGCTACTTAATGAAGCCACAAGATACTAAATTAAGGTTATGAAGTTGTAATGTGTGTGTGGGTTATCATCTATTTGATCACGTTTTTAATTCACTATTTTGATTGTGTTTAATTAATAAAAAAAACATTCAATACCCTCGCCTGTAAAGAAAGCGTGCCAGTGGTTTGAAGAATATGCTATGCTTATGCTCACATTAATTCATCACTGCATGAATCATTTTTTTTTTATGTACAAACCGGTCCTCAATATCTGTAAACACATCATGGTAGTGGCATGGCATTGTCATTTTCTGTCTCTTAATACATGCAATGCAAGTACAATGGCTTGATATCTGAAGAACAAACGGGTCTGTTTCACCCCCCAGATGAAATAGTCTGGGGGTCCCTGGATTCCACTTTGAGAAATGCCGGTTTCTTTATGGAACTAATAACTTTTCTTTTTCATGCAGAAATAAGGACAAGGACAAAGATAAGGACAAGGACAAAAAGTACAGACTCAGTCTTCTGATGACCAGGTCTGGCTCGCATGAAAATGTGAGCCCAGAGAAAAAGGCACCAAGTAAAACCATTGAGTAAGTCCTTTTGACACACAGTATATAGACGCTGACATTTGGCACCATGGACTTCCTGATTAAATAAGAAATGCTGCCTTATCTGTGACTTGCAGCATTCCACCTGAGGTCGCTTTGAGATGGAGTGATTCCTTTGAAGATCTGCTGGCACATCCAGGTGAGATAATGTTCATGTTAATGCTAAACAATGAAGAAGCACTAGATCATGGTTGTGTGCAGAGATCCTGATGGGAACTGAAGGGTCAGCTTGGATTAGTATAACAAGAGATGTTTCTGGTAGCTTGACATTTCAAACCAGTCCCAGGATTGCTCGATACAGATTCAAGATTTTTTTTTTATTACGCTCAACAAACAAGTCTAACATTTACTGAAGTAGTCCAGTGATGAGGAAGAACTTCTCTGGATAAACTCTCAAGCACACAAAACCAAGAAGGATCACTTCTGCATTGTAGGGTGACTCAAGCGTACAAAAACGTTGCTTGTTCCAGACTCACACCTCTGAAGGATCTGTTGTAATGACCAAGTTCAATTCCCAATATTGTCTCAGATCCACCTTGGGCAGAGTTCAGGTAAAAAGCAAATGACCGAATGTAAATATCATGCTCCTTTCCTGGTTTAGATGGAGTGCAGACCTTCACGCAGTTCCTTCGCTCCGAGTTCAGTGAGGAGAACATCGAGTTCTGGTTAGCGTGTGAGGATTACAAGAGCACAGCGTCCTCCGCCAATCTGCAATCCAAGGCCAAGCAAATGTACGCTGTATTTATTGAAGCCGAGGCACCCAAAGAGGTATGCTAGCGAAACACCCTTATTTGGAACTTTATTAGCACAGACTGGTGTATAACACTTTACACAAGTGGTCACCAACCCTGTTCCAGGAGCTCCAACCACAATTGTGCCCACCTGACCATCTAATCACTGCCTTAAGAGGTTTTTAATCAGCTAAAACAGGTGTGTTAAATTTTGGTTGGAGATGAAACCTGCAGGAAGGTAAATCTCAAAGAAGAGGGCTTGTTGACCACTGCTTTACACTTTTTTCAAGTGGGGTTTCCATACATTTGTTTTTGGTGGATATTGGATCGACAAAATTAGACACCAGGAAACATCACCAAAATTGACTGACAAAATCCAATCCTTAGTTGTTCAATTTCCCAGTTTCCTGTTAACTTACCAAGCTGCACTAAATTTAAGAGAGAGAAAAGAGAGACTGGTGAAGGAATGGCTGTTTATAGCTGCTAGAACATAAGTAATACTTGTTTCATTGGGCATCCCATAACAACGTAACTATAAACGGATAAAAAGTATGACGTGTCATACTTTAATAAAGTGTCAAAATTGTAATTGTCGTCAAATTGCTGTGATATAATAGCAATAAAACATATTTCAGGAGCAAAGTGCAAAGTCCTCTGTCCTGAAGACTCTCCCACTGAGGGCAACTTTCTGAACGTTACATTTGATTAAATGTAAATCAAGAACTTCTGACCAATCAGATGATTCAAAAAAGAATACCACTATTCTTGAAATTATTAATGCTGGCCAGAAAGCTTAGTTTAAAACCTTTAAAACCTTCACGGCTTAGTAAATACAGTAAGCGATGATATGAGTTGATTCTTTACTTTAGTGATTTGACTCTTTCAAAACTTGTGCATCAAACTAAGTCAGTACTGATTCGTTTGAGTCACCAGCCGATCCCATCTACGATTCATAATTCACAGATCGCAGGTGAAATTAAATTTCTTAAAATCTAAAAACATATATAATAGATTTGAATTAACTATCTGAGTTTTAGCGTAGATAATATACAATTGAGCGAATTGCGAATTGATTGACCAGATTCTATTTAACCCCCCTGTGAGTGTCTCTTATGTATCTGTCTCTGGTCTAGTAGCTGTTCATATAAACCTTCCAAAGAAAAAGCCCCTATGACTGAAAACCAGCGTCAACACAAGCCCAGTGGCTTAGTTTCACTTGTTTTTTGGCTAAACTTTGTCGTCTGTGAGGCTGAAATGAAAAGCCTTTGTGTTTATAGTGCGAGGTGTCTGAAAAAAGGCCAGAGTCTCGTGGCCACAAGACCGAAGTGGAGATGTGACCGTGTGGTTTTCCTGCTAGCATTTCACAGCTGGGCCTGCAAACAACCCAACCGCCCTCCCCTCCCTTATTCAGCCACCCACGCGTTTTCAGCCTGAGAAAAAGAAAAAAAAAACACATTGAAATACAAGTAAGCAGAAGTTACTGAGTCAAAACGAACTTAACATGTTCTTATAGAATCCTCACAACTTTGAAAAACAGTTTGCACATTAACCGAATACAGTAACAATAATGATGCAAAGCTTTCATAGAAGTATAGGCAAGTATAAAACAAGAGACTGTTACGGTATATTCTCATGGTCAAATTTTCAAACTATATATAGTTCTGAAAGCTACAGACCTTCCTGACCTGAAATGCCTTTTGTCTTTCTCGTTTGCATGCATCACAAACAGAATTTTACATTTTTCCCTTTTCCGAATCACCCAAACGTTGATGGGGAAATAATCGCTGAATCATTGAGGTGACTAAATTTCTCGTAATTAATGCTATTATAAAGTGTTCTCTGCTGTCGGCCGTACAGCGCGTGAAAGCACTCTTCTCTGTTTTGGCAATTGTGACTATGGATATATTGTCAGCCAGTGGTCTAATTACAAACTGAATTCATTAGGCTTCCAAATTTGGTCCAAATCCTGTTCCCAGACTACTACAAATATAGCATTTCCTTTTCTTTATTTTTTTTCTTTAGTGGATCTCAAACTGTTTTAAAAAAAAAAAAAAGTAGATTTAAAAGCCAGCAAAGGCTAACTATTAAATTATTCAAACAAATTATCATCAACATATACCATTGTAGTATAAAGCACAGGGAATGTGTGTTTAATGTGCACACTTAGGTTTATATTGAACTTTTAAGGGTTTAAGCTGCAGATGGACTATATTGTCACATAAAGAAGTAGACGAAGTTCAAAAAACACTTTGAGTCACTGTGCAGCACCTAAGAAAAGGAAATGGTCCACACCGACATAATGGAGTTTGCTAGTTGGCATGATTATCTCTATTGATTGTTCAGAAATCTCTGCCACTGCAAGATCTAATGCTGACTAATTGCTATATACAAACGGATATTTAAAAAAATAAGTCTACACACCCTTTTTAAAATGGCAGGTTTTTGTGATGTAAAATAAATCATGTCAGTTTTTTTTTTTGCCCCTCAATGTGAAACGTAGTGAAAAACAATCGGAGACTATTGAGATTGGAGGTTTTTTGTGAGAAAGCCACCCATCTAGCAACCCTACCCCTTCACAGCCCAGACCTGTAAAGAATATGAGAGATTTCTGTCACATGCACAGAATAATCAGTACTTGTCAGATATTCCTGCAGCTCCTTTAATGTTGCTGTCGGTCTCTTGGCAGCCTCCATAGTGCGTTTTTGTCTTCTCCTTTTGTAAAGAACATCCTGTCCTTTGTGATGTCAGTGTGGTGCTTTATTTTCTCTATGTGTTGATGAAGGCCTTTATACGGTGTTGCATGGTACATCTAACGTTTTGGAAAGTCTTTCATACTTCTCTCCTGATCGATACCTTTGAACAAGTAAGATACCGTACATGCTTTGTAAGCTTGTAAGAATCATTTCATTGAATACAGCTGTATGATAATTACTTTTGAACATGAGATTGAATGTGATTGTTTCATTCTGAAAATAGCCACATCCCCAATTATAAAAGGGTGTGTATACTTACGCAATCAAGTTATTGTAATGTTTTTTATATTTTTCCCCCTACATAAATATCTTACTCTTGGATAATTTTTCTTCATAACGTCACATGACATGATATGCACATGTTATTACCATGCTAGTCGTATCCAGAACACCGGGACTGCCTGGATTCATCTTTCAAAGAATAGCTGCCCAGGAAAACAGCACTCTAAGATATATTGTATTATGTGTTGCAGATTAACATTGACCACTCGACCAAGCAAGACATTCAGAAGAACATCGCACAACCGACGCAGTCGTGTTTCGATTCGGCGCAAAGCAAAATCTACGCCTTGATGAAGAAGGACTGCTACCCACGCTTCCTCACTTCAGACATCTATCTGAGTCTGACCAAGAGGAAAACGCCTCCTGCCATGACCCGGAGAAGGTCTCGATCTTTTGTTTTCAGTGACCGTGAGGATAACGCGGCAGCCTGGTTGTAGCTCCTCGACGGCAATTAGTATAATAGTTTCTACAATCGTTAGCTGTGCATCTTTCACACTCAGTGCCTTGCTAGATGTGCGTCGGACAGTATTTTCCCCCGGGGCCAGTAAAAAGAGTTGCGCTTAGATTGCAATTTCAGCCAATCGCAGATTTGATCGAATTCATCACCACCAACATTGCTTCATTTCACTGGCTTGATGTATTCGCTTAGCGTAAAATACTTACTGGTTTTAGATGTAAATTTAGCTAGATAGTGGGCAGGCAGCTACATACGGGACTGTATTAACGTCAGCAAGGTAAATATTGAACTTAGACAATGTCAACATTGTCTGTCTACTAGTAGCTTATATTACGCAGCTATCCAAGTTTGCGCTTGTTGTGTCACAGATGATCTACTTAATCTAAAGCTAATAATAAATGGATTTAAAACGTTAACAAACATGTTAACAAAGAAAAGGTTTTCTGTAAGGAGAGATTTACTTGACTATTTTTGTTAAAGGAAGGAGTCTCCAGTACCAGAGCTTTGTAACAGCTTTGTTATGGGAAAGTCTTGAAGATGGAGGAGTATGCAGTTTGTCAGTAACATGACAAGCTGTGTTTTGTGTGTGTGTGTGTGTGTTAGTTGTTAGGTGAGAGAACAATTGATTATAGCTGCTATAACATACGTGATAACTTGTTTCGCGACATTAAAGGTAACTATACAATTCAGGACGTGATGCCGTGGGAAAATAATCAGCTTTGAGGTGGTAACAGTAACTCGACTCGACAATAACACATCACGCTACATGACACCACATTGATGTTGGTTATTTACCTATAATAGCACAGCCAGAATGGTTTATTCTTTAATTAGTGAAGAGTCACACACAAGATACTGTAGCTAATCACAGATAAAGTACTGTAGCCACGTCATATGATTACATTTGCAATTTCCTGATCACATTTCACTTAAGCTCCTCCCCTTGTTGTCCAAGGAACTCCTTTCATTACGCAAAATTTGGAGACTTCACGGTGATTCGTACAGTACATATCAGTATCGCAGGTTGTTTTTTTGTTGTTGTTGTTTGGGTTGATTGTTTTTAGAATATCTGTTTACAGAAGTGCAAGTATTAAACTTTGACACAGAAAAAACATTTTTTGTGCTATCAAAAGCTTTGTATCTTTTTATGAAAGCAATGCAGACATATTAACGTGCACACAAACTATTTCACGTTTCCTTTCTGTCTATATTATTGTACTACTGTATTATTCCACCCCTAATATGCATATTAGCATTGTTTTTGTTGTTTTTACATTAGGACATATTCACATTCAAGTACTAATGCAAGCCATGAATTATTTATTGACTAAAACGTTTCCCTTTGCCAAGTGTTTCAAGCTCATCTATTTCTATCTATATGATTACAATCTTTAGCTTTAATTTGTAAATTGTATATACAACCTATGTGAAAAAATCATTGTATAATAAAAGCGTTTCTCAATCAACGAGTCACTGAATGGCTGAATGACGATAGTTTTACGTTCGATTTGCGAAATATATTCTGCAAACGAAGGTCAGAGTGAACTAAACAGAATACAGCAAGAGCGCGTTTCCTGCCACACTTCTGTATTACAACCTTAATCTCTGAAGAGCTAAATTGTTTTCAAATACAGCACTGTTGTATTCTTAAATGTGTTGATTAATTTTCTGCAACTGCACCTCTGACAGTAGTGCTGGCTGCAAGGTTTACATATATGCGCTCATTCTAATACCTTATCGTATCTATAACAGAAACAGCTCATTCCCAGGGACATGTATTCACATAATCTAAATCTAATAATAAACAGACTTTTGAAAAACAAACAAAAAAAACAACATGCTATTTAAGAAAGAAAAAATAATATACATTAATATGGTGAAACCTTCGCTATTTATGGAGGGAGTCTCCAGTGTCAGCAAAGCTTCCAGACATTCTGTTATTGGAAAATAATTAACTTCTGCATGGTGAGAGCAACCCAATTGCACCACACCATTGTTGATTATTTTCAATAACACCATGCCCCTAAGTGTTTTATTTCTTTTATATTTTTTGGCATAAAATCCACAGTTTGGGTAGGGAACTGTTTCATTATTCTGTGCCCAAAAAATATAACATTTATTTTAAAAATCTTAAACAAACAAACAAAAAAAAAACAACAACAACATTTCAGCTCTGACTGAAATTATCCATGAACAAAGCCTGTTTCAAGATGGATTGATTTCAGGAACTATAAAGGAAGGAGAAAGAGAAAGAATGAGAAATAACAATATTGTCCTCTCCTTTCATTATTACAGTGCAGGCACTGTAATTTGTAGATCGTTAAAGACTTTTAATGTGAAAAGCTACATTTGCATTGTGTCACACTTGTCCAGTTATAGACTATACATCATGCTGATTCAATACCCACAGAACTGCACCTATGCTAACAAAGTAGTGGTGTAACGCAATGCCACTGTCTGGATAGGGATCTATTTGTGCTCCAAGTATCCTTATCGGTCTCTGTATTCCAATTTAAACCCTAAACTTGGGGGTAGAAATGCCAGCAGTGTCAGCATGATGTGTGAATTCGGGCTCTGACAGTTCCTCAACCTCAGCTACTTTCCGGTTCATCTTTCCGGTTATCTTTCCGGTTCATACTTGGTTTCAACTAGAGATTTGCAGCAAGGTACGAGTTGTGTCTAGCCCCAGGGGTGTCCAATCTTATCCACAAATGGCCATTGTGGGTGCAGTTTTTCATTCCAACCAAGCAGGAGCCACACCTGATTCCACTTGTTTAATCAGTTGATCTTGGCTTTCAGTAGACTCAGGTGTGGCTTCTGCTTGGTTGGAATGAAAACGTGCACCCACACTGGCCCTTTCTCGATAAGATTGGACACCCCTGGTCTAGTCTATTAATGAACTAATACGGTGTGGGGATTAGTCACCTAGTCTGGGTGGGGTTTTTTAAAACAGTGAGGCATAAGGTAAACAAAGCAACAAAATGTACTAAATGATGGCAATTCTACAGTCAACTGCACAAGACTACACTAGGAAGTATTTTTATTTTTATTATTATTATTATTATTATTATTTCCTTTTGCTTTAATGGACAGTGAACACTTTGATATCACTTGGCATGGAGTGGTGGAGAGGTGTGAACAAGAATCCCACTCTCGCCTGCTTCCGAAGGAATTCCTTTCGCAGTTATTTTCATTGTCCTTTAACACTAAATAAAACATGTTCTTTACAGCACTAATAGACTAGCAGAATTTAAACAGCTGCTTTAGTTATGCCAAAAATTTGACTTTGATTAGTCAAATACTTTTTTGAATCACTGGTCGACTAGTTAAAAATTATTAGTCGCATAACCCCTAATTCATAATAAATGAATTTAGTTTGAATAATATAAACAGAAAACTAGTAACCTAATATAAACCCCTTATCATCCTGACCAGGCAGTTACTAAAGATGAATGAATGAATGCTGTTAATGCATCGCACAGCACCGCACATTCATATTAATGAAAGCGGACTATGTTTGTCCCACTAGCTTCATATCTGCCCATGTAAATAAAAGCCTCCAGCTCATACAAATTTTCTGCTGCGTCCCATGGAATCCCACTCCTGATACATACCTCTAGACTCAACCAGATGTCCTGTGAACCTATCTTGCAAGGCTTATTAAAAAAAAGGATGTGCGCCTAGGAACCTGCTGCCGGAGCCATGACCCTGTCCTTCCTTGGACCACATTTGGTAGACACTAATCGCTGCATATCAGGAACATCCCACAAGACCTGTCGTTGCAGAGACGCTCCGACCTAGCCATCACAATTTGGACCTTGTTAAAGTTCCCCAGATGTTTATGC
Organism: Stegophilus panzeri; assembly: GCA_024331685.1. Taxonomy (NCBI): domain Eukaryota; kingdom Metazoa; phylum Chordata; class Actinopteri; order Siluriformes; family Trichomycteridae; genus Stegophilus; species Stegophilus panzeri. The sequence continues at coordinate 8,544,481 of JANDJT010000206.1, read as the reverse complement.
TTGCCCATTTTTCCTGCTTCCAACACATCAACTTTGAGAACTGACTGTTCACTTGCTGCCTAATAAATATATCCCACCCCTTCACAGGTGCCACAGGAATGAGATAATCAATGTTATTCACTTCACCTGTCAGTGGTTTTACTGTTATGACTGATCATGTGTATCTTTTTTTTTTTAAGTTACTTTCTTGCACAAGGTTAAGGGCCTTGTGCCGCAAGTGCCCAGCCGTTTGAACTCAACTTTCTAGTCATAACCACAGAACCTTGGTACAGGTAATCTTAAACGCTGATTTACTCCTACAGAACTCTGTGGATAATCAGAACTCACATCAGGCTTCCATCACATCCCGAAGCACAATTCAATCACTCCTCACAGAACAGACTCTCAGCAAATATCAATTATGTATGCACATAAAAGCGCGTGGAATACATAAGATCTGTTGTCGGCTCAGTACGGAATCAGGGCTGGAATAACAAGCGTAGCGTTAGTAGGTAAATCTATCACACCCAGATATTACTTTGTCTAAAAAAAAAAAAAGGGCATTAAAGCACAGATGAAATCTATATTTCATGAGTGAAGCAGGCTTGTGTAAAATATTAATGCTGTAGACAAATGATATGTGTAAAACTACTTTATGGAATCCAGTACCAACAAAAATGTCATTATTTCTAAAATATTGGGACGGAAAGCCGTTAAGCATTGACAAGGTGAGATTGTTTATGGTTCAGAATGGTTATTGATATTCCTCACCGGGTTGAGGTATTCAAATCGCGCAATTAAGGTCAGCTCGCAAGAAATTGCATATTTCTATATGTCAGGGAACTTATTGGGTTTTTTTATAAAAATTTTTTTAAAGACAGTTTCATCAGGAATGCAGGTCGGCCTACCGACTTATTTATTTGTTGACTTAGCTCTTATAAATAAATACAATAAGGTTAGAGGTTGACAAACTAGCGTAATTTGGACATTATTTGTTTCTCAGGGTGACGTCTGAAATAAGCCTGTCTCTTTAATGATAAAACTCTCACATGCGGATTTCTCTGAATTAAACCAGGTCGTCTCGTGTAATCTCTGTTCCATCTTGGAAGGCCAGAAGGGAAAAGAAAACAAAGACGATAAAAAGCGCTCGATACAGCAAGCTGAGTGATTAGCCTGTTGTAATGACCTCGGCATTGAGACACACCATATTATATTATATTCTACCATGCCACAATATCATGCAACATCTAGCACTATATAAATAAATTCTTGATCCTATCCAATGATCCAGTGATATGTCAAGCAAACATCCTGAGCCGGGGTTTATCGCTGAAAAGGTGTGCAAATATTTGACTAAACATAACATCCTGAGAAACTATCACCAAATAGAGCTTAAAACAATCCCAGAATTAAAACAAATAACCATTAAGTCTCTCAAACGTGTTTCTGTTTTGATCCTGTCTCCACCCCCCTTCCTATATTTTTTTGTTACCCAACTGCGTTCGTCTGTTTCGTGTTACTTCGTGATTATTTTGTCTATTTATACCATTGTGGCTCATCGTGCTTTAGCTGCCATAAGTCCCTTACCTCTTATACTTCCTGGTTTTTGGCTCAGCCGTGTTTATGATCATGGAATATTCGTGCTACGTGTTGCCTTTGTGTGTCCTGACTTCCGCTATAGATTTTGACGATGCTAGGAGTTCTTAACAAAACAGAATATAGTAGGGCTATGTAAAAAAAAATGGCATCCTAATCATTATTCATGAGGTATCACTCTTGCACAGAGAACAGAATAAAGAACAGCATTCAAGAAGTGATTTAATCATTTATTAAAGTTATTAGGTTTTAGTCATGAATGCTTTATGTGAAATATGAAATAGGTAGGAATGTGTGTGTGTGTGTGTGTGCGTGTGTGTGTGTGTGTAATTCCCCGTGATGCACTGAAGTCCTGTCCAGTGTGTATATCCTCCTTTCCCTTCCACTGCAACCCTAACCAGGATAAAGCACTTACTGAGTTACTCAAGATGAATAATGAATGAAAAACTGAGACGAATGCAGTTTGTAGCTGTTTGAAAAGTCCTCATATGGATTGGCATATCATAATCGTAATATATAAAAATGTATACTGTATAAGGAATAAAATGCTTGGGGGCATGCTGTTATAGGAAAATAATTAGCAACAGGGTCTGTTACTGGGTATATACAAGATATCTAATACAGACTCATTACTTTGTTTGCTAGCTACTTAGTATGCTAGTTGGTTCACAAGCTAATTGATAATTGAGATATCAATTTGGCTAGCCAGTTAACAAGCTATTTAATTAGCCAACTTCATCTATACATGATAATGTTGTTACTTTATTTTTCATGGCTAGTTAGCCATATCAAAACAATTAGCTTTTTTTGCTAGCTAGCTAGTTAATGTGCTGGCTAGTTTGCAAACCAGCTATTTACAAGTTAATTACTTAACTATAGAATGTTTAATACAAATTAATTCCTGGTTAGTAGGGAGGCTATTTAACAAGCTAATTAATTAGCCCACTCTGCCTATACATTACTGTATATTAACACATTATTACTTTATTTTGCTAGCTAATTAGCAAATCAATCAATTAGCTAACTATATTTACACACAATAATTATTATCATGTCATTTCTTTGTTTTTGCTAGCTAATTAGTATGGTAGCTAGCTAGATTAAATTAAATTAAAAAAAGGAAACTAATTAATAACTCTCTCTGTACATACTAATACAAGTTCATCAACTAGCTAGTTAATGATATCTAGCACAAATTCATTCTTTTGTTAGCAGATTGAAGTACTAGCTAGTTACAACAACAGCACAAAAGTTTATTAATTAGCTGACTATTTATTTTTGTACCTCGTTAGTATGCTAGCTAGTTATCAAGCATATGAATAGTTAACATGCAAATTCATTCACTGGCTCTCTATATATGATATCAAACACAAATTCATTTCTTAATTATGCTAGCTAGTTAGCAAGCCAGCTAATAAACAAGTTATTTAATTAGCCCACTCTGTCTATATATGAAATCAAACACAATGTTATTTTGCTAGCTAGTTAGCAAGCCTGCTAGTAAACAAGTTAATTTATTAGCCCACTCTTTCTATACATGAAAACTAACACAACATTATTTTTCTAGCTAGTTAGCAAGCAAGCTAATAAACAAGTCATTTAATTAGCCCACTCTATACATGAAATCTAACACAACATTATTACTTTATTCAGCTAGCTAGTTAGCAAGCCTGATAGTAAACAAGTTATTTAATTAGCCCATTCTTTCTATACATGAAATCTAACACAACTAAAGTAATATTATAGTTAGCAAGCCTGCTAGTAAGCACAACACCAAATTAGTTGAATCTATTCCACTCTCTACCGCCAAAACAAATTCTTTTGCTTGCTAGTTTACAAGCTTCTACACAGTTCCATGGAAATTGAGCATACAAATCTTTGAAATGTCTTTTCAGTGACATCGTGATTGCTGCCAAGTTGCTAGTGCGTTTTATTCCATGGACTCTGATGGAATCAAAATAAATAAATAATAGGACTCCCTGCTACAAACTTGCATGGTGTGTGTAATGTAATACACACTTTACAGTCATGATGGGCAGTCAATGAGCGTGCGCTTAAAACAGAGTTGGGATTTTGACATGAGGGTGAAAGGCAGTGTTGGTGGTGGTGATGGGGGGTCATTTGAATCATGCCGAACAGAAATGTTGGCACCCTGACTCGAGCCACGCTCGATTAAAAATTGAAGGCTAGAGAAATAAAGGCTGTGTTATTGCTGGCTGCAGGAAGTAAAGCAGTGTGTGGAAAGGAAGTTGAAAGAGGAGCCACAGCTCCATCTAATGTGTGAGTGAAAAATCATCCGGCGTGAGAAAAACAAAAGAAAGATAAAACTGACTGTCTAATAAATCATGAGTAGGTTTTCAAATACCATAAAATTTTATAAGGATCCTCCAATTTGTTTTTTTAAAGGAATGACTCATTGTAAGTTATGTTCCTACACTCACACACACATACACACACACACAGGTGTTAAACAAATTCCTAACCAAATACGCCTCCAACAAGCTCAAAGAGGTGGCGAGAACACAATCCCCTCGCCAATCACGAATCTGTTTTGAGCTTTTGTACGAAAAACCCAGTTCCTGTGTGAACAATTCTGTCATTTTGATTCCGTCTGCGATATCAGACTCATATGCAAGTGTTGGCCGTGCATAGAGACATACTTGAAGTGGCCAAGCCCCAGACAGTTGGACCGAGGCATTCGACGGTTGTAAGAAAGTGTTTGGTACTCAAGGTTGTGGGGAGAGTGAGAAGGAGCGAGTAAGTGTGACCTGCTCAGCTCCGAGCGCATCCCTGCCACCTCTTTTGGAAATCAAATTCGCACAGCCATGTGCGGATGATTATGCATGCAAATCACGGCCGTCCTTGTATTTTCCATTGCCTGCAGAAATTTACATGGGCAGGAAGCCTGCTGAGATACGGTTAATCAACAGAGCTTTTCTGGCTTATGCCCTTATACACAAGATTTTGGGTAAAAATAAAAATAAATAAATAAATAAATAATTTTTAAAATCAGGCGTCATGGACTACAAACGAGTCGAAATACACAAGACAAGTGTGAATGTACAAGAAAAGCAAAAAAAAAAAAAAACAAAGATAGTTTTTTTTTTTGAGTGATTATACAATGTTGAATTCTCGAAACTGATTGGTCAGAAGCTATTTTATAAATCAGCTTATAGACACGCAGGAACTCTAATCACGCCAAGCACATAATGTTCTAATACATTATCGTTTCTGTAGTAGGTACCAGGTATATACAAGATATCAAACACAAATTCATTACTTTATTTGCCTAGCTAGATAACACACTAGTTAATTAAGAGGGATAATTCAAAAGCCAACTCTATCTATACGTTATATCTCACAAAACTTTATTACTTTATTTGCTAGCTAGTTAGTATGCTAGTTGGTTCACAAGGTAATTGATAGTTTAGCTAGCAATCAATTTAGCTAGCTAGTTGACAAGCTAATTCAATCAGTCGATTTCATCTGTACATGATATCTAACACAACGTTATTACTTCATTTTTCATGGCTAGTTAGTCATATCGAACGCAATTACCTATTTTTGCTAGCTAGTTAGTGTGCTGGCTAGCAAGCTAGTCATCACGTCAAATTAGCTAGCTAGTTTACAAGTTAATGACAAAATTTTAGAATGATAATTAATGCAAATGCGTTATTAGTTAGTATGGTAGCTGTTCAATAAATTTGCTGATAGTCTCGCAGTATGGATTTCGAATCACAGGTTTGTATTAATGCGCTCGTTCTAATACGTTCACATTTCTACACTAACAACTCATTCGCCAGGACTGAGCAGCGGACGCGCCACATCATCAAAGCCTAATAATAAACAGATAATATTTATGGAAGGAGTCTCCAGTGTCAGTGTAAGTCAGTGAGTTTTCCACCGCTGGGAAGTCTTCAGGACAGAGCGAGTCTGGTGAGGGAACGATGTTTATAGGTGCTATAACTATAAATAAACAGGAACTAACTTTAAATGTAACCACAACGTTAAAAGTAACTATAAATGGATTAAAAAAAACATTGAAAATTGTAATTAATGGTAAATTGCTGAGATACAAGATGAATAAAACATTTCAGGACAGGCTGTTATTGGAAATTAATCAACGTCAGGGTGGTAACAGTGAGTCTACTTTGCGCTGGGTCGCATCTCACCACCTACCATTGATTATTTTCCTAGAACAGCATGCCCACCAAATGTTTTCTTCCTTACTTAATAAAATATCATTAACTAGTATTAATAAAATATTCATGTAAAATGTTCAGAAGAGGATACTTATTCATATTGCCACTTTAGTATTGTAAGGTTCTATCTGAAACTATATCTCTTTCTATGTGAAGAGTTAAATGCAACTCAACACGAATATGAATCATTTGAATCATTAATGTGTATCATATGAATCTCTGATGTGAAGCATTTAATAAAATTTCATTCATGAATATTGCAAGAACTGCACATGACATATTGTGAGTTTAGGATGATTCTAGGTTCTACGTGAATGAGAATCATATGAATTGCTAATGTGAATCATGTGAATCGCTAATGTGAATCACTTGAATCATGTGAATCTCTACTGTGAATCACTTAATACAATTTCATTCATGCACACTGCAAGCACTGCATACAACATATTGTGATTTTAGGATGATTCTATGGGTCTACGTGAAACAGGGATAAAGTCAACACTAATATGAATCATGTGAATCGCTAATGTGAATCATGTGATGAAATGCATGCATACTGTACAAGAAATGCATGACATACTGTCACTTTAGTACTGTAAGGGTCTATCTCAAACAGAGTTAAAGACATAAGTCTGTGTGAATCATGTAATAAAATTTAATTCATGCATATTGCAAGAACTGCAATTTGACAGGATAATTCTAAGGTCTATGTGAAACAGAGATAAAGTCAACGATTCATGTGAATCATATGAATCTCTAAAGTGAATCATGTGAAGCAATGCACGCATACTGTACATATGTGAATCATTATTACAAGAAATGCATACGGCATATTGTGGCCTTCGTATTAAACAATTAAACAAACTTAGGTCAACACTACTGTGAATCATTTGAATCATGAATCATTCACATGAATCATGTGAAGCATTTAATAAAATTTCATTCATGTATATTGCAAGAACTGCATACGACATATTGTGAGTTTAGGATGATTCCAGGTTCTGTGTGAACGCTAAGTCAACGCTAATGTGAATCATGTCAAATGAATCGCTAATGTGAATCATGTCAATCATGCATCAATTGAAATGCATGCATCAGTTTAAAAAAAACAAAAAAAAAAAACAACTGACACATTTCTTGCACATACATATCATGACCTGAGTATTATAAGGTTCTATCTGAAACAGAGTCAAATGTATCATTTAATGCTCATGTGAATCACTAATGTGAATCATATGATGAAATACATGCATCAGTTAACACAATTTAACTCATGCATATTGCAAGAAATGTATTAGTTTAGTATGATAAGTTTCTATCTGAAACAGTGTTAAATGCATGAGTCAGTCTTAATCTGAATAATGTGAATCATAAGAATCAGATGAATCGTGATAAAATGCATGCATCATGTAATAACATTTAATTCATTCATATTGCAAAAAATGCATATGAGTTTAGTATGATAAGGTTTAATAACGAATGGAAGAGAGAACCTTATAAGACCCAGGCCTTGATACGTAAGCTGTACCAACAAAAGAATCATGCTAATGCAGTTTTTCCTCTTTTTAGTAAGAAAATTTGCAATGTTTAAATCTATGTTAAGAAGCAGGTGAATGGTGGAAAGTGGAAAATATGACATCGGTGTCGGCTGCAGGTTTGCAACGAGCTGAGGCACATGTTGTACAATAGGCAAATCGGAGAAGACACGATGATTTCAACCACACTCCCATTTGCCTACAACCAGATTTCCATTCAGCGATTTTAATGTCACGCTTTTTTTGATTCGATTGTTTGATCGATATCATTAAGGGTACACTGACGAGCCAAATCAGACCATGGCATTAGTAATAAAAGCACTTTGACCAAACTCATGCGATGGTATGATTTCAGAAGAGTCAAATAGATGGGTAGAATGAACTCATGAAGAGTTCATCTGAGCCCGAGCAGACTTTGAACATGAATTTAATGCATGCCAGCAAAAGCCATGAGAAATATTACAGGGAAAGCTTTGTGTCCAAATTCAGCTTGGTGTACTTGCTATATTACTACTTCCCAAGAACTATAGATGAAGGAAATGGTGGAGAGAGAAAAAATCAAGCCTTTATTGTAAAAAGCTTTATAGCAATAAGACTATAGAGCAATACAGTTGAATAATTTCTATTTCTAATAAATAATAAGCATAGAAATTGAATGCTCGAGGATTCCCCTAACGGCAGGTAGGGG
>JANDJT010000206.1:8517192-8528073 GCA_024331685.1 Stegophilus panzeri | reverse complement strand
CATAATATGGCATAGCAAATAGTGGTTAAGTAAAATTCATAATTTACTTTCAGTATATAATTTGGGGAAGAGTGTTGCACTTTCAAAGTGACAGTGTCAGTCTATCACAGTATCACTGAAAATAAATTTAAAAAACAAAACAAGAGAATTTACATTTCTTCATCCCACGATCTTGAGGAAATCTGGATGATGCAATATTTAAAGCATATGGCTTTAAATATTTGGTAGAAATGAAAGTGTACTGGTAACACTGTGGGAACTAAAAATGTCGATTTCTCGTCATCTATAAAGGATGTCTCGGAAAAGGACGAGCATGAGATGCTCATTTTAATGTATTTTCATGATTATTATTTCAAGGTAAAGTGTATATACAGTGGTGCTTGAAAGTTTGTGAACCCTTTAGAATTTTCTATATATCTGCATAAATATAACTTAAAACATCATCCTAAAAGTAAATAAAGAGAACCCAATTAAATAAATTAAACAAAAATATTACACTTGGTCATTTATTTATTAGGAAAATGATCCAATGTTACATATTTGTGAGTAGCAAAAGTATGTGAACCTCTAGGATTAGCAGTTTAATTTGAAGGTGAAATTAGAGTCAGGTGTTTTCAATCAATGGTCAATCAGGTGTGAGTGAGTGTCCTGTTTTATTGAAAGAACAGAGAACTATTAAAGTCTCAGCTTCTTAACACATTTGTGGAAGTGTATCATGGCACAAACAAAGGCGATTTCTGAGGACCTCAGAAAAAGAGCTGTTGATGCTCATCAGGCTGGTTGTAAAACCATTTCCAAAGAGTTTGGACTTCCCCAATACACAGTCAGACAGACTGTGTACAAATGGAGGAAATTCATGACCACTGTTATCCTCCCCCGGAGTGGTCAACCAACACATATCACTCCAAGAGCAAGATGTGTAATAGTCTGCGAGGTCACAAAGAAACCCAGGGTAACTTCTAAGCAACTAAAGGCCATTCTTACATTGGCTAATGTTAATGTTCATGAGTCCACCATCAGGAGAACACTGAACAACAATGGTGTGTATGGCAGGGTTGCAAGGAGAAAGCCACTGCTCTTCAAAAAGAACATTGCTGCTCTTCTGCAGTTTGCTTAAGATCACGTGGACAAGCCAGAACGCTACTGGGAAAATGTTTTGTCGACAGATGAGACCAAAACCAAATTTATAAACTTTCAAGCACTATTGTAAATATTCACACTGGTTGTTGTGAAGTGAATTTCATTATTATTTCATATTCAGTAGCAAACTCCAGACAACAAACAAACATCCAAAACGTATTTCCAAATGTCATTCTTGTTCTTTGAAAATTTCAAAGAATACAACTATTCTTTGAAAATTGTTGTGCGATCACGGTGTATAGATCATGACACATTTACATACGACAGATATGTTTACATGCATCAACACATGAGATCAAGAAATCCTTTTGTTATGTACCTGAATAAGCTTAATGGTAAAACGTGTTTGCATGCTCATCTCAATACTCTGTAATCTGATGTTGATCGGAGAATTATACTTTGAGGCGGAGGCTTTCCATAGTTCTCACGTGGACCTTTTCTGCACTGCACGTGTTTTTAAAGAGACAGTTTACTTTCTTTGAAGTTCTACTTGATAACGTGTTTTTTTCTTCCAATCTGCAATTGCTTCTGCTGATTTAAGATGCACCATAGACCCCTAATCATTTTTACTTCCTAGTTTATATCCATGTATTACAGTATCTGCATTGCATTGCTTTGTGCTGATTAACTAAATGCTGTCTATGCAAACATGCAAGCATTTACAATATAGCTAAAGCATAAACCATTGGAGACGCACCAAAGTTAAAAAGTTATAATAATAAAGATTCAAAAGAATACTTGGTGCGTTTGAATTGCTTGAAACACTGTTCCCTATTTGTCGTCTGCACACGTTGTTCTCAACGGCGGCGGCTTCCTCTTCCTCTTGAAGTGCTTTCATTTCTGCACATTCATATCCTAAGCGCGTAAGTCACATGGCTCCACAGACTGTTTGTTTAGTACGAGGGACTTCTCTGCGTGCTTATTGCTTGACTATGAATTTATAAGAAATGCTGTCACCAATGCTACGACATGCCAAATAGACAGAAAGCAAAAAAGGGAAAAAACACAGGAAGTTGCAAACATAACCAAAGTCTTGCATGCAAACTTGATTTATCTTCTCACAGGAAAAAGGCGGGGTTCCCTTATGGGTTCTTTGTATAGTTAAGAGTTCTTAGTGTGCTAAAGATGTTCTACTTGGGAATCTCTCTGAAAGGGAAGGCAAACTGAAGAAGCTTTAAAACTGAAGAAGTAGTTCAGGCTGCAAGGAAATTCTAATACATTATTGTTTCTACAGTAACACAGCAACCTGAAAAACTTACACTCAACATAAATAAATTGGAAGAGACAAAAAACATTTGTAAACCTCAAAATGGTGACATTTTCTGCAAGGACATATTTATTCACAATTTTTTTGAAAGGAGTCTCCAGTGTCAGTGCTTTATAACAGTCAGAGGTAAAGCTGTAATGTTTTTCCTCCATGGGAAACTCTTCAGGATGGAGGGTTTCACACTTTGTGGTTTCTCAGTGATATGACAAGTTGCATTTTTTTTTCTTTTAAAGTCTGATGAACTTTAAAAAAAAAACAGAAAGAAAACATGGCTGATGAAGAAACAACTTTGTATAGCTCTTGTAACATAAAGCGATAACAGACACAACAATGTTAACAACACTGCATGTGACTATAAAGGATAACGAGTACCAACAGGATGTTACTTAATTAATAAAAAAGGTAATTGTTGGCAAACAGAACATGCCCCCAAGTGTTTTATTCCTTATTTATACCACAGCGCCATTCAATTCCCGAATGAGTTTAATACAGTGGATATAAAAAATCTACACAATGTAAAAATATGAAACCAAAATAAATCATATCAGAACCTTCTCTACCTTTGTTGTGAATTTTTAACCTATAAATTAAAGTGAAAAATATTAAGAATCATTTTAGGGCAAAAAAAAGAAAGAAAGAAACACAACCTAAAAATAAATGTGCACACCCATTTATAATAGGGAATGTGGCAGTGTTCAGAATCAACCAATCACATTCAAACTCATGTTAGATACTAATTAGTATACACCTGCCATCAATTAAAGTTACCCCCAAATAAAGTACAGCTGTTTTGATAGGATTTTCCTGACTAGGACTAGGATTTTCTATAGGATCCATAGGATTTTCTTGGTAGCATCCAGCTGGAAAAGTCAAGGGCCACAAACAGCCTACAAAGCAGGTACAGGATCTCACTGTTGAAAAATATCAAACAGGATTGGATATACCACGGAACACTGTAAAGACAATACTCAACAAGTGGAGAAAATATGGCACGACACTGACACTATTGGAAAAGGTCGTCCCTCTAGAATTGATGAGAAGATCAGGAGAAAATTGGACAGGGAGACTGTCAAGAGGCCTACAGCAACATTACAAGAACTGCAGCAATTTCTGGCAAGTACTGGTTGCTCCCTACCTGCGACAACAATCTCCCGAATTCTTCATATGTCTGGGCGACAGGGTAGGGTGGCAAGACGGAAGCCTTTTTAATCAAAACATAAATAAATAAATAAAATCACCAAATCCATGTGGAATAATGTGTTATGGTCTGAAGAGACCGAAGTTGAACATTTTGGACATAATACCAAAACATATGACTGGCACAAACAAAAAACAGAGCACATCACCAAAAGAATGCCATACCCATTTCCATAGTAACAACTCACTCACAAGGAACTGTAAAACTTCTGTCAGGAGACACTTATGGAAGGAGTGTTTAGTGCTTTGTACCAAAGTTTTCCATCATGAGAAAGTCTTACTGGACAGAAAATGTGGCCCTTTGTTGTTTCTTTGTAACATGCATCAGCAATTTTTTTTTTTTTTGTCTTATTATTACTTCTGAGATCAGGATGAGATCAGGTGTTTTCAGAGTGGCATGGCCATAAGTTGCCTTATTCACTTCACAAAAGAAGGAAAAAAGAGGCTGGTGAGGGAGTGACTGTTTATAATGGTATAATGAGTGATAACAGGAAGTAAAGTCTCTTGGACGTCCCTTAACATTAAATGGTTAAAAAATTTGTTGTTCTTTAAAAAAAAAAATGTTGGCAAACGGCTGGGGTATAAAAGGAATAAAACACCTCAGGATGTGCTGTTATTGTGATATAATCAATTTTGGGGTAGTAGAAGTGACTCCATCTCACATTAGGCAACATCACATCATCTGGTTGCTGATTATTTCCCGCCAAACAGCATGCCCCCAAGTATTTTGGTCATTAATTACGCAACAATATCTTTAATGCAACACTCAAATATTACATCTGTAGCCCACAGGGTCTCCCTTAATGCAACCATGCTGTCATACGCCCTAGACGTCAGTGTGAAACCAAACGAGTGGGCTGAGGGTTTCCTGTCTGACACACACGTATCCTCATTCTTGACACATCCGTTTCATCATTCTTAAACAAACATACTTGAAAACCACAGGCCCTTCTACCAACCTTGCCTTACTGGTGTGTACAGTCACATCTGTACATACAAAACCCAACGGTTACTAACCTGACAAATCATTTGGTTATCTACATAGAGAAATGTTTCCTCAAGGGTTCTTCAATTGGTCAATAGCTCAAGATTTCTACTTGGAGAGAGTTCTACTTGGAAGCTTATCTGAATGGAAGAACATCTGTTTTAGGGTCCTATAAGGAAACACAAAGGGGTTCCCCAAAGAGAAACAAGTCAACAAAGACTTTAGGGTGCTAAGAGTGTTGGGTAATCTTTAAAATGAAAAAAACAGCTAAATTCAATGAGCTTAAAATGATTAAATGGTCGAGGGACTCAAAAACTCCTATATAACAATAAGCTGATCTAAAGTAGTATAGCTATTTGGATTTTATTTTTTTTTTAAGGAAGAAAGAAAGAAAGTAGTTAGTGAAAGGTTCTTTGGATATGCTACCAAGGTTCAAAAAAGGGGTTCAAAGAGTGGCGGTCAGGAGAATTCATTATACTTTCTAAAAAGGTTCCTTGTTCTTTGGGGGAAGTGAAAAAAAATATTTTGTACCAAACTAGGACAACTAACAGAATCGAATTAATAGTTTCACATGCTCACCATCTGAAAAGAGTTGAACTGATGGTTGCTGGGGCTGTTGAAGCGCTTGAGAAAGCTATAAAGGACTGATCTCAAGGACAAATAAATATACCCCTGACACGCTGGTACAACTCAAGATGGCTTATACATTCTTAGGGAAAAAATAATAGGGTTATTTTGGTTAGATTTCTGAAGGGGATCTTATTGGAACCCTCTTTTTAGGATCCTACATAGAAATTTAAAGGGGTTCTCCTGAAGCACAAACAGAAGGGCCCTCTAGGGTGCTATGAGTGTAGGCCATCTATAAAACAGCCATAAAACATTTGTTGTTTCTTGGGCTTTGGCATAATCTAATATTCCTGTAGGCCATGAATCTAATTTAAGTGATGGTTTCTTGAGCTCTTGGGGAAAAGAACTGATCAAGAATATATTCACACTGAGAGAACTCATGATGGCTGTGATTTGTCAATTAGGATTAGAAAAAAAATGGTTCCTCAAGGGTTATTTGAAAAATAAGGGTCCTACAAGGCCTCTACTTGGAACCCTTTCCGAAAGCGAAACCCTCTTTTTGAGGGTTCTGTAGAAAACCTTTAATGTTCCCTCACAAGGACAAACCAAAGAGCTCTTAAGGATACTAAATGGAACTTTTTTTAATAGTGTATATGATAACTACATAGGTTTCAAATAAATGACCAAAGGGCATATCAGTACAACAATGTAGATAAAATGGTTCCTCAGTGGTTCTTTGGATGGTTAACTGTTCGAGATTTGTAAACCAGTTACAGACTTTTCTGAAACCCTCCATTTTTAGGGTCATACATAGAAATCTAAGTGGGGGTTCCCGCAAAGGTAGCATAACGTATGCTGATGGTGCAGCGTACTAAACTGTGAGTGTTCCTATATGCAAGAACATTCCAAGTAGAACCTGTTTTTTAAGAACTCTGCAAAGAGCTCTTTGAAGAACCCCACCCCCCCAAAAAAGTGTACCAGTGAAGTCACCTGGGTAAAAAATCTTCAACTGTCAGAATGTGCACAAGGAATCAAACCCAGTCATTTTAAATTAGCACTGAAAGGCCAACAGGTTCCCTTTTTTGGGATCAGAATAGAAAACAAACTATTCCAGTCTCTCTATTTCAACCTCCCATGCCACAAACAATGGTGACATCATGTGCTTTCTACCACAGGTGTATCTTGGTTCCTTAAATGCCAACAGTGTCTGACTTCATATGACCTTTTTGGTACAAATACATTTTAGATATCTATTGTTCTCTATTGCGCTCAATAGTATTGCAAATGGACATGGGCAGCAAGGTGGCACAGTGGGTAACAATGCTGCTTCACAGCTCCAAAGGTCCTTGGTTTGATCCTGAGCTCGGCTTACTGCCTGTCTGTCTGGATTTTTAGTTTTTTTACGTTCTCCGGGTTCCCAGATTCCCACCCGCCTCTCAAAAACATGCCAGCAGGTGGAATACCTACTCTAGATCGTGCCTACAGCAGGTGTGAAAGAGTGTGTGTGTGTGTGTGTGTGTGTGTGTGTCTGTGTGCATGGTCCTCCATGATGGATTGGGATCCCATCTATGTTGTATTCCTGGTTTGCAACTAGTGATCCCAGGATAGGCTCTAGATCCACTGCAACCAGGATAAAGCACTTACTAAAGATGAATGAATATTCAGGGAATAGGGTAGTGTAGAACCTTTGCCCCTGAGATACATTTAGAAGAAGATAGATGATCATCTTTACTGTCACAAGTGCACAGAGTACAGCACAATTTTTGTTTGTCAAGAAGCTGAGGTCAAAGCTCAGGGTCAGCCATGAAACAGGATTAAGGAGCTTGGCTCAAGGGCCCAAGAATAGTAGCTTGGTGGTTCTGGGGCTTGAACTGAACAACATTCTGATCAGTAGCCCAGATCCTTAACCAATGAGGCACCATTGCCCTATCTATGCCAGTAGGTACTGCATTGGACTCAAGGTAAAAGGATAAAAGGTTATCCTTTGCTTATTCTGCTTGAAATATCAAGATTGAGAGAGTACCAAAAAGGAGAATAGAAACTTTCAACAAGAATGGGGCTTTTCTAATGCTGTCTGGTGACCTCCCTAAGGACACAATAGCAATCCTGTTTCCCCATACAGAGAAAGTCCTCAACCTTCTTGACTGTCCCCATACACAATGCTTGCAAAACCCCCTGTGATTCCAGTGAATTTCTACTAATTCAGCTGTGGTTTAGTAGCTCGCATGATTGCATTCAAAGAACTGCTAGGCTTAGCATTTACCCTAGTTTCAAGTCAAATCGTGTATGTTAAAACAAGGACACACTGTACAGCATTGTGACCTTCCAGCTCCAGAAGTTTTAACAAGCAAGAGTAACTTTGATGGAGGAAAAGGTACAAACAACCTCAACCACTTGTTTTTCATATGAGCTGGCTTGTGGGAATTGTTAGAAGTTTGTAAACATGATACTATTACAGCACAAAACCAAGGGCTTTACCTATAGTACAGATACCATTCCTTTCTCAAAGATCTTTTGTTTACAATTAATTTATACATAAAATACACTAGGCCACTTGACTCAAAGCAGGTGTAAAACATTATGAGATGGAATGGAAACTTTCACAATAAGCAAGAATATTTCTGAATGTATGTTTTGCTGATGAGCGTAAACTTTCAAAATGATGTTTACATATTAACAAGCATTGTCTAGACAAATACCAGCTAAAAATACATAATTATAATTAGGTTTAGGCCTGTGGAAGCACTCCTTGTTGTATTCTGCTAACACAGACAAAGAGCTCACTGAAAAGCTTTGAGGTAAAAGTCAGCATTTGCTTATCGGCTGCTGAAGTTTCCACTGGCGGATTTGCATCTGTACATGTCAAAGAGAGAAACAAAGTTTGCAGCAGATACACCAGGTCCTGAGCAGCCAACAAGCGTCAGTTCAAACTTCCTCTTGCTTTCTGTGGTTTAGGCACGTCTGAGTTGATGACGTACTGAATCTTGGTCATGTATAAAAACTGTTGCATAGAATCTCACTTTCAGATCCTGTTGTAACCAACGAACGGTAACGCCAAACACAAACACACCTAAGTGCTAAAAACACATCAGAGAGAAAAATGCCAAGCTTGCCACGAACCACAAACGAACTGGACAATATGACCAAGGAAGAGAGGCCATCACAATCTCAGTGAGTTTAATTATTTATATATTTTTGGTGCCTTGTTTAATGAAAACTATGAACATATACATGAAACTCTTTTACTCATTAAGGAGGAATGACTTTAAGTGGCGGCTTCAGCGCAAGATCCTGAGAAGCCAAATGTCAGAGAAGTGAGTGAAATTTTTTGCTTTTTATTTTTATGAGATTTTGCCTTTGTACACCAGCTGTATATATTACGTGGTATTAATATTCTTCCTTCCAACCAGACATAAACCTGGGGAGAGCCAGCAATGGTCACAATCTCTAGAAACTCTTCTTAGATCAAAATGTAAGTAGCATAACTGCACAGTACAACTTTTATAATAAATGATTATTGTATGTCCAATGCCTTCATCTCTGATGGATAGTTATCTAGCAGTAATTATGAGCAGATCATTAGACCTTCATCGCACAGTGGTTGTAGAGATACAAACAGGCATGAAGGCAGACAAATAAGACAAATGCTAAATGAGTGACTCTTATGCTTTTGTGTCCTGCAGCTGGTAAAACAACTTTCCAGGCCTTTCTCAAGTCTGAGTTCAGTGATGAGAATATTGAATTCTGGATGATCTGTGAGGACTTCAAGAAAATCAAGTGCACCTCTAGGCTAACTTCCAGAGCCAAGAAGATATTCGAATGCTACATCCAGGCTGAAGCTCCAAAAGAGGTAAAAAATAAATAAATAAAGTGACTATCTTCATGGTATCCACGTTCAAGAATGTTGAATAGCTACAGATAATTGCAAAACCATTTAACTGACAAAGCTACAAATCCATGTAGCATTTGGAAAAGTAGTATGCCAAGTGTCTTTGTAATAAAGATGACTTATGTCTTTTTGTAATGTCCCACAGATCAACATTGACCACAAAACCCGGGAGCACATCAAACAGAACGTGCAGACCCCAACGAGGTATTGCTTTGACGAGGCCCAGAAGATCGTCTTTAGCCTTATGGAAAAGGACTCGTACCCCAGGTTCCTCCGTTCTGACTTCTACAGAACCGTTCTGGAATCAGTCGCATAAGGATTAAGATGTGAAGGATGCGGCTCGGGAAAAGAGACCTGGATAACCTGGTGGCTCTTCTTTAAGGGCTATGGCAGAAGAGTTCGATAAGGACAATGGCAAGGGTTGGCCTTGACCCTGGGCTTGGACAGCCGGACTGACATGGATGCTCAGATCTCTGACATTGGTCACTTCTGCTATTGGACTGGCCTCATCTACCTACATCTGTTTCCCTGCTGCCTTGCTGTTCTGCTACACTACATAAGTGGACGAGGTACATGCCCAAAAAGCTAAATGAACTGTCACTGGAACTACAACGGCAAAGTTCATGAGTTAGTTGGTACTTTTTGTAAGATGAGGAAAGTCCCCATGGTTATCTTTGTATACCACTTCCACTGATACAATGCATCATAAATGAGTACTGTGAAATTTCAGCAATCTTTTGAGCTTATTACTTGTCGCATAGTACATGATGATGTGAGCAATATCTGGGCCAAATTCTATAACAGATTACGTGATAATGCATGGGAGATTATTATGATAAAGGTAATGTTATGATGTTCTTCTTACGTCATCAATCAGTGTGATCTGGGTCATGGAGAAAGTGACCACATTCTCCTATTGGTGACTTTTAGATGAGCATCGTAGCAATGCTTACATGGAGATCGATCAAAACTTTCAGACACTGCCAGAACTTTGTGGTCAGCCATCTTTGGTTATAACGGAATTAAATGGCCCACTAGTGTTCACATCACCTTGTGCATTTTAAGTCCACCGATTATAACTCTTTAACAATGTGCGATTTTGTCCATGACAGTAAAAACAAGCAGAAAATCAAACAGTGTAAACCTGGCTTTAATTGCATAACAAGCAGATAACGTTTCAATGTTTTGAGCAACGCTTTATGTTTCACATGACAGTATAATTGTGGCGAGATAATGATTTCCTTTTTTACCAAAATTGAAAGAGAAGCATGGGCACAGCTCTAGATAGAAGTACCAGTAGTTCATTGGACTAATTTGCCTTTTTTTTAGTAGTTAGTACTGGAATTTAAAATGTTTTTGGGATCTCCAGACAAAAGGACAGTCGAAAGGAGGTCAAACTCCACATGTACATGCAAACAAGACAGGTCAATGACATTCAGTAGCTCCCTTATAGAATTGTAGAAATAACTTATATCAATGGTGCAAAAGGTATGACTTGTGTATATATGTACATGTTTTAATAGGAATTACTTTTATATATTGTATATACATATGTTTTTGTTCATTGTTTTAAATTATGACTCCATTATGGACACTTTTTTTTTTTTTACTGGTTAATGTTGGATTTCAATCTCCACAGAAGGTCAATTGAAAGGACTTGTCTCGTAACAAAATGGCCTACAACTAGTAAACCACTTAGAGTGCTTAAGATATTATTTAGTGTAAAAGATGTAAATTTTTTGTAGTGTTTAAACATTTTTGTTCATTGTTTTAAATTATGATTCCATTATGGACATTTATTTGGTTATTTCACTGGATGAATTTCCCCAATATATA
>JANDJT010000206.1:8500999-8517092 GCA_024331685.1 Stegophilus panzeri | reverse complement strand
ATATATGAGTATATATATAGTATGAGTTAGACTTCTCTAACTCATACTAAGACATATTGAATATATACAAATAAAAACATCCTCAGTTGTCAAATGCTATTGTGTACATTGTTTTTTTGTTTTGTTTTTAATTCGTTTTCCCTGCTGGTTTGATTTTGAACTGATAATGCATGACCCAAAAATGCTACTGTAGATCTTGGACATCCCCTAAATTTTCTTAACCGAGTAACTGAAAGTTTGACACCACATCACAGGATAACAAGAGCGTTTTAGTCACAACTTCCCTGTTAGCTTGGTCGTCATGCGCTTCAGTCAGGTGATGGCAACTATGGGGTAAATTAAACATGTGTAGGCGTTTTTGTTCACAGGTCATGTTCCTTATGTTTAAGGGAATTAAAAGATTTCAAGGTAAAACCAGAGGTACATCAAGCTGCATACAGGAACTAAAACATAAAGAAAGGTTTTGTGACATGAATGACATGTTCTGTATTTAAGTTCCGGGGGCATTTTTGATAATCTGATTAAACAGCACCGTTTTTATCAATGAAAAGTGTGGACTTAAACATCAAGCAGTCTTCATCTGAAATATTAGCAAGATCTAATCTTTTATCTTGGGGCTGTAGGATAGATAAACACTGATGTAGTCGTTTATGATAACAAAATATAAATTAGAATCTGTAGTATAATTTTATTTCTACTTATTCAAAGTAATGGGAACATCTGAACATTTGCACCATGTATGTAGATATGCAGGAGAACTCAAAAACTTCAGAACATTAAATGATCTTAGCATTTATAGCACTCTATAATCATGTCACTTCTGTGTAGGGCTACAAAGACTGGGCTTTTCCAGAATGCAAATGTATTATGACCTAAAACAGGCCATGTTTGGGTGAAAAGGGTTCCTGTTATGATCTCATGTGGCTTGTTTTGTCTATTATGCATTTAAAAGATGCAGCATGAGGACCTTAAACATTTCACTCTCATTCACCTGCTCCAAATAACAGATTTGACTGTAACAAAATGGGTAGATGATGGCACAGATACAGTATAGGAGAAACAATAAATGGGAGCTATTTGCTAAATTTATTGGCTCTCAGAGAATCAAATGCTACTGCTCCTTCTTTGTCTTTTATATAGATATATAGTGCACAAGCACAGGCAAAGCTTTGATAGAGGTACATAATCATGGTGATATAATCTCAAAGTGTCAAATTGTAAACAAAAACATGTATTCATAGCAGTTATGGTAATATAATCTTTCATCAGAATCTGAATGGTTCCATGGAAAAACATCATTCAAGCGCGGTGGAACTTGCAAGCACTGTCTCTAAAAACCAACGAAACACTAAAGCACTGTCTCTAAAAACCAACGAAACACTAAAGCACTGTCTCTAAAAACTAACTTGAAGTGTTGAATTCTCAATTATGATTGGTCAGAAGGTTTTGATTAAAAATGTTCTTTAACTGCACCTCCACAGAACCTAAGACTAATAATAAACAAATTTAACAGCATGTTGTTTAGCAAAGAAAAACATATAATCATTGATATTGTGAAACTCACAGTGAGGAGATGTTTATTTAACATTTTTGCAAGGAATCTTCAATGTTCGTGCTTTGGAAAATTCAAGGGAAAGTCTTCAAGACAGTGGAGTTTGCATTTTGCGGTTTCTTAGTAACATGAGAAGATGCATTTTTAACTCCAAGAGAGAGAAAAGGGAGGGAACGACTGTTTCTAGGTCAATCATTTCACATGATTGTGAATGTCACATTGTGACATTGTGATTATGTCCATGGAACAAGGAAATAACTTGTTCTATGGACATTCCACAACATTAAATATCACTATAAATGGATAAAATGTACCATGTCGTCATTCTTTAATTAATTAAGTGAATTAAAATAATCAGCTTTGGGTGTTAACAGTAACTAGAGACATATCACACCACCCCATCGTTGAGTTGTTTTTTTTGTGTTTGTTGCGGCCAAAAATGCTTGATTTTGCTGCAGCTTTGTTCAAAATTTGTGATGCGACTTGGAGTTTATTTGAGGAAAACTACTTGAATTGGCAAAATTGCAATTGCACAAAATTGTTTTGCATGGTCTTTGACAGTGATGTTTGTTGGTAAATGAGACCTTTTAGCTATTCTCATGTTCGACGCACGAGAATCGAAGAGGGCTTTGGCTGAATGAGCGTTGTGATAACGTCAAATGACATGTCTCGGCCCAAATCTGCGGTAATTTTGAAAAATGGCAAGTTCCAGGCTCCAATTCAGCTCAAGAATCATTGAGGTTTGACTGCTGAAAGAACCTGTTGATGAAGTGACACCAAATTTTTTTTTAAAAAGGCAAACGGAAGTTACCGGGAAGCAATAACACCTCAAATTTATGTGCGAACTTTCAGTTCTGGATCATTCTTTTGATTGAATGTTAGTCACACAGTCATCATACTTTCAGGATGAATACTGTGGTTATCTTGGATGACCTCAAACATCTCAGGCATGCACAAACGCAAATTTCACTTGAGACTAAAACACTAAAATCATCGTCTAGAAAGGTATCAGCCTCAAGGTCACAGCCTCAGGTGCTCAGCGGGCCCGTGGGTGGTTTATCTTTGCACGCTTTTTCGGCCACGAGCGCAGCATCTATGATGCAATCTGACTGGGTTTCCACATCCACATCTATCATATCAGTCAAACTGACTGCTTCTGGTTCATGGCCGTGTTTATTGACAAAACATATCTAGCAAGGCTTACGAAATTAGAGCCATAGAAACTATGGTTAACTAATACAGTTTTATCAATAGAAAAACCCACTTATCAAACAGACCCCATAACAATTCTCTCTGTTTGAACTGTTTAATTTCTAATCATGGCTGATTAACAGACTGTATTCCCATTAAATAATCTTTTAAATACATGGCAGCTATCCAAATCATAGCTAACAGAGCTAATAGAGACTTAAGGCCAGACTGGCCAGGATAGATCAACTAGCTGTAGGCAATATTATAGACTTTTTGCACTATATGGTTTTAGGAAACTCAGTTCAGGCAAAACGTTATTCATTCACTAGTGGAAATCTTGGTTCTCAACCTTACCCATTACTATTTATTACATCAAAATGCCATAAGGCTGTTTCTCGTTTGCTTGTACAGTGGCATCATGTGAATTCTTTCACTTATCATTCATTCATTTAAAAGTTTCATTTAAAAGTTTCAGGCTGGTTCTGTAACATGCGAGATGATGAGACAGGACAGAGGTGCAAAAACTCTGATAGCAAATCCAACAAATCATAATCAGAAGAACACGCGAGAGTCAAAAATCAAGACACCATGAATCAAGGCACTTGGGAAACATGGCTTAGACAAAAAGCATGCTAAGACTTTGCAAAGACACTCGGACCCAACTAGGTATAAATAAACAAACTAATCAAGGACTAAACACAGAACAGACGAACACAATAGGGCAAGGAACCAATGCAGAACCAAAACAGACAAGAGAATGTGACGTCTGTCATCATTGGAAGCGTGACACAAAGGGGAATCCATGACAGGTTAAATCTGATAACAAGGTACTGATGTAGAAGTGCAGAAAATGCACATTTGTGGAGTTTCACTTGTTTCCTCCTAGTCCTTGTGCAAGACAGGAGAGATTATAAAACACGCCTGAATGGTTTTTTACAGTGTTATTTCCAATTTCCTTATTCTCTAATCTCATTATCATGCTCTGGTCTGTTGTTTAATATGTCAGATAAGCTAGAACTGCTAAACAAACCTGGTTCCAGGTTGGAAATTACAGTAAATCTCAGAGTTTTAGTGTTTTTTGGTCAGAAATGATTAGATACCTAAGAACAGCCAGCTGAAGTGGTGTAACAGGCTAACACTATAGATAGAAGAAACAGAACTCTTAAAAAAAATAAAAATAAAAGGCATGGCTTTCAAAGTTTAGAGATGAGTGCAGAAGTTTGCATCCCCCATGAAGGCAGTATAAGACATCTAACAGAACCGGTTGAATATCATTTTGATTCTTCGTTTTCATTATTAAAGATCTTAATATACTCTTCGGGCATGTACATTATTTGTGATATTAAAGGAAGGTCTGTGAAAGCTAACACGCTGTTGTTGGTATAAAAAAAAATCATTTGTCTGCTTCACTTTGTCCTTTGTGCATGCAAATTTTTACACTTGACTGTAAACTGTTCCTTTGAATTAACCGCTACTGGATGAAGTATCCTTCTTATGTAAAATGAGTCTTTAGTAAGCATCCATGACTCGATCATGGTATTAAATGAAAATGCCAGCACAGAGAATATCTACACTGGGATAACAAGGTATTAGATGGCGCGAGCCTTTACTCGTACTTACATTTAAAGGATTAAAATGTGACCTCTTGAGAGGAGACTATGCATCAATTCATAATCATTTGACAAAAATCTTTAACAGAAAAGGCGTTAACATAAGTGTTTATTACTATTACTATATACTGCTCTATTACATTCCAGGGCAAAAGATATTGGGCCTTCTTACCACAAAGATTTTGCAGAGCATTTAAATTTAACCCCCACCTCATGGTAATACACCTACACCAGTTTCTTGCTGGCATGTGGGAGGCCGCTAGAGCTGAATGGAACAACACTGACGTGTCTGGGTAAAAGGCTGTGGGGGGGGGGGGGTGAGAAAACAAGGGCCAAGCTACACAATCTGTAACCCTTTAAAGACCAGTGTTTGTAGCAGTCCTGCGTACTTGCACATGATCTAACCATTTGTTGCTAGTTGTTGCTCCTTGCCCTTTGTTTCAGGTCAGCTGATGGATACATACTGCTTACATACTTACTTGAAGATGGAATTGGATTATGCCCGACTTGTAAGTCACTTTGGATAAAAGCGTCTGCAAAATAATGTACGCATGCCAAATATGTAAATGTAAATGTGAATGTAAATCGATGTCGGCCTATGCAAATTAAAGGGTATGACGTTAAAGAAAGACAAGCAGAGGTTACAACAAGGACTACCTTTATCACATGCATCCGGCCCAAAGATGCATTGACAGCTTAAGCTTCGGCCTTAATGAATAAACAATGGCTCATTCCTGTGATTTTCTCCTTGGGTAATGAGCAAATCTTCATTTCAGAGCAAAACAACTCCAGGGCTTTGGGAAAACTCACAGATAAGGCCTCCACATTTCAATGACCTTGCATTGCTGATTATGGAGGATAAATGAATAAATGTAAATGTAAATGTTGTTGACTGATGGCCCCTTAGCTGCAGAGATCTGACAGACAAACAGTCTGAGTTTTACAAAGGAGACCAATAGAACATTGGACTTATCTACAGTAGAAGACATTACGAGTACCTAGTGATGCTGTACGGTCTGATAAACGCACCTTTATCTTTAACGAGGTAGTGTGGGATATCTGGATCAGTGTTTGATTAGCTATAAAGATGACATCTCACCTTTATTAAAGAAGCATGTCCTACATGTTCGAAGCAGATCTTGGTTATATCCCTTGTGAACCTGGTGGTCAACTGACATCAAGTGCAGTTTCCAGGAGTTTCCTAGCATTTGTTGTTAGTTTTCTGAGAGCTTGATTGACAGCCAGGTCCGCCCTGTTGACCTTACAGTTTTGTGGCCAAAAGAAGAAGCTGGCTAGAAATGAAGTGGCTTCCAAGGAATTTTCCAAAATCTGAGTACAGTTTCATCAAAACACCCATGCGTAGACACTCCTATTCATCCTTACTGTTTGTGGTAAAAGTAAGAGAGAATTTTGTCCAAACACCATGATAGTCCCTTACAGCCTTGAGCATTATTATGGATCCTAATAGAAGTCAAGAAGCAGAGTTACTGCTACCACCCCTGATGTTGAAGTTGATCATTTTCCTCTAACAGCCCATTCCAAAGTGTTTTATTCGTCTTATACTACTGCAATTCGACATTGTATGTTTATAGCTACGTTTCCATTTTGGACACTCGTTCCAAAAATATGAAAGCGTTTACACCTTGTCTCTTATTTACTCTTTGACTTACCAAACTCCCAGTGGAATACCGCTGGCTTAGTGAAATTTTAAGAAATTATATACAGCTGTGGACAATGCAGATATACAAAGGCGTTGTTTCATATCGCCTTTTGTTTTTTTTTGCTTGCCAAAAGACAAAAGATGAGTTCTCTTTACAAATATGGAGAGCTTTCGGCGGCCTTCTTAACAGAAACGTCCAACATGCATCTGATTAAACCCCTCAATCTAATGGTTAATTAGTGAGACATATGAAATTATCCTTTAAAAAAAAAAAAAAAAAAAAAAGACTTAGCACGGGTTACTCTTAGATATAAGATCCGGGAATCCACTGGTTTCAATGGAGGATAATTGGCGGAGAGGTACTGAAAAGCCCCAAAAGTGCAATTCCGAGCCTTATTGCTGCTCATTATTTCTTGGACTTGTCTTTGGTTGTATGCTTAGTTCGTGCTTCAAAGCCTCTGCACTTTGAACAGAAATCAAAGCTAGACATAGAGATGGATCACTCAACTTTTGGTCCTGAAGAGAAGTTAAATAATGCTCAGTAGGAATTATTATATCTAGCTCAAGCACTAACAAGGTTAATTTGTACAAAGTGCTAACAAATGCCCCGCTAACTCCCAGTCACTCCTCACTCGGAATGGTTTACTGAGGCAAAGGTTTCGCCAAAGGTTGCTGAATACTGCATACTAGGCATACAGAAATATTGTATGAAGCATCCAATAATGCAGATTCACCAGTTGTTATTAAATAATGCTTTCTAAGCATTTATGCCAGCACAGTAAGCATGGTGGCAAAATGGCGAAAAATAATAATAATAATAAATTATGCAAACAAAATTATGAAACCACTATTCATTAAATGAAACCATTATTCATAACCACTAGGGATGATAACGTGCCATGCATACTGGAGCAGACGAATGAAGTCAAATGTTATTTAATTACGAGACAATAAATGACAAGGATCATCCATGTGGTGCAAATGGTATGTGGCAAACTGAACAGGTCGAAGAGAGAGAATAAAACAAGAAGCTGTTGAAAAAACAACTGTTTATAGCGGCTTATCTATGTGATAAGAGGAACTAACTTATTTTAATGATGTTCCACAAGGTTAAGTGTAAATATAAACATTTAAAAAAAAAAATGATAAATAAAAATACAATGTGTGTTTTTCTAATATACTAAAAAAAAGGGAAATTGCCAGAAATTGCTTCATATAATACAGCATTAAATAACAAACATCAACCAAGTAATACTTTGCAGTCAATTTTTTCTTTTTTATTAAGCCATGTAATTTTACTAACGCTTTAGGGTTCCTCTTTTCATTCTCTGAGATCTTGAGTGAAAAGGAAATAACTGAAATATAATTTTAACGCGAAGCTAAGACTCGATGAAATTTCCGACTCTCTCAGAAGCTTTTCTATAACGAGTGAAACTACTGGATGTACTTGTTTATAAGCAAAATGCAGAAGACAAAGAAAAACACAATCAGGACGAGGAGGAGAAACACTTTGTATATGGTAAAGAGTGCACTGAAAGAGTGCGCATCTCGCACTTTGTTCTCAACCGAACGAATGTTAACTTATTCGTTATTGAGGATTTTTGCCTCTGTACTTGTTTATACAAGCGTTCTGTTTCGATTTGTCCAACTGTCCAGAACCACATTAAATACACGTTGTTTTACGTATACCTCTCTCATTCCATGTCGAAGGACTAAGGCACTTGTGTGTGCGCATTTTGATGGGGATACACAAGAGAAGCACGCTTTGCTTTTCTGACCAACGGCATCCTCTAGTGGAACGTTTGTCAGACAGCACTAAAGGGATGCGATGATCAGGAACAAAACATTCTAGCAGTTGAACGAAGTGTATTTCATTTTATGGGCTTTCCTTTTGCAACCATAAACCATTGACTTGTATTTATATACATATACATACATTCATATTGCAAGATTACACCTTAGAGTTAACCCTGATTCACCTCCTGGCATCTGTAAAGCTACTTTTAGACAATGTGCGATGGACATCGCACATTTTGTCCATCGCACATTGTCTAAAAGTACCTTTACAGATGCCAGGAAGTGAATCAAGGTTAACTAAGGTGTAATCTTGCAATATGAATGTATGTATATAAAATGTATATTTTTATATATATATATATATATAAAAATAAAAATAAGGACGCACGGTGGCTTAGTGGTTAGCACGTTCACCTCACACCTCCAGGGTCGGGGGTTCGATTCCCACTGTGTGTGCGGAGTTTCCTCCGGTTTCCTCCCCCAGTCCAAAGACATGCATGGTAGGCTGATTGGCATGTCCAAAGTTCGGCACATTATTGACACTAAAGCTACTCGGATTCTGCTCTGGGAAAAATCTCGATGGTCTCGCCAGTTTTGAGCTGCAAAGCCACTCGCTGGAGCTGCCACCTGCGGAGAACAAAGAACTTTCCAGGAAAGAAAGAGCGAACGATCCATGCAGTTCTATAAAACAGGTTATTAACGAGGCAGGGTACAGTCCGAGCACAGAACTGTGCAGATGTTTAAAATGGTATACTAAACAGACCTGTATTTTTGTATTGAAATTGTAATGGTTTTAATGGGAACTGTATTGGTTTTTATAGAAACTGTAATGGTCCCCATAGGTCTCTACTAATCACTTGTTGACTTGCTTCTATTGGTGGCATGTTATGTCTAGTGGATACTATTAAGGACCAGTAATGGTTTTAATAGTTAGCTGATGGTTTGTAAAGGTATTTGTAATGGAAACCATTATAATTTCTGTGATTATTTCTATTGTTTGGGTGGGGTTTTTTTCAGCAAGGACCAATAACAAGGAATTTGATGAAAGCCGACACCCCCACAGCGTGGAAAGTGACAGACTACATACGCATATTTCCAATGTTTCAAGTACACCTATCAACCCAGTGTTTTTATGGACATTATGGGCCTAAGTTTACATCGTGGTTTGTTCTTTTGTCCTGCTGCTTGAAATACCTACCTGAGAATTTACCTACAGTCAGACAGGGAAACGTTTGCATCCCAAAAGTTTGACTGGGGGGGGTGGGGAGGGGGGTGAATGGAAATGGAATGGAAATTTCAAGATGTTAAACATGAAGTGCGGGTGTAGCTTGCAGTGAGAGAACGAGTCAAAATATAAGGCAAATGGAGGCAGTTAAACTCGATATGTTGCACACCGAGCGTTTCTGCGATATTTCCTGTGATATTGAAGGAACGTCTGAAAAACCTAACATACTAAACGTCTTGGTATGAAGTGGATCTGTCCTGAGGGTGTACAAACTTTTACACTGAACTGTACTCTACTACAATTTCACCACGGTCCACCTGTTTTATGCAGTTTAATATTCCAAAATGTAAAAATCTAGACGTGAACTGAGGAAAAACGACTTCAATAGCAGAATAATCCATGGCTAATAAAAACATAGACTAGATTATAGCACAAGTTTTTTTTCCATGAGAAGACGTTTATGTAGTGTTTTTTGGAAGGAGTCTCCAGTGTCAAAACATTAAACGTGGCTATAAACGGATAAAAAGGCATGATGTGTCATTCGTTGTTGCGCAAGAGGAATAAAACACTTCGGGATGTTGGTTATAGGAAAACAAAATCAACTTTGGGGTCGTTGATTATTTTCTCACAACCCGGTCATGTTCTATTCCTTACGTAGCATGCTGCATATTTACGCCTATTTACTAACGTAGGCTGTTCAGAAACGTGTGAATGTTATTTTGTCTTCTTATAACCTAGACTTTGTCAATATGTTTGATTAGTTTTTTTCTTATCCTGGCACTTGTTATGACTTATGAACCCTCTGTCGGTTTGTTTTTCCTACACGTTGTGTCTACTTGACTGACTTTGTATGTATCGTGGGAGACACACTATATAAACAAACTATCATGAGTTGTCATATTGCAGCAGTGGTGTGGGATTCGTTCTTTGTTATTTTATTTAAGGACATAGAACCAAACAGTAGAAGCAGCATACCTGTTCATAATAGCGTCTCTATTGGATGTGGTGTAGAGGTAGCCTCCTGTCTTCATTCCAGTCACGGGGATTTTGAGCTAAAAAAAAAAAATTCAACACAAAACGTTGACACTAGTGGTCTTTTAAATTCAATACGTTTATGGCATTTTGGCAGACGCCCTTATCCAGAGCAGCTTACATTTATCTCATTTATACAACTGAGCAATTGAGGGTTAAGGGCCTTGCCCAAGGGCCCAACAGTGGTAGCTTGGCAGTGCTGGGGTTTGAACTCCTGACCTTCTGATCAGTAACCCAGAGCCTTTAACCAATGAGCCACCACTGCCCCCTCATATACAATCAATCAATACATAAGGAATGAAACACCTGCGACAGGGGCATGATGTTATAAGAAATATAATCAATGACGGGGTGGTGTTGTGAAGAAGGACATTGTACACCACAGCAATTTTTCCAACAACTACAATGTTTTATTGCTCCAACAATGACACGTAGTACTACCTTGTGTTCTGTCTTTCAAGTTAATAAGTCAGAAAGTACAGCTTGTTAGTGAGAAACTCCTCCGTCCTTAAGACTTTCCCATGTCAGAAAGCTTAAAGTTGCAGTTACACTGGAGACTCCTTCCAGCAATTTTATCGTCAACTGCACCTTGTTTATTCCTGAAAACAGATCACAAATCCGGTCCGAAACAGAGAAGAAGAAAAGAAAAAAGAAAAAAAGACTGACCTGGGCGACGGTGTGGTCGATGCGGTTATACCGATCAGTGAGATGGATGTTGTGGATCGTTAATGGAGGAGCTCCCAGATTGGCCATGGCCGTAGAGTGATGGTTCAGCTGCTCGACTGCCGAGCGATAGTACTCGGATTTGGCGAAGTTTTCTAGACAAAAACAGAAGGGATCTTTTTTTTTTAGACATCATGACGTTATTTATTATTTCCTTCCTTCGTGCATCCGTCAATTTTCCATACCACTTATCCTATAAAGCATCGCGGGGAGCCTGGAGCCTATCCCAGGGGACTCGGAGCACATGGTGGGGGTAAAACCCTGGACAGGGTGCCAACCCATCACAGGGAACAAGCACACATGCGTTCACACACTACGGACAATTTGGAAAGGCCAATCAGCTTACAGCGCATGTTTTTTAGACTGGGGAGGAAACTGGAAAACCCAGAGGAAACCCCTGAACCACAGGGAGAACATGCGAGCGCGGCGCACACGTGGCAGAGCCAGGATCTGAATCCCCAACCCCAACCAATTAGCCATCGTGCACATTAGCTACCTGGATGCAAAATCCATAAACCCAAATCAAAGGTAAGAAACATTCAAAACAACCTGTTAGAAACAAAAACAACATTCATGTTTTCTCTATTAACAGCTTCACCCAGCATTTTATTTGCTCGCAGTGCCTTCTGAGAAGGTTCTGCTTTCGTTAAGTCAGTTATCTACCAAACTTCAGCTTCTAACGTATCGTCACGGCACACCGGCCCTTCAGAAGGTCACGAGGGATTCCCCAAAAAGCAGCCAGCAACTCTGAGAACTTACCTTTTGATGTTACAAAGCGCTGAAACTAGAGACTCCTTCCACACACACAAAAAAGGGCACTAAACAATCAGCTAATCACATTTCTAC
The DNA here is from genome assembly GCA_024331685.1 of Stegophilus panzeri. NCBI lineage: Eukaryota > Metazoa > Chordata > Actinopteri > Siluriformes > Trichomycteridae > Stegophilus > Stegophilus panzeri. The sequence goes on along the minus strand of JANDJT010000206.1, from coordinate 8,505,456 downwards.
AATAACAATGAGTAGAAACTCGTCCTGATATTGTGGGAAAGTGGCTTTTCGACCACTCACTCTGCATGAGGTAGTACATCATCCCGCAGCCTCCACCGGTAACCACGGTGACGAAGATGGTCATCTGCTGCAGGAGATTGGTGGAGCGGCTCATCCTGAAGTTCTCGATCGCTCAGCAGACCTGGAGCAGAGGCGCAGTGATGAGAATAGGGCAAGAGATGCAGCTTGAACGTCCAGAAGATCCAGAAACACTTTTAACTCTTTCCCCTGAGTGTGTGTGTGTGTGTGTGTTCACTTATCTGGAGTTACTTGTTTGGTTGATCATTGACCTGTGATTTTTATGTTACATAACATATTGCTCTTTGTATATCCTGATGAATTAACAGTGTTTAACCACGAGTATCAAACCTTCCTTAGTGCTTTAGATATAAATATCACTATCATTTCCCCTTATCGCATGCACATTTGTAAATCCACCGCAATATCGGCATGCTTCATTTATCACCGTAAGTCACAATATCACAATCATCATCATCATCATCCCTACAAAAAGCAACACTATCATTCTTTCATAGCAACAAATAAAACCATCTTATAAATTTATCATTAAAATACCCTGACGTTACTGACCCTGACACTGAATTAAAAGGTAGACATCGCTGTATTATATGGCAGCGGCCATCTTTGTTTTGAATCCATCAAACTTTATTGAACGACTTAATTCACAAAAAACAAAACATCTATAATACTGTACTAACATTAAAAGAGCTCATTAAGCCAAAAAATAAATTAATAAATAAATAGCTCTTAAATACGCGCGAGCTAAAGTACCAGGCACCAGGCACTGATACCGCATTTAAAAATTAAAAAAAAAGGTAGACGTTATATTAGCCGAAGTTGCTAGCTTGTCCGAGACGTCAACATGTCTGCCATATTAGTAGGGTCTAGACTCGATTGTGAGCCAGTGCAAGTCTAGGAGGAAATCTGGGTCTACACATTGATAAAATCGTATGTGACTGCCTTTTTTTAATCGTTTTAAAGCGTATCTGCATTTAAATGTTATGTAAATGTAAATAAATGCTCACTGTGGGTGTTTAGATTGAGCAAATAAATAAATAAATAAATAAATAAATAAATAAACAAACCAAGTATTGCTAGTCTTGAGAAAGCAGGATTTGCCCTTCGGCTTGACTCGGTTCGGCTCGTTCTGTCACAATCACGTGACTAGTGACGTCATCTGTAAACAAAAAACTTCAGCGTTGCATCCCGTTGCAATTCATACTTTGGGCCACCAGATGTCACTAGCGTGCAGGGCAGTTCGCTATATCTGCGCATGCGTCAGAGTGAGTCACGCTTGTCTGATGAATCTCTATGGAAGAAAAAAGGAAATGGTGAATTTCTAAATAAAAAACTATTACAAGAGGGAATTTATCGAGTTGAAGAGTGGGGAACAAAATGGGGATTTAAGTTCTCAGTAGAAAAAACAAAAGCAATGAAATAAAAAATGTAATAAAAACAAGGGTAAGGAATGCAAGGTGGAAGTGTATGGGACCACATTGGAGAAAGTAGAGCATTTTAGATTCTTGGGAGTATACTTTGACACAAAACTAACATGGAGGGAACATATAACATATCCGTTTCGGATGTGCGTAAAAAAGTGCTTAATGTAAATGAGGTGTCTTGCAGGCTTGGAATGGGGAGCACGTTTTACAGCTCTGAAATATATTTATATTGCACTAATAAGGTCTAAATTAGACTATGGGTGTACTGTGTATGGATCAGCAGCAAAAATCTGTGCTAACTGAATTGGACAGGGTGCAGGCATGTGCTTTAAGAATATGTCTAGGGGCAATTAGAACTTCCCCAGTATGTGGCACTTCAGGTGGAAAGAACTGACAGCCAACTACTGGATTCATATAAGAGGGCATGGAGAAAACCATCCAATGAAAAAGGTGCTACAAGACCGTTGGGAGAAAGAGAAGAGGAAAAAGGAAAGTTTTGGCTGGACAGGAGACTTAATAACAAAAGAAATGGAACTATATGACAAAGAATTCGCTAGTACTGTGGTGTGGACTAACAAACCAATCTGGACACTGGAAAATCCGAAGGTCGACATAGAGCTTCTAATAATTAAAGGCAGCAGTAGAAGCACAGATATAGTCAGTGAATATTATAGATACAGGGACGATATGTACAAAGATAGCATTCAAATCTTTACAGATGGGTGAAAGGATTTACAAACAGAGGCACCGGGATCTGCAGTATATGTCCCTAGATATCATGTGGGAGTAAACAAAAGAACATCTGACAGCTAAAGTGTATATACAGTCGAGTTATATGCTATATTATTAGCATTAGAATGGATCGAACAAACCAGATGTGACACTGTTTTAATATGTAGTGATACAGTATCTGTCCTTATGAGTATAAAGGCTGGTGGAACGAGAAACCATCAGGAATTACTTTAGGAGATTTTATTTACAAACTCAAGAATAAGCAGGCAAGCGAGAAACATCACATTTACGTGGGTACCAGCACATGTGGGCATCCAGGGACACGAGAAAGTAGACAGATTGGCAAAAGAAGCAACAAAAAAAAAACACATGTTGAGGTCTAAATGAAATGATCAAAAGCAGAAGGGAAGAGTCTAGTGTGGGGGAAGATAATGGGAAAATGGCGACAGCAGTGGGATAATGAAATCAAAGGGAGATGTCTGTACATGATACAAAATATAATAGGTACGGAAAGTAATAAGGGAAGTAAAAGGAAGGAACAAGTCATAATAAGTAGACTGAGGCTTGGACATTGAAAGATAAACAAAACTCTTCATGTTATAGGAACTATGTGATGAATGCCCGGAGGAGGAAATAATTAAGCACATCTTTAGATCATGTAAGAAATTTATACAAGAAAGGCAAGAGCTGAAGAAACAGCTAGGGGAAATAGGTATAGTAGAGTATAATGTATTTAAAAAAAAAAAAAAAAAAAATTAGTAGAAAGTGGAAATAATGACCAAGGACGGAGATATCTTTTTAATTTCCTAAGGAGGACGGGACTGGAAGGACGAATTTAATTACGAAATAGTAAGTTACAATGAGACAGCAGGTGGCAGAAATGCAACATTATGGATGCCACCTAAAATGGTAAATGGCGCACTTATATAGTCGTAAAACATATACATGTCGTAAAACACCAAAAAAGTAGAAGGGGCGTCCCTCATATGTACTTCTGCAATTGTAATAAAGGCTTACAGCGACCATTCACGTGACGTTTCTGCGGTAAGTGAACGACTTTCCATTTCAAACAAGAACAATTAGTTAATTATACCGGTTATGTGTGTTATAAAATGATTATAGGCTACAGAAGTCGCCCTATTTGTCCACACTACTACACACTCGCTATTGGAAACAGCAACATTCTAACATGGAGGCCAATGCAGAATTTTTTCCTAGATGGTGTACGACTTAATATTAAAAATAAAATAACATTCAATGTTAGACGAACCTGTTATTCGCTTATTGACTCAGTGAATGCGGTTTAGGAGATTCTCTCCTCTCTCGTTCAATGAGTCGGTTGACTCGATGAATCAGTTTCAGGAGATTCGTTCCTTTCGTTCAGTGAATCAGGTTCGGGATTATTCGCGCCTCTCTTCTCAGTGAATCAAGATCAGACTATTCTCTCCTCTCCCATTCAACGAATCAGTTGACTCAGTGAATCAGGTTCAGGATTATTCTCTCCTCTCTCCTCAGTGAATCTGTTGACTCAGTGAATCAGGTTCAGGCGATTCTCTCCTCTCTTGTTCAATGAAGCAGTTGATTCATTAAATTAAGTGAGTCAGTACGGTTTCACTGTGTAAAAGTCATAGATTAGCAGTGTTTCGGTGCATGCAGTAATCGTCTTTCTTGTTGCAAGTGTTAAAAATGATTCTTCTAAACATGGGTATACAAGCATATTACAAAACAAATCACCATAGCAACGAATATCAACTATTTTACACTACCCATGGTGTGCGTTGTTTGGTTTTTGCACCGCAGCTCTAGATGGACGGTGACCAAGGGCGTAACCACGCATTCTTTGGGGGGGTCGTGTCCCCCACAATGTTGAGGAAATACCAATCTGCCCCCCCCCCCAATATACAGTACAAAATATTTTTTATATCTCCCCCTTTAATGAACCCTGCCAACGGATCTGTCTTTTCTTCACCTATTCTATTTATTTCTGTCTATTCATTTTTAATATACTTCCCCCCCCCAATTGTACACTTGGTTGCGCCTATACTCAACGCAAGTTTGTTGATATATTTTAGCAGCTCAGTCCGTAATAAACGGAGACAGCAGCCAATCGTAGAAAAGTGCAGTAGAACATACGAGCTTTTTTTCCCCAGACAGTAAGTAACTAGATACCTAAATAGTAGGTAACCTTAGCTTAGTATAGAAGGCATCATACCATGGCTTGGT
>JANDJT010000206.1:8490213-8500899 GCA_024331685.1 Stegophilus panzeri | reverse complement strand
GTGGTTTGCCTGCACACATCTTAGCTCGCCTCTACTTGGTGTGGTAGGTTTCATGGTAGGTTATGGAGCAGAGAATATATCTGCCCACAGGACATCCACAGCACCCTACAATTTCCCCATGCTGTGGAAGCTTCTATCACTCAGAAATCACGTGAATTCAAAAGGTAACTGTAATCCGAAAACTATGTTCTAAATATGCAAATTTTCAGTATCAAACTTTGGATGTTGGGACCCCCAACATCCAGACCATGGTTACACCCTTGCCGATGACTGATAATGTCCTAAAGCTTATCAAGCAAACACACATGACAAGACCAGCGGGCATTAGTGACCAAACCCCATTTTAATGTTTTGTCAGTGCAAAATCATTATTTCACAGAAGGCCATTCCATCCATACTAACAAGAGCTGGGGGGAAATGAGTTTTCTATTGTGATAACTTTAGCCAGGTCCACCTCATTCAGATTAGACTTTTTTTTTTTTTTTTTTTTTTTTTTAATTTCCTCAGGTGACATGTTTGGGTGTGTGGTGGTAGGCATCGGCATGGCGGGCCGGGTCAGGATCCGAGACCTTCTCACGCCTCTGCCGTCCAGCACTGCAGAAATCTTCACTCTTAAGGGCTTGGTGTCTAGGTCAGTGTCATTTGAGATGAGATACGATCTGTTGCAGAATCTGGCTAAGATTTCCTTAGAATCATCTCGCAGCATAAAACTGGCTTTAACGGCTTTTTCTGACGTGTAGGAGGACGATGGAGGAGCAGCAGGGAGTCCAACAGATCCCTTTAGAGGAGGCACTGAGCCGCAGCGACATTCAGGTGGCCTTGTTGTGCACGGAAAACGTCAGCCACGAAGAATACATCAGGTGAGCCACCACACCGTTTAATCCTCGGTCCTTAAGAAGTCGTTCTGTAGAATCTGAATGCTGTTCGTGTGCCTGTGCTGAATAAGAGGCAAAGAAAAGATAATACAAAAAGCATCTGACGTTTTTCTGTGTGGTTAAATTTTCGTTCAGCCGGTTTCTTGAAGCAGGGAAACACGTGTGTGTGGAGTATCCCATGGCCCTCAGCTACAGTGCCGCTGCTAACCTGTTGGACCTGGCGCAGCAGAAAGGTGAGATAATATTTCGAAATAACTCCCCCCCCCCCGCCAACCCAAGAATAATAACGCTCAGAATAAAAACTCTCTACGCGAGCGCGGCGGAAAATGACGCCGGTGTAAACAGCGGCGATAGACACCATTGAACGTACGCTGTCTTTACAGGTTTGGTCCTGCATGAGGAACACATCGAGCTCCTCACACCCGACTTCAAGCAGCTGAAGAAAGACGTAGCTGGGAAACAGCTGGAAGAGGGAAGCCTGCATTTCACAGGTACGATCATGTGCACATGCCGTCGACCTGTTGTAGTGTCAGTGACCTGACCTCCTGTCCGGCGTCGTCCACCCAGGAGGTCCGCTCAAGAGTGGATTCGGGTTCCTGTCATTCAGTGGCATCGCCCGCCTCACCTGGCTGGTGGATCTTTTCGGAGAGCTCAGCGTTAAAGAGGCGTCGATGGTCGAGGAGCCGGAGAGGAAGCACACCAAGATGACGGTCCGCTTGTTAACCGAGGATCAGAAGTGAGTTCGGCGATGTCGAGCCACATGACGTTTACACAATCATAAGTCATCTTTTACAGGTAGATCGTAAAGAAGGAAACACTGCATCATGCGGTTAGAGGAAAATAATTGACGAAGGTGTGGTTTGACTAAGCAGACCGGCAATTAATTCTTTAGTTTAAAAAAAAAAAAAAGTGCCACTGTACAAGTCCCAGTGAATGATACATTATTATAGAAACAATAAAATGTATAATCAAGACTTTCTGACCAATCAGAATCGAGAACTCATTTTTATACTCCCTCCTTTGCACAGACCCTTGACCTGGACAGAGGAGCGTGCTGAAGGCCTGAGCCGTGGCAAACGCATCCACCTGCGCTTCACCACGTGCACACTAACCGAGCTGCCGTCTGGAGTCCAGGAGCCCGTCGGAATCTTCATGCAGGACCTGGTGCTGTTCGGGAGCAAACTGCAAGGCACCGTACCACCCGAACAACTCCAGGCCGAGCGGAACAGAATCCTTCACTGCTTCAAGCTGGCGGAGGACATCAGGAAACTCTGCCAGGACAACCCGAAATAACTTACAAGGGAGAGAGAGAGAGAGAGAGAGATGGAGATGGCCCAGGACTTACAACACGTCAGCTTTTTAAGCAGATCTGTATCATGGTACCTATAGATTAATCTTTATACATGCTTTGAATTTATGCACCAGTAGGCTTGGACAAGGTGAAAAAAGTTTCAGCATTAATAAACGAGAAGATTGGAATGGAATCCTTTCAATAACGACATAGTCTCCCATAACACGGTTGCACCTCCGACGTGGTGCAAGGAAAGTTTGAATGGTACAGACTCGTAGATATTTGATAGCTGAATTTGATAATGGCAACTGGTTCCCAACATAAGCCATGTAGTGAGTGCTTATAGTGAATGAGAAGCCAATTATTATTATTATTACGATTATACCATACTATTGTATTATTAGGACATACAGAATAATATAAGTTTGGAAATTACTGACACACACACACACACACAAATCAGTGCACAGTATCATGATCCTGTATTTAGGTCGATTACATAACATCCGTCTAGCTATAATACAAAATATACAGTATTTATATGGTTTCTATTTAACCTCGTTGGTGACTTTCAACTTTTTTTTTTTTTTTTAAGCATGGTTTTATTTCCTGGTCATACACACCACCAAACAGGAAGTTAGAAATTAACCAGCAGGGTTTAGCTCTCCAGGATTTCAGCCGGATTTTTAACGAAATCATTTGGCGAGAAATAAAAATGTCCACCTCGCGGAGCAGGTAGCTTTTGTACACTTTTCCGGCCACCAGCTTCAGAATCATGGAGTTTGCACTCACTTTCTGTGCACACGTCATTCCAGACACAGAAAAACAACTTCGACAAGGAAGAGATCGCCTAATTTAAAAAAAAAAAAAAAAAAAAAAAAAAGGTTCTCATCACATCTTTAAAACTTGTCGTTCGTGATGTCAGTCAGACGGCGTGAAAGCAGTCGGGTCTCAGCCACGTTTATATACAACGCTTACCGGATTCTAGCAAAACTCAGATGATAATGGACTGTAGTTCCACTTTGTACTCAAACACACAAATCTAGGAGCTAAATTTAAAAAATCTAATCGTTTCAAGAAGTCATTGGAGACAAATTTCTGAGGATGTGGAATAAGTGAAGTGCGGATAGACAACCCATCAGAGATGAAATCTGTAAGCTCGTGAAGCTTATAGCCAGAAAGGTGTACCAACTCCAAAACATCCTTAACCCTTTAAACTCCCAGAAACCTGTAATAATAACCTTGTACTTATTGTAACCTTTTACGACGAATCTGAATAATAAGTTAGGCATTCAAAAGGGTTAAACTGCTCGTATTTAGATTTTTTTGTAACTGATGTGAAGCGAGACGACTTTAAACCCTTTTGAGGACCCCCCCCCCACCCATCCATCTCTTTCCAACAGATTTTTAGATGATTACAAAAATACTGGTCATAGACCCTGGATAATAACTTAAAAAGCGAGCTATTTACAAACCGAACCGACAAAAGAAATTACGAGAACGTCTTCAAAGCTCATTTAACACACCTTGCCGTTACCAACACCTGTTCTGGTTTTATTATGGCTGAAGTAGGAGGTGATGGATGCGGGAAGTGTTTTAAAGTACCCCTGAATTCTGAAAATCTACGTGGAACGATCTGGATGCATAAAAACGTCCGAATGTTTCTGAACATTGATGCTTGTGTGTGTTTTGGTTTTTGTTTTTTGTTTTTTTAAATGCCAGGATGTGAGAGTATACAGGAGTATGAAATGTAGGAATATCTAAAGTTAGCCATGTTAACTAGAAGTTTCCGGGGGTCACTATCTAATCTCGGATGTGATTGGTCGGAAGCCACGTAGCTTATTCAGTGCCTTATCACTGACTGATTTTTAAAAATCAGATTCTCACACAAATACTAAGAAAATCTGTTTTAAGGGGGGGATTTTTCGGATTTTTTGACCCAAACGCACATCCGCAGGGCATTTTTTATATATTACATATATATATATATATATACATATATAAAAACATTTTTTTAGTTGAGGAATACTTTAACAGAAACATTGGGTGGTTGGGTGCCTCATCAACCAACTTGAAATGGGGAAAAAAAAAAAAGACAAAGTGAAACAAAAATATATATTTAAATGTCCTGGATTAGTATACTGTACAAAGTCTATTTCCAGTCTCATGGCCAGAGAAGAGGAATGGTGCTGAATATTCTCCATGAGCAAACACGAGAAAGGAAAGCGGTGAAAGGTTGGGGGGGGGTGCTGCAATCACTCTCACGTAGACTTCTGTCTGTAGTGAAGCGTCAGGTCTCCGCCACTCTTCCAGATAAAATACTTCACTGTCCTCAAGTCCATGTTTGGATCCAGAACCTACACAAGGTGTAAAAAATTAAATTAAGCTGATCTAAAAGCAGGTTAAATAGAACCAGGCCTCGTTTTAAAAGCGTTAAAGCAAATGGTGTGTGTGTGTGTAGACCTGATCCTGGCACATGAGTTCGATTTTCTCCTCAGCGAGCATGGCCATGTCCTCCTCCTTCTCCTGCTCTCCGGGTTTCTCCGTTCCCGATGAGCTTGTGGTCTGAGACTCTGTGTCCAGGTTGATGATCTTCTCGTAGACGTGCTCCATCACCTTCCTCACCTGCAGCATGTCGCTGGCCGACAGACGGTCCCTAAACACACCAGGGGAGCAGTAATACACCATGAACCATGCACCAATGTACACGTGAACATGCCTGGTACTCTAATAATCAAAAAAAAAAAAAAAAAAAAAAAAAAACTTAAATCCCTCTAGACAGTTTGAGGATATTGGAATTTGGTTGGAAGCTCAGCTACATCAGCTAGAGATTAATTCAGTTTAGCTTCTCTAGCTGTAGCTACTCTAATTAAATACAACCAACCGAAATTATTAGTTTTCTGCTTTGGTATCAGTAAAAGTCTCCATCACACCACACAAGGTACTCTTAACTTTTTTTTTTTTTTTTTTTTTTTTTTTTTTTTTTAAACAAAATGTAATTTCATTACTACAGAAGCCCAGAATGGACAGGTCTTGAAATAACAAGGAATTAACTCAAAATATTAACTTCTTGAAATAACGAGATAAAAACATCATATCTTGAAATAATGAGACAACACTAACATCTTGAAATAAGAATTTAAAAAAAATAGATATAAGATAACTCAAAATAACAGTGTAATCTTGAAATAACGAGATAACTCAAAATAATATTCTGAAATAACGAGATATTCAGTCAAAGTAATGAGATGTCAAGTTAAAATAATGACATACTATCTCATTATTTCAAGATAGTGATAAATAGTATGTAATATTTTAATAGTATTAATTAATAATAGTAATATATAATAATATTCATTCTGAATGCACAAGGTGCATAGGTGGAAGTGCCTTACTTCTTGAGCGTTTTCGCCCCGGAGGACGAGTGAGGCTGCAGGTAGAATGGGATCTTGTTGAATTTGGGCATGTTTTTCTAGAACACGGGACAAAACAAGTCTTAAAGCGTTCATATGTGCAAGCAAAAACAGTGCTCTGAATTAACACGTGTCATTTACTGCAAAAGATTAAATTCTTTTTAGCCCCATTTTATACTCAAGCCTACTCTGTGTAATTTGGGAACGCTGCGTCTGTCTGTACGAATTGCTACCCCTTTTGGAAAAATACCTGTAAATGAGCTCACAGTGCTGAAAAGGTAGCTTTTCAGTCCCATAGCTTAACATGAGAACGAGAGCAAACACTTACGTCCACAGTAATGTCGATGACCCACTGTGGAACAGTTTCGTTCAACAACATGGACTCCGTTTCTCCACCTGAGTCTCGGCATAATAACCTACAGGGGAAACAAAGACGAGCGAAAATCGTTCGTTTCAACAAGGCCGTGAATATTCCTATGCATTTAATGCCTAGGGAATCGATTGGGGGAGGTTCAGAGTTGGTTTACATGTGGGATCGGTTCTCTGGGTTTGCCGGCAGAGACAGAGTGTTTTATTAGCACCTTGAAACACAAGTGCTTACTTTTAAACACGAAAGAAAGAAAAAATAAAAATCAGGGATAGAAAATGCGGACTGCAAAAAGAAAGTGTGCAACACTTCAAAGCACTGAAATAAATATCTTGTATACTGCCTTTAATACAAGGTCTGAAGACCAATGTGCACAGTTCAGGTAGAGAAGGTGTTTTATTGACCAACATCAGAAATGTTCAATTGTCAGTGCTGAATTAATCAAACAGGCACTCACGGAAAAACAGGGATTACCTAAACAGCGTCCTTCCGCCTGCCTCGCCGAAGATCACCGGCGTGTGTGGCGGCACCTGAAAATAGCCATTGCCTTTCTGAAGCCGGTTCTCCTGCTCGCCATTTACTACAAAAGCAAAGAAACCCAACGCTGTTACGGACCAAAAAATCCAGTCAGACATTCAGTAAACGTGTTTTTTGACCGGACGAGTGGCTTTACCGTGATTAACTTCTCCTTCTTCTTCTTCCATCGGATTGATGTGCGTTCGAGGCCAGAACTCGAGCAGAGCCTGGAGCAGAAGTCCTCCCAGGTTCACTGGGCCGGGGAACAAAAAAAAAAAAAGAGCGCATTGATATAAACCTCGACTGTCAGAGCTGCAGTTATTTAAAATGAATCAACCCCCTTAAATCATCAGCATGAATTAAGAAATTGGTTGTTCAAGTAGAAAAAGTTAGTTTGGAAATCAGCCGGGAACTTACACTTCGGGTCCGATCCGTCCGGACTCGTGAATCCGGCGTCTTTGGCGGACACCCATGCAGCAAAGCAGTCGCTCTCGTCCAAGGTGATGGTCAGCATCTAAAGCGGCGACAGAAATACGTCTCATATTGCGATTTGTTTCCACGCAGTGACACTCTCAAGCCAAACACTCACCCCTGTTTTAAGGTCCACAGAAAACCAGTTGGGCACGTAGACCATCTTGAAGCGCTTCTTTACCTCTTCATCGAACTCCACTTTGCCGAGGTCTTCCCCTTTACACGCCTAACAAAGTCGAACACAACCGTCAAGCCTTGCCAAACACGACACTTCAAACCTGAATCGCGAGGAGCTGCGTCGACCTTGAGCACGTCCCAGAAAGCCACGTTGTTGTTGGTGTCCTTGGTGAGGATGTGCCTTTTGTCATTCAGGATGTGACACTGAATTATGCTGGCACCACCTACAAGCACAAAAAAAAACCCCCACAAAAACAAAGTCACAGTTATCGTATCGCATCACGTACAAGTGAATAAGAAATAAATAACCTTAAGCCTTTTGGTTTACCTTTAACGGCCTGCTCAGGTTGTGTACACAGCGGGGTCAGCGGGGTGCTGCAGTCGTTGTCATAGTCTCCCGACGCACGGAAGTTGTGCATTCCCTTCAGGGACTGGGGGGGGGGTTTGGGAGCGAGCATGAGCTTATATTTATACAGTATAAAACGCCTGTTCATGTAAGAAAGTAACCTGTTACTAGCGAAACAAGCTAACCAATCGGAATCGAGACTTCAACGTACGTCATACGTAATACTAGACTTTAACATTCTGACTTTATGAGCAGGCTGAACGAAGAAACTGGAGGAGCAAGCAGTACCCATTTGTTCACGCAGGATTTAGCTGTGGACACCCAGATGGCAGGAGGGGGATCTGCTGAGCGGTCCAGCTCCATCTGATGGTTCAGATAAACACGAACACAGAATTAATTCCCAGAAACAGCTTCAAACTGAGTAATATGTGAAAACAGCCTTACAGTTTAAATTATCCTAAAAAGACTGGATATCACACACTTTCTGCAGATAATTCTGGAGACTGAAATATTAAGGATTCAACACTGGCCAGGTTTTAACTTGTTTCAAGCTCAACACGACTAGTGAGAATTTACGTTCGGCAGATACTCCTGCAACACCTGCCAAACTATTACCTGGCAAGAAATTTGAATCTTGTGCTTTGTTTTTTGTGCCAACCATCAGACCTGCTTGCAAATTAATAGCTGCCTTTCATTCATTCGGCCATCAGGTGGCACTAATGTGTGGGGGGAAAAAAAACAGCTTTCCCCCCCCCACATGGGTGCAGCTGAATTACAGAAAAACAATTTCCTGTCACTCACTCTGAGAACAGGCGCCTTCTCCTCACATATGAGCACGCGGATATCAGGGTTGCGCAGGTCCGTACAGTAGACCTTGCGGTCGCGACCTCCTGAGTAGACGTGCGTGAAGGCTTCATTGGCCTGCAGTGCCCACACGCCCTCGTCATGGACCCGGTACGTAGCAATGCAGCGCTGCTGACCCAGAGACCACAGTCGTATTGTACCGTCCGAGCTCCCGGATAGACACTGGATATACGAACAGATACAATAATGTCAATCAAAAATATATAAATAAATAAAAAGACAGGCTGGAAGGGTGTACATACATACCTGAGTACCGTCTCTGTTTAACAATAACGATTTCACGTTGTCCGTGTGTCCTTTCAGCTTCATTAGCTTAGCGCACGTCCGTGGATCCCAGACCCTCAAGACCTGCCAAGAAAAAGAACATAAACTCTTCCTGTTGCCGTGGGCCGTTGATGCCACAGATGTTGCTGTAGCGAACAAACTGTAAAACGCTGTATACTGAACCATAGATACAGTTTGCATGCTACGTAGGTATACCAAATCTACTGATCAACGACAGCTAACACTCGTGTGCTTTCAGTTCACGAACAGCAAAATTACAGTGCTTGGCCCCTCCCCCTAAGTGTTTCTTTCAAACTAGGCTTAATCTATGTATGTAAAATTGTTTGAAGAAAAGAAAAAATAAAATGTGTCATGTCTCGAACCTTTTCTGTTGATCCTGAGACGATGACGGTGCCCAGCTGGTTCATTGCAAGGCTGTAGATCGAGTCTTTGTTCCCACTCAGAGAGGAAGCTGCCAGGAAAACAAGTCAAAATGATCAAATTATATAAGTCTGATTATACTATAAAGCATCTCTAATTGAACTAACAGGATAGGAATCTTTTGGTATAGGTCACATTTATCTGACTGAAAAGCAAGGAGTATAAAATAAATGTTAAAAAGAATAAAAAATTCCCAAGAGGAAGTTCACTCACTGGTGACCGTGTTATTGGAGGCGGTCAGAGCCGTGAGTGTGTTTACGTCCCACAGAAAGATCTGTCTGTCCAGCCCAGCTGACGCCACCAGCTCCTTGTCTTTCGCATAAGCCAGAGCTTTGACATAGTCCTAGGGAACAAATCATCATCATCATCATATCAGAAATGATAGAACTTTATACATAATAACTAAATGTGTGATGTTTGTGTGATTTACATGAACAGGACCTGGTTAGTTAGGTCCTACCTTATGAGTTCTTAACGTGGACATGCAGAAGCCCTTATGTGCGTTCCACACTTTAACTGTAGTATCTGATGATGCTGAAATCACTACAGGGGAAGAAAAAAAAAAAAGATGTAACCCATGTCAGAGGACTTCACCAACTGGTGAATCAAAGTAAGTCAGTAAATAAGTCATTAAGTCAGTAGATAAGTAAGCCAGTCATTTACTCTGCAAGTCAGTAGGTAAGTCAGTCAGTAAACCAATAATAAATCATTAAGTCAGTAGATTTATTTATTTATTGTTCTTTTAATGCCATGCCAGCATCAGTGGCTATTTTCATGGCAAGATCAAGGTATTCCCATTAAGTCAGTAAGTCAAAGTCGGTAAGTCAGTAATAAGTGATTAACTCAGTCAGTAAATAATTAATTTCAGTATGTCAGTAAGCAAGTAAGTCAGCCAGTAATCATTAAGTCAGTAATTCACTCAGTACGTACTCAGTAAATCAGTCAGTAAAGAAGTAGATAATCAGTCAATAAGTAGAGAGGTCAGTCAGTAAGTCAGTAAATAAGTATGTCAGACAGTCTGTACATTAGGGATGTCACAAGAACCGATACTTCGGTACCAACATTCTTAAAACGTGACGGTACTTGTTTTTCTGCAGCAGCGTAGATGTCATTGGTAATGAAAGTACCGAGGTGCAATTCTTCCGGAACTGAAGGGGGCAGCAAATACTCCTAAGTGTTTTAGTCGGTCCACAAGTGGTAAAGAAGAAGAAGAACGCCTACAAGCACACGGGAAATACTACAGCAGATGGCTTCAAGTTTAGCTCCGCCCCGACTCGTTGAGAGGAAACGTGGTATGGAATATGGAAATACTTCGCATTCGAGGTGGATGACAACTAGGGCTGCACAATTAATCGAATATCGATCGCGATTACGATTTTGACTGCCCACGATTACATGAACGTGATCGACTGCAATATTAACGTTTAAAGTTCATCCTCCGCTAATAGAAAACTCCGCTGCAGATCAAATCAAGCGCTTCCTACTACAACCAAGCACCATAGAGCGGCACAGGGATGACATCATTGTGTAGCACCAAAACCCCGAAACAGAGTTAGCATTTTAGCGCTCGAGCTGCCAGCTTCACTTCGAGCTCCAGCGCTTTGCGCGAGGAGAAATCATGACATTAACATGATGCTAAATGGCACTACAGAGGTTGTCGG
>JANDJT010000206.1:8472866-8490113 GCA_024331685.1 Stegophilus panzeri | reverse complement strand
GCATACAGTCTGTAAAATTAACTGAAAATATTACATTTAGTTTATCAGAAGGTAAATTAATTTGTCATGGCTCACACCATGTTCCTAAATTCTGTCATAATTGACAAGCTCAAGTTTTCTCATGCCTACTTGTGTGTTGTATTGTGGTATGAGAAAACTTAATAAATGTGAAAGTAAAATCAATTAATAATCGTGATAAATAATCAAGATCTCAATATTGATCAAAATAATCGGGATCATCATTTTGGCCATAATCGTGCAGCCCCAATGACAACAAACATATAGTTGATGCTGTGAAGCCGGTGTGCACCCGATGCTATCGTTCATTTCAAACAAAGCGAGGAAACACCTCAAATTTGGCAAAGCACCTGAAAGACGAGTCCTATATTAGGTTTGTTTGAGGCAGCTGAAACCAGCTAACGTTATGCTCCATGTAATGTTTGCGATAGACATTTATTTGTTCACGACGCTAAGGCATTGCAATGTTATAAACACCTCCTAATGGGCCACCATGCATCGGCATTCAGCCTGTGTCCTGTCAGCTAAATGTAGCCTAATGTCACTAATAATTATTCACATGTTCATGCTTTTAATAAATCTTTTTGGCCTGCCACCATATCAGTGAATTTAAATTAATGCTTGCATTCAGAGTATTGGGGGGGGGTTGGGGGATGCACGCGTCTAGGAGTGCACCTTAGCACTTGTAGCCTCCACTGTTTTATTAGTCATTGTCAGACAGTGTTTGATAACTAAGATATCCCCTCTCTCTCTCTTTTTGCCAGTATCAGCCAGAGGAGGATGTCCTCCAGGGGTTTTTTATTTAATTTTTTTAATTTTATTTTTATACCACACCATGGTATCGAGTATCGTGGACTTTTGGTGGTATCGGTAACAACTACTAGATTTTTGGTATCGTGACATCCCTAATGTACATGCATCAATAAATCAGTAAAAAGTCAGTATGTTAGTAAATAAGTAAGTCAATATGTCAACATATAAATAATAGTAAGTAAGTAATAAGTCAGCAAACACATTAGTCAGTAAGTCAGTCAATAACCAAGTAGAAAACTCAGTCACTAACTAAATCAATCAATATGTCAGTAAATAAGTAGATAATCAGACAGTCAGTCAGTAATTTTGAAAGAATTCACAATTTTCTAAAAATAAAGAAAGAAAGAAGAAGAAGAAAGAAATACTCGTCAGGTCAGACTTACGCGTCTTTCCATTACAGCAGAGCACTATGTCATTCACCCAGTCGGTGTGGTGCTCCATCGAAGCTATATAGGGATCCTGCTGCAGTAAAGCACAGTGTTTACTTTATTCCATGATCTTAGATGGTTTCTTACACACAATGTGCGAGTATGATCAGGGGAGCAGCTGAAGAATAATAAAGGAATATACAACGTGGACCATTTAATCAAAGTTCTGCAGCGGCACTCAACGGCGAATACAGCACACAGTATACCTATAAAACTCTATTCTAATGTAACTCTATTCTTTTCTGATAAAACTCTATTCTAATGTGATTACAAAGTGTTAATCTCTACTGATAAAATTGAATTCCATTCTGTTATTTTGTAATGAACTCTATTCGGCTCTATTTTAGCCTACTCTGAGTGTTCCTGTGAGCGCAGTGTGTACTGTATGGCGGCTGTACCTTGTGCTGATTGACGCTCCATATGCGGATGATGGAGTCTCTGCCCGCGGTGAAGAGGCGGTTCAGAGCGGGGTCCAGCTGCAGGGCGTTCACCCCGTTACGGTTGTACTTCTCTACTTCGTCTCTGATCACGTAGGAAACCTGAAAGCACACAGCGACACACCTTTACACTCCACATCCACCCATTACACATCACAAGTTCCAGCATTTCCGCCATACCGAAACGCTCTCACTCTCATCAAATCACAGGTTGCTCCCAATCAGCTGTGGGCTGACATAAAAAGGTGTCATGAGCACACACTCACATCCTCAATATGCTAGTACGCTGACTAGCTGTGCGTGAATATCAACAGATTTATGTTAATTAAAACAAACCTGAACACACATAGCGTGGCGGTTACGGCTAAAAAAAAAACCGTGCCATCGTGTTATCTTTAAATAATAAACAAAGTAGTTTATTAACATACATAAAATAAAAACGACTAGCTATTAGTTAGCAAAACAATACGCGGTTTTTTTTTCCAACCCGTATTCCGACAATGTAATATCCCTGTGTGAGGATTAGTTGACAAGATCCTGCCCACTGCGATATGATTGGCCAGGAAAGAGATCAATCTGTGGACAAGCGTTGGTAGCCAATAATGGCGCAGAAAGCGGGATTTAACACAATATAGGTGGGGAATATACATTGTGAATTAGCCCTGCATTACCCAACATGCACTTTGATAAGGTTTACGGAAGCGACCGTGATTTCATTTGGATAAATACGAAAATATTTGTCTTTCTCACATTATTAAGCGCAGACAAAATATGACGCGTTCAAATATTAAAACTAGTAAAAAGCCCTAATAAAATATTACCTGGACTTTCCTCCGACCAGCAGCGTTTTGCCTGTGATGCGTCGCCATCTTTCATGTTGACAATGAACTGATCAGCATCACATCCGGGACATAAGAAGTACAACTTCCGGCGTACTCCATACGTCAACGCGTCAGCCATATTGGTAGGGGCTATAAATTTAACGGTAATTTTACTTAGCTTGATGAAACTTGCTTTACGTTCAACCAGTGTACACAAAGTTTGGTTTATTTAATTCGTCATATATTAATGTGTAGAACATATCATATAAATCTGTGGTATGTTTGGTCATGCTTGATCATGAAGATAATACTCATCAATCTTAAATGTATACATTTAAATCTACTACACCACTTTTCCCATGCTTATATCAGAATGAGAATTAAATGAAATGTAAATGAATATCACACAAAAGCAATTAACCTAATAGATTTAACATTTTATTAAATAAAACTACTGTACCTTTCCAACACAATAATTTACCATAAATTACGGTAACGGTAATAAGGTAACATGAAGAGCTAACCTCACAGACATGCTCTCAAACTTCCATCCATCCATCCATTTTCCAAAACCACTTATCCTACACAGGGTCATGGGGGGGAATCTGGAGCCTATTCCAGGGGACTCTGGGCACAAGGTGAGGGACTAACCCATCCCATGGCACAACCACACATGCATTCACACACTACAGACACTTTGGAAATGCCAATCAGCCTATAACACACGTCTTTGGGCTGGGGGAGGCAACCGGAGTACCCGGTTTCCTTCTTTTCTGTCCGTTAGTATGTTTTGTTTATGGTTCACCATTGCCACTGCTCTATTTGTAGCTATCTTGCGAGTTTTGCGTAATTCTTTACCGTCCTCCTAACGTTAGGTTTAGAAGCAGCAGTCACACTTGTCATCAACTGTCTTATCACGTCATTAATCAAAACATTAGCCTCTTTGGATTTTGTAGCACGGTACGTTTTATTCTTCAGACAAACAAGAATGCTTTATTTTGATTTACTGACTGCAACATGAAATTGATATAAGTTATGACACTCTTGACACTTCTTGTATGCCACAACAAATATTCAAATCAATTGTTATTTTATAGCATTGAGAACAAATCACCAGAAGATGAATAAACCAAAGATCACAAAATGTGCTAATTCCTGTATTTTCCTTTTTAACCAAAACATTTAATTCAAGGCAAAGTGTACCTTCTATTAAATAAGTTCTAACAATAAATAAACAACAACAAAACTTAGTTCAATAAAATTTGAAGTGCCAATAGAGGAACAAAAAAAAAAAAATACACTTATAATCTGAAACTTATGAAACATGTTCATGAACCTATCTTTACCATATAAAGTAACTTGAAAACAACCCTGCAAGGAAGACATGGATCGTCTTAACCGCAAAGGACTGGTGCTGGTGCAGGTTTGCGTTCTAAACCAATCAGGAGCCACACCTGGTACAGAACCTACAGAACCTCCGGTGTAGCTGCAGGTTTTCTTTCCAACCAATCCACAAGCTGAGGTTCTGCAGGTTCTGCCCTTGGTGTGGTTCCTGATTTGTTGGAAAGATATCCTGCAGCCACACCGCCCATGTGCGGATAAGATTGGACACTCCCTGCTCTATACTATCTTGATGTAAAGTCAGAGTGGTTAAAGAGCAAATTGGAACCCTGTATTGCAGAGAACTTGACAGCGTTTCTGGAAGAGAGATCAAGGGGCAGCAAAGCAAGGAAATGGCTAAGGCAAGGTAGGATAGAGGATCAGGAAGCAAAAGAAAGCCAAATGCATTCCTTCTCTCACTTGGGGTCACAAGGCTTCCCATTAGGAGTCGACCTGAACTTTGCAGTGTAAATTTTCATCTTCGGTGACACCAGAACCTGCTGGATCACTTTCTCAGTTTGGCCAATGAAGAAGAAAAAGAAGAAGAAGAAGAAGAAGAAGAAGAAGAAGAAGAAGAAGAGCAGGATGGATGGCTGCCATGAGACCCCATGGAGGTTTTTGGCTTCTGAATTCTCTGATTTGGAGCTGCTTCCCACTTCTCCTGAGGTTTGGTCTTTCCCTGGTTGCTGGACAACACAGTTTGGGATAAGAAGGACGCGCATATAGGAGCTGAACTGATCCGAGATGAAGAGGGGTGAGCGTGGGATGCCTGATGTTGCACCTTAGTACCAAACTTTTTGTTCTTCATGATGGACTCTTTTTTATTATCATCAAAGCATCTTGGGATCGCCGTCAAGTCTTGCTGTCTTACATTGCCCGAGACAGCTGACCAAGATGTAGGCAGATAGTGGACTGTGGACTTGGACCCAGAATCTGAGATGTAGGTAGAAGATCCTGATTTCACTGAGGAAATGTAACCATGTGACACTTTAGGAGTTACCTTTTGCAAATTGCCATGACCAGTCTTCAACCCTTCTTCCATGGTCAGTTTGTTTTTTCCAGCAATTGTTGTCTTCTGCGGATTTGGTGTCAACATCCGAGTCTGAAATTGGTGTTTACTAACACTGAGCAATGGTGACGATGACTGTTCTGAGTCAGGGAGCGCAGATTGAGTCTCTGGCAGGATCTGCTGATTTGATGACAAGGAAGGTACACTTAAGGCGGCCATCTTCCCAGTCTTCTCTTCTTTGCATTTTGACTTTGTCAATTGTTTTTCCTTCTCTTTCTCCTTTTTTTTCTCAGCCTTGTCATCTTTAAATAAAGCCCTGGCAAGTGGAGTCTCCATCCAGTAAGGCGTTTTAACCTTTTGCAAGACCCATTTACTTGAATTATTTGGTGGAGAACCAGAAGCTGATGGGGTCATGGATGAAGAAGAGGAGCTAAGATCTGAGGAAGAGGGGAGACACGAAGATGAAGAGCCATTACAAAGACCACAGGAGGACAGACCACAGGAGGATGAGGAATCAGAAGAGAAGCAGTGATCTGAGGAAATGGATGAGGACCAATGCGAAGATGTATCAGAGTAAAAGTCAGGTGGGGAGGAGGAAAGAACTGAGGAAAGAGGGGGGCACCAGCAGGAAGGTGAATCAGGGTGAAAATTGGAAGAGGAAGATAAGGAGTTCTTGGGGACCTGCTGATCACACTCTTGAGAGATTGAACGAGAGGAATGCTGCAAAGGGAAGGCCGCTTCTTTCAAAGACTGGGGCTCATTCCACACAGCATTACTGGATGAGGTGAGAATGGAAGAGTTGTTAGAATTTGATTTGATAATGGTCTCTGTTGGTCCACTGGAGAGCCAGTGATCTTTCCTCCAACTGCACTTAACACAAGAATGACACAGGATGGAACAGTTCACGTCAAGTTTCCATGAACAAGAGACATCAGTGTTGCACTTCACACAGGTGTATGGATCTTTGGGAAGAGTTGCTGGCACAACAGCGGGTATAGGAATCTTCTTCGGCCTCCCTGAACGACAAATTCAGAATAAAACCAAATACTATGAAAAAAAAATCCAAAATAGCTATATGAACATACGGCCAAATGTTTGTGGACGACTGCCCATGACAACCATATGGGTTTGTTTAACATCCCATTCCAGATTTAGTCCTCCCTTTGCTGTTATAATAACCTCCACTCTTCTGGGAAGGCTTTCCACTAGATTTTGGAGCGTGGCTGTGGGGATTTGTGTTCATTCATCCACAAGAGCATTAGTGAGGTCAGACAGTGATGTCGGGTGAGGAGGCCTGGGGTGCACTTGATGTTCCAGTTCATCCCAAAGGTGTTCAGTGGGGTTGAGGTCAGGACTCTGTGCAGGAAACTCGAGTTCTTCCAGTCCAACCTTAACACACAATGTCCTCATGGAGCTTGCTTTGTGCACAGGAGCATCGTCATGCTGGAACACGTTTGGGCCTCTTAGTTCCAGTGACGGGAAATTGTAATGCTACAGCATGCAAAGATATTCTATACAGTCGTGTGCTTCCAGCTTTGTGGCAACAGCATGGGGAAGCGCCACATATGGGTGTGATTGTCAGGTGTCCACAAACTTTTGTACATGTAATGTAACATGTATATCAAACGATTGTCCCCGTGTTTACTATACAATCTTTATACCACAGTGCTTCTGAATTCTCCAATCTGATTGGTCAGGAAATTGTAATTCAAATCAGAGGTTTATATTAAACATGTTCATTCTAATAAGCTATCTTTTCTATAGCAACAGTGTATAAAGGGACTTGTACAGTAGTCCCCTCAGTGAGGGGACATTTATTTAACATTTTTGGAAGGAGTCTCCAGTGTCGGCACTTTGTAACAGTCAGCGGTAAAGCTGTAACTTTAGGTTTTCCACCATAGGAAAGTCTTCATAGCTAGCATAAAGAGATAACAGGAACTAACTAGTTTTATGGATGTTCCACAATCTGAAACTGATTTGTATTGATTGATTGGTAATCATTGGCAAGTTGCTGTGGTATAACAGGAACTAAACCCTTCAGGACTTTTTTTTTTAACCACAACTTTGGGGTGCTCAAAGTAACTCTGTTTTATTGCTAACAATCATTAAATTAATATCTCATTTGAAAAAATATTCCTACCCCTGGTTCTACGTTTGTTAGGCACAGTGAATACAGTCTTGTCCAGCCTCTCAAAACGAAACAGGACCACCTCTTCCAGACCAATCAGGCACACAAACTCTCTGTTCCATGACGGAATGACGCTGAAGTCATTCGTTGGATCTTGCTGTCAAATGAGGAAAAAAAAAAGAAGACACATCCAAATTCCAAACCTAGAGCTATAGATCCATGTCCAACGTGTTCTCCCCCATATTCCACTTAATAACAAATATATAAATATCTCTATGTAATATAAACATGGCCACAGAAGACACTCGAAGAAACCTCAGACACTTGAAGAAGGTACGTTCATATAAATTTATTGCATTTTTGGTTGTGTTTTTTTTTTGTTGCATATTTGTAAATAGTCAAGTGTCCTCTGTCCATGTTCTGATGAAATAATACATCCTAAGGACCAGTGACAGCAAAAGAAATATCGAATTATCCTAATTGTTTATTTATGGAAGAAGTCTCCAGTTTCAGTAATGGTCAGTACGTTTGTGGCCAAGGGAAAGCCTTCGGGACTGGTTTCTGATTAACTTGACAAACTGCGTTGATTTATTTTTTCTCCTCTTATGGAATGTAACTATAAAGGGATAAAAAGTATGCTGTGGTGTTGAGTAATCAATCAGTATTATAATCATGGGCAAATTGCTATGATATGATACAAGACGAATAAAACATTTCAGGAAGTGCTGTTATTTTTTTGGATAATAATCAACTTCAAGATGTCACACCCCGCAGTCATTGATTATTTTCCAATAATAGCAAACCCCCAAGTGTGCTGGTGGAAAACTTGTTCTTCCTTACCTTTCCTTACCATACTTTAAGATCACTTAGTATCCATTCCAAATAGCAACCTACTACCTGTGTAAGTGCACTACGCTCTACCTGCACCCTACTTAGTGCACTAAAACTCCAACAGGAAGTCATTTTGTAAATCAGTCAGAATTAAATAAAGTGAACTTTGCTTCTTATACTATTCATTTCTCTCATTGAAAAGAGAAAGACAAACATGTAAAAGTCACACAGTTCTGTTTAGAAACTTTTAACCTTGGTCCTAATGGTAGTTTTCTGGGGTTTTTTTTGCTAGCAATAACTAGTTAATAAGGTGCTATAAAGGCTAATCTTATGCTAACAGGATAAATTAGCAAAATGACCGCCCTCATTTTGCTAGGTCATGTTCCAGTAAGAAATATTCAATCTGACAACCATGCTAAAATTTTCTTTTACAATTTAAATTTGTAAACAAAAGCAAAACGAAAATCACCCTTACCATCCTTTTCTTTTTATTTTGGTTTCGAAAATACGCTTTTAAGCTAACGTTACACTCGTTAGCCATCTCGGTGACCACTTCAATTATAAAGCTAGTTAAGGGTATGGGTTGCCAGATTGGTGGTATTCACTTCGTAGTGGGAAAGAGCCTTGTTGGATCTTCCATGTAGTTTAAATAAACTATTATAAATTTAAATCTGGGATTTTTGGATTGTAGGAATGCCTGCTTGTACATGTATTTTAAAAACAAAAAACAAAACAAAAAAAAACAATGATTTTATTTATAATGATTTATAATACATGGGGCAGTGGTGGCTCAACGGTTAAGGCTTTGGGTCACTGATCAGAAGGTCAGTGGTTCAAGCCCCAGCACTGCCAAGCTGCCACTGTTGGGCCCGTGAGCAAGGCCCTTAACCCTCTCTGCTCCAGAGGCGCTGTATCATGGCTGACCCTGCGCTCTGACCCCAACCTCCTGAAAAGCTGGGATATGTGAAAAAAGAATTTCACTGTGCTGTAATGTATTTGTGACAAATAAAGGCTTCTCCTTCTTCTACACTAGTCACTTTAATAGGAACATCTGTACACCTGCTCATTTATGCAGTTATCCAATCCGCCAATCATGTGGCAGCAGCGCAATGCATAAAATCATGCAGATACAGGTCAAGAGCTTGAGGTAATGTTCAAACTTCAGAATGAGGAAAAAGTGTGATTTCTGTGACTTTTTCTCTTTACAGCCGTGGTGAACAGAAAGGCATCTCAGAACGCACAATAAATAAAAATCAAACCTTGAGGTGGATGGGCTACAACAGCAGAAGACCACATCAGGTTCAACTCCTGTCAGCCAAGAACAAGAATCTGAGGCTATCATGGGTACAAACTAGACAGTTGAAAACTGGAAGAAAAAAAAACGTTTGGGTAGGTCTGTGCAGACAGTATGATAGTCTCAGATTCCTGTTCTTAGCTGACAGGAGTGGAACCTAATGTTACAAGCCCATCCACCTCAAGGTTTGATGTTCTGTCTATGCTGAGATGCTTTTCTGATCACCACGGTTGTAAAGAGAGATTACATGAGTTGTTATATCCTTCCTGGCAGCTCGAACCAATCTGGCCGTTTCCCTCTGACCGCTCTAATCAACAAGACGTTTTCATCCACAGAACTGTCGATTACACTATGTTGTTTTGGTTTGTTTTTTTTTTGCACCATTCTGTGTAAACTCTAGAGACTAGTGTGTGTGTGTGTGTGTGTGTGTGGAAAATCCCAGATCAGCAGTTTCTGAAAAACTCAAACAGCCCATCTGGTACCAACAACCATACCACAGTTAAAGTCACACTTTTTTTCTTCATTCTGATGTTTGATGTGAACATTACCTCAAGCTCTTGACCTGTATCTGTATGATTTAAAAATAATAATAATAATAATGATAATAAATTTGCATTGTACTGCTGCGACATGATTGACTGATTAGATAACTGCACGAATGTGCAAGTGTGCAGGTGTTCCTAATAAAGTGGACGGACTATATGAAGAGAAGTGGACTATATTTATATTTCCAATCACAGAAGACTAATGGCTGACATGTAGCTAACACTGAATCTTACAGATTCACCTACTGTAGAGTTCAAACACCTGAGCTGAGGCGAAAATGAAAGTACATCCCTCCATCTTGTGGCCATCACCGGCAATGACAGCTAGAAGTATATATCCATACATATATATCCATACATTCACACATACACAAATAAAATGCACTCAGCATTTAAGAAAGACATGTGATGTTCAGAACATGACCCATCAGACGTGTAAAAAAAATCCCAGGACTGATTTTAAAAATGTTCCCAAGTGTGGGGAAAAATTCTGGACTAGCTCTCTGAGAAACCATGTAAAAATCCATCTTTAAAGGACTTCTCGCTTAACCGCTCTGTTTCTCTCTTTCCATGAAAGGATCAATACACGAGGGGGGTCTACGCCATTTATTTATGAGCAATGACATTATTTACAAAGCAGTTCAAACTCGAGAACTCGGATCATCATTGACATCTGCTGTCTGATCTTTGCACTTTGGGCTTGATTATCAATCGAAGCGGCATAGCGGATTTGATGGCAGAAGACGCCACATTGTTGTCCCGGAATCACATGCCGCACCTTTAAAGAATTAACTCTGCTCCACAGTGCCACGTTTTTTGTTGTTGTTGTTTTTTTTCTCCGTGCGGTTGTTTTTATGTTCGTCCTGTGCGATCTAGCTGCTCGAAAGTTTGGTCGTCGTGCTCCGAGCTTCGGCCTTGCAGAGGCATCGCAAGTTGTCGACTTTCGACCGCTAGTTGACAATTTCAACGAGCAACGTGCTAAGAAGGATTATCCTTCAACGGATCCCGTCTTGAAGCCGGATAGAACGGAAGTGAAATCCGATTCGAATAATTTTCCATCAGCAATCGTTTCTATTTCAGCCTTGACTTCTGCAGGATTTCTTTCACTCTTTGGTGCCTCTGAGTGTGTTTACTAACTAATGATTAACCCAAAAAAAAAAAAGAACTCTTCTTCTGACCTGAAAGTTGATTTTGAAATCATTCATCTCCTCCTGCATTAACAATGCGCCTGAAATCTTCTTTATATGCTCTCTCCCTTTTTGCTTTCTTTCCTCAATTCTGGAGTCAAGACACATCATCTGAACCAAAGGGTAAGGAGAATAGGAGGAGGAGATCACCAGTTATTTATTTTTATTTTATTAACTTTAGGGGTTTTGAGAGTTCTTTATTTGAAGATCTTGAAATAAGGGTCTTTTTTTTTTGTTTTTTGTTTTTTTGTTTCTGTTTTAAATGAATCTATGTAGATGTTTTACACCAAAATATTTCAAAAAGTATGGTGTACATTTAAATGTGACTATAACTGGATAAAAGTACAGCATTTCATTCATTATAATCATTGGTGTTAGAATTCCTGTGGTATAAGAGGAATAGATCACTTCATCGAACCTTATTCATCCAGGGTCTCAATTTCTTTTCGCCATCAGATCTTTACGCGGCTCTTGGATCGTCTGTCGAGTTGCCCTGCGTGGATGGAAGGACTAACGGGTCAGAATGGAGATTTAACGGCTCGTTCTTGATCTCGAGCCCTGTTCTTCACTTGCACAACACCAGCCTTGATGATCAGGGCTTCTACACATGCCACGACTCAAACGGAGAAATCGTTGAAACAGTACGACTGCGGCTAGGCTGTGAGTAGGGAAACCGTTTTGAATTCAGTGGGGGTTAGTGCTGACACTGGAGACTCCTTCCATAAATGCTACAAAAAAGTCACCATAACAATGCTTTTACTCTGTTTGTTATTAGGCTTCGATTACAGTATGTGAAGTGTATGACACATGAGGCCCTGTGAATTAGCCGCTACTATAGAAACGATAACAAGACCTAGCACCTCCGGGGTCGGGGGTTCAAATACAACCTCCGCCCCATGTGCATGGAGCTTGCATGTTCTCCTGGGGGTTTCCTCCAGGTACTCTGGTTTAGTCCAAAGAAATGCACTGTAGGCTGCTTGGCATCTCTAAAGTGTCCGTAGTGTGTGTGAATGAGTGATGGATTGTGCCCTGCAATGGGCCCCATGTTCCCTGGGATAGACTCTAGGCTCCCCCACAACCATGTGTAGGATAAGTGGTATGGAAAATGGATGGATGGACCTTCTGACCAGATTTGAGAATTCAACAGCGCTGTGGTATAATTCATGTTTTTCTACATGTATATTATATACATTTTGTTCTGTTTTGTCCATAATTGTCTGATTTTATATTCAACTTATGTCTGAAATAATGAGGTCAGTTGTATTTAGTTAGTATTTGGGCCGAATAACCCGTTCTCGTTGAAGTAAGGTGACCTAAGTAGTGAACATCTACAAAACCAGACTGTAAGAAACAGGACAAGACTTTTATGGGTTTTTCAGTAAAATATTCTTTCGGGCCTTGTGTTCAAGAAGAGTTCCTGATGGGGTTGGTTTTTTTAGTGCATTAGCACAATGTTCTGTCGTTCCACGCATGTCAGATTTGGTGTGTCCATTTCTGACCATAAATATAGCAGAATAATTGGTTTATGCCCAACAAAATTATGCATGTAAAGAGTGCCCTTGGGCATGTACTTACAAAACAGATTTTGTTTGAGGTAGACTCATTACTAAACTAGCCTATAACTCATTTCTTTAGTGCAAAATAGACTGGGATCACATGGCACCCAGCAAAAAGCAGCAAGGATGAGTGGTTTTTACCAGCTCATAGGGCAAAGAAACATCACGGTGATTAACATGGGTGCATATTGCATGCTCATGTGGTGCAGGGGGCAGAGTTACAGTTCGTACTTTTTCTACACTTTGATTTGTAATTGGAACAAATCCTGTTAGAATTTGGTTCTAGAATGGTATGGGTTTATAAAATAGTCCTCTATGGCCTCTGCAGATCCTCCATCCCTACCAAATGTCCACTGCTGGTCACCGAGTTATCCCCTAAAAGCCCTGTGTTCATGGACTCTGCCGCAAGACCCGATACTACCAACCTATTACATCTCAACCTACAGGTAGGGTATGGAAACCACAACCATGTACTTCAGTAAAATGTTGGTTGTTCCACCAATGTTTAAAGTTCCCATGCGTATTCACACTGTGGACTTGCTCAGGCATCTTGAAGATATCTATTCATGCCAGAGACAGAGCGAACAGGACAGGCAATGTGTTCTCGAAGAACTGGATCTCTTCTCGATCGTGCCGTACCTGGTTAACATCACAGCTGTCAACGCTCTCGGGAGCAGAAGCCGTGTCCTGCCTGTTCATTTGGAGGACATTGGTAAGATTTGCCTTAGTCTTAATCTAGTCCTAATCTCACGACACTGTGCCTCTTCATAAGTGGATTTTCTTTGCACCCCAACTCTCCCCCCCCCGTTCAATACGTTGTTTAGATCCTGACTTCATTAGTGAATCAAAAAAAGTCAGAAAGAATAACCTAGTTTCAATATCATATACCATTTAATCACATTTGATATACATTACACTCGTGACCACTTTATTAGGAACACCTGTTCGTGACTTGTTGTAGGGAGAAGTCCTAAGAGAATGGCCAGATTTGTTCAAGATGACAGGAAAACTTATTATAGCCAATTTATATAGATAATTTATATAGCCACTCTTTACAACTGTGTTGAGCAGAAAAGCATTTCAGAATGCAAAATATGTTTAACCTCAAGGCGGATAGGCTACAACAGCAGAAGACCACATCAGGTTCTGATCCTGTCAGCCAAGAACAGGTATTTGAGGATACAGACTCACTGAAACTTGATGGTTGGAGATTGAAAAAAAACACCATATGGTGTACAGGTGTTTCTATTAAAGTGGCTAATTGATTAAAGTGGCCAAGTTGCTGTGTTGGGAATATTTTGTGGCCTGTTATCGCCTTTGTGCTCGATCCGCAGTGAAGCCTGACCCCCCTGTTAATGTGAAGGTGACTGCTTTACCGGGCAAGAAGCTCCACTTGCAGTGGGCTCCTCCCCCAACATGGCCAGACCCTGTGACCTTCCCCCTGAAATACAAAGTGCAGTTCCAATGGGGACACGATGATGCAACTAGCATTGTGAGTCACACTGTGCTACACACCCAGCATTTTCTCTAGCATTTTCACGCACAAAGAAATAAAGCCTTATAGGGTCAAATTGGGGCTAACTGGCATTTACTTTAGCCCTGTTAGCATTTATGAGGATGATGTAATTTCTTCCTCGAATTTCTTACCGGTACATTTCACTCAAAATGCTAACAATGCTAATAAGTAAGAGGTAGACAGTTAGTATAATGGCTATCATGTTCATGAACCCATATCCATAATACTATCTGGGCCCTATCAGATAACATTGTAATATATTTACATATGACAGGAAATGAATTAGCTTTTTTTTTAATGTTAAGTTACTGCTATTGATGACCATAGACATGAACTAACAAGGTAAACAAATGCCAGGTTTTATTTATTAGCACTGGTTTTGTTTTTTTTTTTTTGGTTGGTTCGAGGTGTAGTTTTTCTCCTCAGGCACCTAGCTTAATGCTAGAAACGCTGCTGAAGGCTACTTAGCTTTACTGGTATGTTATGACTCAGAAATAAACTGTACTTTTCCCATTGATCATACCACCCTAGCAACAATGAAAAGTACAGTTTGGTACCTTTTATTGCTAAGACTGTGTACTCTTACATTGCTAGCATTGTTAATACATTTGGATGAGGTGTACTTTTATAAATATGATTTAAAAAAACACTGTCTTCTGTTCCAGATGGGTCCCATCGAGTCAGAAAGCATGGTTCGCAGCGGAGTCATGCCCGGACGGACATATCGTATCCGTGTATCTGTTATGGACCTCTTGGGTCACGGTCAGAGCAGCGACTGGAGCGACACCGTGAACATAACTTTGCCCAGGAGCTGACCCAAACCCATACAGAGACAGAACATGTCAACAATACTGAGTCATTTAGGATGTCTTTACACCATAAGTTTGAATTAACCGGTCTCACACACAGTCCGTGAATGCAAACCTGAAAGAATTTGAAGCTCTGCACTACCAAGATGTTTCATCAGATTGGCAAATTTAAAAATAAATGAAATGAAATGGGTGGAAAAAATGCTTTTGCAACCTTTTTTTGCACTCGTCGTGTTGCCAGTCAAACCATAAAACAAAACTGCAAGCTATATGGTCAACTCCAAAAGTATAGGCACCCTTCAAAAAAATGGTTGTATAGTTTACACACAAGCCTTATGCATAGGGTGCCAATAATTCTGAAGTTGACAAGACCAGTAATAAGTCAACTGGTTTCATATATCAATTAAAGAATAAAATGTATAAATAATTTATGTGAAAATACAAATAACAATGAACATTTGCTTCCTCATCACATGTGTTTATAGATCCCAATAAGTAGCATTTTCAGTCAGTTAAATCGATGACTAGTGGTGTCACGAACTCCGAATGCCGCACCCCCATGGTGAAAGATGGCGGCCTGGGCAGGTGCACCGTCACTTTCTCTGGGCAGTGAGTGCCCGGTCCAGGCTTGCACGTGGTGTCACTGGGGATGTTGTGGCGGCTCTGGATGGAGAAAGACGGCTGCCTGTTCATGTAGATGCTTGGGTCCGTTCTACTGTAGTGAGCCGGCCCGGGAGTCATTGCCAGGTCCTCGGAGGGCGCCCCGAGTTTCATGCGGCAGGACATGGAGTAGCTGGCGCTGGAGGGCTTGTTGGGAATACATGGACCTAACAGGTTGGGCAGGGTGTAGCGGTTCGGGGCTGGCACGGCGTCTACGCTCCTGTAGCGTGTACGGAACGCCATGGTGTAGGACGGTGGGCGACGATGCCAGTTTAGTGGAGGTGCCTTCTCCGGACTGTAGGATCCTGGGCCAGGAGTTTGAAACGGATGAGCTGGGGAGAGACAGGTTATCCAAAAATGACAACAAAACAAAAAACAAAAAACAGTACAATACATTATACTTTTTATGCAGTTATAGGAAGTCATAGCCTTGACTTCTGGTCAGAAAGCAAATCGATAACGAGTTTAATTCCTCAATCAGCCCAGAGCATCATTCTCACCTCCGACCTTCTTTCTACCCAGCATCGAGTATGACGGTGTGCCATCTCTTCCGAAGCGAGTGATCTTGCTGTCCACGTGGTACCGAGGCCCAGGACTGGAGTCCTCAAACAGCACTACCCAGAATGCATTAAGAGAACGTGTAATTAAAGAAAGAATGTTGATAATGAGAGGTTAGCAGTGTTAAAAGTAAGTGAGTTGAAAGTATAGTAAAAGTTAGTTGAAGCAAAATGTTTTTAAATATATTTCAGTACCTCCTTTCTCTTTTTGTGTTCTTTCAAAAATCACACCCCCAAACCCAGAGGCTAGACTGCCTGAATGCTAGTGCAAGAGGCAGTGCTTTCTGTAGACACCGCTCCTAGGGTTCTTGTGATTGGTTGGATGCTGGTGGTCCATATCATTTGTTGTTTTTTTTTTTTTTTTTTTTTATTGTTGTTGTTTGGATTTGGGTGCCACAGTTTTACCTCTGAGCAAATATTTTATTGAAAAAGCCAGAATGTGAGGAAAAAGAGTGTGTGTGTATGTATGTATGTATGTATGTATGTGTATATATATATGTGTATGTGTGTATATATGTATATATGTATATATATATATATATAAAAAACACTGACTGCACCTTTTAATGAAAACTAAAAATTCAAACTTTTTTGTAAAATGCTAATATTATTTAAATGTAAAGAAAGAAACAAAAACGCCTCAGACAAAATATTGCCTCCAAAAATAACTGAAATTAAAGTTATTTTCATTTGTGCGAAAATTTATAGTAGTGTGAAAATCACTCTATATTTCTCTGTAAAGATCAGACACAAATACAGAGCTTTAGAGCTATAACCAGTACTAAAACTACATCCAGAGTGAAAATATTATTTTTAATGTTGAAATATCAAACATAAAAAGAACTATTATTAATATATTAAAACTGCTCCCATTCTCAGATCCAAGCTGAAAATATTCAAATTGATATTAATTTGTATTTGTTTGAAAAAAAAATAAATAAATAAATAAAAGCAACAATAAGACAGTTAGTGTAAATGCAGAAAACAAGCCAGAGCTAGATTTATTTTATTATTCTGGGAAATGCAACAAGAATATGCTGAAACTATTTTTACTACTGCCTATTTTATGTCTGAAAGTCCTGAAAAGAATTACCGAGTTACACAGTTTCACAGTTGTAAAATTTTCTTTCCTGTTTCGGCGCCCCATTGCAAGCTGATATTACAATCGCCGTCATTGTGTGATTATTGTATTACACCGTACAACATAAACATATCAGGATGATGTGCACTGTTTAATTTGCAACACCCCCCCCCCCCC
>JANDJT010000206.1:8443308-8465897 GCA_024331685.1 Stegophilus panzeri | reverse complement strand
GGCTATATCAGGTATTTAACTTTTTCCATTTTTGCCATTAAAAAATTCATTTGATTTAAAATTACATACATGATATATGTACAGGATGAATTATATATAATGACTATAACATGTAGTGAAGATTTAAAACAGTAAAAAAAAAATATTTTAATCCATTTAAATAAGACCTGAAATTAAATTAATTATGAATTATTCATGTTACCAAAAAATTCACTGAAACGTGCTCCTCAATATACATATGTAATATACGTGAATGTATACAAAGATAGGAAAATGTTTTTTTTAATATAATCCAAAAACTATTGTGTCCATAGATGGTTATGTGAAATATTGTAAAATTTAAGACAATACTGATATTAAAAATACACCAAAGTGATTTTGTAGTATTATTAAAACCAGTGATTTTTTATATTTTTTTTAAAACCAGTGATTTTTTTTATTTATTTGACAAGTCTTGTAATTGCGAGTCATGCAAAGATTTTTTCCCCCTAATAAACTCAAACTAGAAACTTATATTTTTTATTTAATTTGGGAAAAAATTGTTTGTTTATAATGATATTTATATTTTTTTTCTAAATATTTTCTTCAATATTTCATCTTTTTAGTAACCTATAGGTTTTTACTAAGTACAGCTTCAGAAGCACTTTGTTTGCACTAGTGAAAATTCTGTCCTTGCTTTTAATTTTTACCACATCTAATAAATACATTGGGGTCTAAATGTCTGGATGCAGTATTGAAAAAGCTTCTATTTGGCATTCTTTTCTTGTTTAATATAACTTTTTTCATTACAAATGATATTATCATGAATAACCAGAGTGAAATGTAGAATCTTAGAACATGAATTTCAGAATGACAGTGTGCTGATGATGTGTAAAACCTGGCGATCTATGTTAGATCAAATGTGGTCTAAACACATCCTTCGATAGTAGGGATAAGGAAAGTTATGAGTTAACATCCCAAAATTGCTGAAATTTCAATATAACATATTGGCTGAATATAAATAATGACCTAGAAATAGTGAGGAATATTGACTATTCATGCATATTTTCATGCTACTGAAAAATTCCTTTCTTTCTTTACAATTTTGACAATTTCAAAAACTTTATTTCCAGTTTTAAATGAAAAAACAAATTCCCAGAATTTTAATGTAGTCCCAGACTTTTGGACTTCACTATACATGTATATAAATCATAATATCATAAATTGGTACTGTAAATTAGTAAATTGATCAAATGTATAGTGATTTACAAATTGATTTATAAATGTATAAAATTGACCGATCTGTTTAAACCAAAAGTAAATACAAGTGTGAAATTAAAGTGCAATTATGTGTGATGCATGTGATATAAATTATAAATAAACATTTTTAACATGAAATACCCTGAGATCAGACTTCACCTTTGGATTTTATTACATGCAGACTGAGAGTTAGTTATAGGACAAATTGGCAAATTTAATTCTCAAAATATAGCCTACGTAAATGTGAGAAGACTATGGAGTCATATTTGTAGCTACTTTAACAAGCTAATTTACAAAACTTGACTTGCTAGATAATTTAGCAAAGTAAATTGCAAAACTTAAATACTTTCTAGAACTAAATGCTTGAAATTAGCAAAATTATCTGGAAATAGAATGACCATTTCAAGTATGAAATGAGTAACCATACCTAGAAATAGGCTTAATAAGCTTATATTTGTTGAAAAACTATCTAAGAAAGAGAAATATTAGTTTAACAACCTAAATTACAAAACTTAACTAGCTACCAAATTAAACAAACTAGTCCACAAAAAATAACTAGCTAGCTAATTTACCTAGCTAAAGTACAAATTTCAAACATAACACATTTCTTTAGACTTGATGGTGAATTTAAAATTTGGAAAACAGTTTTTTAAAAAAATCTCAAGAGATTAGTCATGAGTACTTAGTAGGTGAAAATAAAAATTACAGGACTACAAAGTATGTTTTCTCTTGGAAACTTACTTGAGTAAGAGTACAACTCTTCCAAAATAGTACTTAAGTACAGTAACGAAATACAATTATTTATTTATACAACTACTTAATTATAGTATTTTCCACCACATTTGTTCCACCAATCATTTTTTACACCACATGTCTCCAAAACAGAACATAAAATATAATGTATTTATTATTAACGTCTGTAAATTAGAAAACATTGTTCATGGTGTGATGTTCAATATTACAGTTTAATAATTCAGTCAGTCATATTACAATCTACCTACTTATAACTTAAGAGCCAGAACACTTTACACTTTTCTTTTTAAATACGCTGATACAATTCAGTACAAAAATAAAAAGCAGTACAATTGTACAAACATACATACAATTATTTACTAACAGTCCAGATGCCACAGAGTTCGATTGCGGGGTGTTTTTTGTTTTGTTTTTTGGAATTCCAGCCATGAGGGCAAAAAGAGTGAGAGGATTAATCCAATGCTGAATAAACAGAATAGTGACCCAGTCAGTACCAGCCTCTGTATCTTTGTCTTTGCGAATGTAAACTTTGCGATGTTGCAATGTTTATCTTGAGTCCCGCTGCAACAGAAGTAGAAATGCTTTAACGGACTAATTATGACGAGAAAAAATTCTCTTCTATTTTTAGTCCAGGAAGGTGACACCACATGGTTCATGTGTGGGAGCATCAACACAAAATGTAAAATTCAATAAATGAATTCTAGAGAAAAAAAATAGTGGTTGCTATAAATGACAGATTTTGAGTTTTTTTCTTCCAAGTTTCTTGCAAGTTGGGTTGCACAATATGGATGAAATACTATACTGATTTTTACTGCTACATACTGAGATTGTGAGATCAGAAATTTTAAAAAACCATCAGTAAAAATTTGGTTTAAAAAAGCTTATTACAACTCAGTTGAATGAGGTCATCTTCATATTGCAAACTGAGAGCTATTCCTGTCAAAATGCACAGCAACAACTGCACAGAACTGGAACAGTCATTAATGGTTAATCATAGGGTTTGGTGATATGAGATAATAGCACGATACATACATTTTCCGGAATATCGTCAGTAGTTACATAGTAACAAGTAGCTGACTGGATATTAACATTTTATTA
This sequence comes from Stegophilus panzeri, assembly GCA_024331685.1. Taxonomy (NCBI): domain Eukaryota; kingdom Metazoa; phylum Chordata; class Actinopteri; order Siluriformes; family Trichomycteridae; genus Stegophilus; species Stegophilus panzeri. Next base: position 8,462,807 of record JANDJT010000206.1, on the reverse strand, counting down.
TTTAAAAAAAAAATAAAACATGTGGCACTACTTGACAAATGCATATATGTATCTTTCAGCTGGAAATATGGATAAAGTGTACCTTAAGGTAAATAATTGAACCATAATTACCCTTAAAAAAAAAAGTAAAAGCTTTATGAATGGTACAGTTTAGAGAGTAGTGTCAAAAAAATATCTTTAAATATCATGATGTAATATTCCTGCTATATCACCCACACCTAGTATACAGGTATCTTAGAGTGGGCACTCATGAAGACGATTCTAGCAAAAACGAACATAAAAAAGAACGTATTCATATACGTATACATATTCTGCTCGTTGATATGTATTATGATTTGGCCTATGCTACTTGGGGGGGAAAAAAGGTTGGAACATCCAAATCTGGAGCGTTTAGCACACAACAGCACGTCATGAAACATTAAGGCACTGGTTAGAGGGGGTCATTTGCATATTGCAGCCTTCTGTTATGTAATAATATCACAGAAACGAAATGCACGAAATGTCATGTGACGTCATCCTCGGAACAAAATGTGCAAATCCCAGCCCAAGATATCGTCCATATCTGTCATGGGTATCAATCAAACATTAAAAAAAAAAAAGGCTGGTTTCCTGTCCGGACCAAACAAAAAGGCACTTTTTTTAATGAAGTGTCCAGTGGATTTGAAATCTCAGGTTGTTCCTTCTCAAGTCTTTCTGCAGCAGGATTAACAGCTAGCGTGGCATGAAAAAGAAAACTAGCTGCCCCCATCCACCCCTCCCATCCCCTAATCCCCCATCTTGTCCAATGTTCCAGCAGCCAGGGGGTTGATGTTGCTACGATTTATCTCCTTGAAGAACCTGAAAAGAGCAGAGCAGAATCACTGATGAGTCAATCATGTTTAGTGAGACGCAGAAGCACGCGTTCGCGCCCGACTGATTAGGGGGTTCACTCGAAAAAGAATGCACTGATCAAAATACTCTGGGGGGGAGGGGGGGTCAAGCTACATTTTAAATCACAAGGCTGCTTTTAAAGGCTTTGCATTTGGGTGGTATAATTGCTCAAAGGTTCTGGAAAACTTCATGCTGCGCTGGAAGATTAGAGGCAGTCATCCCGGTTCAAAAGTTCCCCGGTCGCACGGACAAACGTTTAGCATGTGTCCTTGCACAGAGCAGAGAGACCACAGCGCACATGGAGGGGTGGGATTGGGAGGGAAGGGGGGGTGGTTCAGGAAAAGTGTCTAATGATCTGTCGGTCATGTTCTTTGCGTGCACTTGAGCCCAGACCCGTTGCGAAACAACCCTTGCCATTACCAAACAAAGAATTACCACAGAATCGTAAAAGAGACAAATAGTAGTGCAGACTGCAGATGGGGTCTTGTTCAGAAGTGAGTTAAACAGAGCGCCTTGATTTTTTGCGCAAAATCCAAATAGCTGACACTTCTGTAAACAATTTAGTCATAAAAATGTAAAGCAGACATTGTCCCTCACTTTAATCTGTCTAGACATTCAATTCGCTTGGGGATCAAATTACTACTAGTAGTACTACAACAACTACAACTAATAATAATAATAATAATAATAATAATAATAATAATAATGTGTTCACTCCTAAAAATGATTAATTTCTGAATTAGGGTTGACTGATATGACCAAATATCATATGGTGAGCTTCTAAAATATTCCCTTTTCCTGTCCTTGACCAAATAAATTACAGAAAACTGGACACACGCCAAGGTTTTCTTCCAACACTCACTTTATTAGAGCTGGGACCAATTATTTGAAAGATCAAAAAAAAAAAAAAAAAAGCCAAGACAGCGGTTAAATAATCAGTAGTCGCACGCTCATCAGTATGAGTTAAGCTGAAGTGGCTGGAAACAAACTGGACTTAATCAGTCATCAGACCTCGGGACAATTTAAAATTGACCCCGATTTTCTAGCTGTAAATGTGGAATACTCCACTGCCCGTCTCCGGCTCTGCGGAGTTTGGTTAACACACACCTGGATCTAATATTCAGACACTACTGTCCATCGTTTATTTATTTGGTCATGTACTCTATCCAGTATTAACAGAAAGAAAAAAAAGTCTAGACAGCATGAATATCTGCTTTCTTATTTGAATATTTAGTAAGCATGCATATTATTGAATATGTTGTCTGCATTTATTGTTTTGTCTGAGTAATGTGTCTGTATTGCTTTGTCCCAGTATTTCGTCTGTACTTATTGTTTTGTCTGAGTAGTTTGTCTCTACGAATTGGTTTGTTTTATTACTCTGTCTTTTCCATCTATTTTTTTTTCTGAATGTTTTGTCTGTGCTTATTATTTTGTCAGAAGGATTGTTTTGTCATATTTTTGTTTAAGCATTGTATTATTATTTATTGTTAAGAATTTTGTCTGCATCTATTGTTTTGTCTGAATATTTTATCATTCTGCCATTTCGTAATTGTTGTTTTGTATATTTGTATGATTATTATTATTATTATTATTATTATTATTATTATTATTATTATTATTATGTTTACTATATTATTTGAATATTTTGTCAATACGAGTTGTTTTCTTTGAGTATTTTGTCTGTACATTTTGCTTTGTCTGAATATTTTGCCTTTAATTGTTGTTTTGTATATTTGCATGCTTATTTTTTTCTGCTGATTGTTATTATTTTGTATGAATAACTTGTCCGTATAGATGGTTTTGTTTGAGTATTTTGTCTATACTTATTGTCTTTTTAAAAAAATACTATGTCTATTTATTTTCTTGTTTCAGTATTTTGTCTGTATCTGTTATTTTGTCTGAAAACTTGGTATGTTTATTATTGTTTTGTAAATTGTTTGCATGCTTATTATATTATTATTTTGTCTGAATATGTTGCCAGTATGGATTGTTTTGTTTGAATATTTTGTCTATACTTTTTTTTTTTTTTTTTTAAACATTATCTGTATATATTTTCTTGTTTAAATATTTTGTCTGTACTTTTTGTTTTGTCTCAAAACTTGGTCTGTTTATTATTGTTTTGTAAATTGTTTGTATGCTTATAATTTTATTATTTAAAATAATTTATTATTTTATTATTTTATTATTTATCCATACTTACTGAATATGTTGTCAGTATGGATTTTTTTTGTCTGTATTTATTTTCTTGTTTAAGTATTTTGTCTGTAGTTTTTGTTTCGTCTGATTATTTTGCCTCCAATTATTGTTGTCACAATATTTTTCCTGCACTTATTGTTTTGTCTATATTTTCTGTTTGGTTTTTGAGTAATCTGTCTGTACTCTTTTGTCTGAATATTTTTTCTGAATATTCTGTTTGGGTCTATTGTTTAAAACATATTTGATTCATTTCACCACCAGGATTTGGATGTAAATGTGTTTAGGATGATGCTAAAGTAAGGAACCGAGCCACATGCATACCTGGTTTCGGGTTTTGTGAGACTTCTGCAGCCAGACACGCCACTGGTCGTATTGTTTGATGCTCATGGCGCTGCAGTCAGAAACACGCTTGCGCACCCAGCTGAAGAACTGCTTCAGGTCCTGACGCAGTGTCGAATTCTGCCGCGCTGCTTTGGAGTCGCACGAACCTGCCATTGAGCGCTCTGAACAGCAGAAAATGATACCAAAATGTTCATGTGGATTAACATATGGATGCCCAACTCTGCCTGTACTCTTTATTCTGATTCATTGTAAAAAACATACAAGATCTAAATTGAGCAAGAGTACTTATTGAATCCTTGAACACCAGGAGCCATGTTCCACTTAATAAACTCTTCCTCAGAAGTTTGGATGGTTAACTGGTCTAGATCTTCAAATGGGGTCTACTCTGAACCTATTTTGTTGTAGGGTTCCAGCAGGACAAACCAAAGAACATTGCACTCGGCATTACACTTGATGATGGGTTTAAGTGCTGGAAAATGTATGTGGTGTAAAGTCTACTTGATGGACAAAGTGTGCTCTTCTATAAAGAGTTATAATTTAAGCATGTTCTACTTCCTTTCGTTTCCCAAACAGATATTTCTCAAATAAGTGTGCATAATTCCAGTTTTTTCGCTATTCTCGCCATATTCGGCCATCCTAAAAATTGGCTTTGACGTGTTTGTGTAGCAATGTGCGCAAAATAAAAATGCATAAATCGACGTGAATTGTTGAACTTTCCCAGCAGGATAGCGAGCTGTTTTTTCTGCCAGGCCCTGATAGGTGTTGGATGATGGACAATGATTGTTTGGGTCCGGAAAATTTTCAAACCTTGCCCCGACTGCAGCAAAAATCCAAAAATGATGCACGAGTCTCAGAGGCTATGGAAATACTGCCGAATAATCGCAGCAGGGAGTGAAGTAAACCTGGGCCTTAATGAGATAATAACCGTAACTGCAGGCAGTGAGTACGGAAAACATACAGCCAACACTAACCCAAGCAATAGGAGACATAGCTGTGGAGTAGATCACCGGAATTGTTAAACACCTCCCATGAGGCTTCTCTCTACAGCATAAAACAAACTGGACGTTTTGATGCAACAGGTTAACTTTTATCTTCGTGAGTCTGTTCGCTGACTCAAGATTGATTCGTTTGGTTACACAGTTTGCCCAAACACACACCACAACTACTGCGCACGCTGTAACACAATACTGTTGCCCTGCAATCCACGTGCCTTATCGTTTGAGTCACCGTAAACACAAATAAGCACCCGTCACTGAGATTTTTAACACCGGCTTCACGGTCTAAAACCCAAGGGACGAGTGCTGATCGTGTCCCAAATCACCTCTCTCTTTCAGTTTTATGCCGCATAACGAGACATGGGACGGTGCAAAAAAAAATAAATTCAGCTCTACTTTAAATAAATAGCGACTTCGTTCGCTCCAGATGCGGCGTGCGAGTTACAGGAAGCGGCAGAACGTGGTGGGGAGCTAATCTGTTAATCTTCAGAAAACAGTCTTTCGAAACAAATGTATCAAATGCTCCCTGCGGCCACTTTTTGGCGAGCCGCAAAGTGGGAAGAGATGTGTGGGACGTGTAATTTGTTTCATGTGCTGCGATGGTTTTTTAGCTGCTGGATTTAGCACTGTCTCGAATGTGTATCCCATTAAGCAACGGACTTGCAGGACACGTACAAGATGTGGCGACGTGATGAAGGACGGATGGTGTCTCAATCCTGCCGCCGCTTTTATTTTTTGCCATTTTCCTCTGCAGAGATCACGTTGTGTCTGCTAACCATCCTTTTTTCCTTCTCATTATGTCTTTTTTTTGTCTTGTTGATTACCAGCACGTGCAAATATTTCTCCTTGTCCACTAGAGGTTTCTAGTCATGATAATTGGAATCCACAGCACAGTTCGTCTCAATTTGCTTCAATTTGAAAAAAGTCTTGTCTTCATACCCAACGCCCGAGGTATCACCTGATATCGGGTCTCAATTATCAATTAGTAAAGTTGCGCGTGAATGTTTTCACAAGACAAACCAAGCTAAAAATTCCGGGCAGCTTTATGAACATTTGGGTAAAACCCAAATTTTCTTCATACTAAAGTGCATGTGTGTAAATGGCAACCGGGCATCAGGATAGCTAATTTGCATTGAGTGATGCCCACAAAATTCCATAAATGACAAAATGACGACTAAACGGTGAAAGAGTGCCTCCTTTATAAAGTCTTCCAGCTTTATAAATAAATTCTCTACTAATTCTCTACTACAGTCTTCTTTATGTTATATATGTTATTTTAACGTGTAGCATATTTTTAAAATGTCTGTGCAGCAGTTCTAGCCAACGAATCTCACCGCTGTGTGGCGTGGACGCTGCCGTCGGATGACTCCAGTCGCTCCAGATGCCCGCCTTCCTCGATCCCAGGATGCCGACTGGGTTACATCGCACCTGGACGAAGTAAACGGTCCCCGGCCTGAGCCCTGCCAACCTGCAAGACGTCTGGTTCCCCATGTCATCCACCACCTACAGCGAGAGAGAAACCCAAACAAAAAACGTCACATCAAAGACCTAGACACACACACACACACACACACACACACACACACACACACACTTGACTGATAGGGCCTGTTTACGTTCCTAAAAACCAGACCATTCATGCTAGAATCCACAAAGCAAGCTGGCACAGGCTCATGTGTTAAGCAGGAGACAATAATCTCTCGGAGAAAGGATCTGACATGTATCCTCGAAAGAAGCCAACACACATACACACACACACGTCAGCATGAGACAGTAAACGATACAGTCAAACACACGCTTCATGCTGTTCTTCACCGTGCACGCCTACTTCGCCCTGAGAGGAAATCTGTTATCTATTACTTATTACAGTCTGGGTAATTGGACGGGTGAAGACGGCACCAACAGCTTACAAGCGGCGGCCGAAACCCAAGCCAAGCCAAGCCAAGATCCTACGTCCTCCTCTAATGTTCTTTGTAAATACTGCATATTTGAGAGGACGGACGAGTTTCAAACGCAGGAATGTCCTATGCCTCCGAGCGTGATAATAAGCACCGGGGCCCCATGTAATTATTTACAACCGCGACCAGCCTGATTCGGCCCATGTCCGCCGTCTCCCTTCCCTTTTACAAGAGCAACAAACATTCAAGAACGCCACAACCAACATGATCAAACAGTTCGCTCCACGCTCCAATTCGTCACGGGGCCATCATTACAATTGAATACTTGAATGGTAACAGACTCACTAGGTTGCAGCGTAGCCGGGAGGATGACGGGACAACGTGCTGGAGAAGAAGCAATAGGAAATGAACACTTATTAATCGCTCATATTTCGGGAACAGTTGGATACCCTGTCAGAGCGATGAATAAATAAAATAAATCGACGATATGTTGTGTTATGTGTAACCCAACCTCTCTGGCCTGCTCCAGAGAAAACCTGCATGCTGATTGAAACCATATGAAGAACACAAAGAATGGTGAAAGCTTATTTCAAGGCCATGTATCATGACGACACGAGGACTGGAAACCTGTTCCGGCTGTTGTCGGAAAGGACATTCCCAACTATCCGTAGAAGCGAGAACTTAGACAGAAGCATTTCTTCAGAATGTGGGCCTCCAGAGCCCAAAGTCAAGTCGGAAGCTTCTCATATCTTTTTGACATCGCATCACATTTCCTTTGGTGAAGGAGTTTGCCAGATTAGTCAAGTGTCAAATCTCCAGGACTGAAAAATGCAATTTTTCTAAAAAATAAAAATAAAATAAAAATACAAAAAAAAAGAACCCCTCTCTTGTCCAATTATAGGTATATACTGTACAGTCCGCTCCGAAAGTATTGGAGCTGCAAGGCCAATTCGTTTGTTTTTTGCTATACGCTGAAGACATTTGGGTTTGCGATCAAAAGATGAATACGAGACGACAGATCGGAATTTTTTCCGCTTTCGTTTTCTGATATTTACATCTACATCTAGGGAGCAGTGGTGTCTGGGGGCAATGGTGGCTTAGCAGTTAATGCTCTGGGTTACTGACTGGATGGTTGGGGGTTCAAACCCATGTGCTGCCAAGCTGCAGCTGATGAGCCCTTGAGCAAGGCCCTTAACCCTTAACCTTCTCTGCTCCAGAGGCGCTGCATCATAGCTGACCCTGCGCTCTGACCCCAACCTCCTGGCATGCTGGGGTATGTGAAGAAAAGAATTTCACTGTAATGTATATGTGCCTAATAAAGACTCATTATCGTTAGATGTGTTAAACAGCTTACAACATGGCACCTTCTGTAGGAACAGATAGTCTTAAAGTAAATAACACTTAATGTTGCATATATATTGCTCGCAATGACTCCGATTTTCCCCTCAGCTTCAAAATGGCTTGCTTTTTCTCCCATAGGCAGCGCTCTGGTCTTCATGTTGGTTTATCCTTTTTAACAACAAAATACAGGCTTCACAGGCAAAACCCAGGGCTCAAACCAAGAGCTATTACTCATTTAAACAATCAATATGATAGTCGCATGTTCCAATACTTTTGATCACTCGAAAAATGGCTGGGTTCAAACAAAAGTGTGGGTTTTTTTTTTAGATATAAATGTCAGGAAATGGAAGCTGAAATTCTCACCTATTGTCTCATGTTCATCTTGTAACCCCAAACCCAAATGTGTATAGCAAAAACAAAAAGAATTTGGCGTAAGATTTCGATTTCTTAACTTGACGCGAATGTAGTACGACAAGATAAAGCAACAAATACAAACAATTAGCTCTAATAATTCCTCGGACCAATCCTAGTTCCAACAAGTTTCAACTTTAGTTCCTACCCACAATTGGTATAATTAGAATATTATACTCATATACGACCTTTTGGTAAATGTATGTAGGACGTAGCAGAGATTGCTGGTGCCTCTGGTGAGTGAGCTAGCACAGTTAGCTTGCTTTGCTAATCTGCCAACAAAGCTTAGCGTGTAACATAATCGAACAACAATAATCAACAAGAGTAGAGTCTCGACACACTCACAAGAAACCAACAACAAGTGACACAAGTAACTTTTCACTTCCTAGTATACATGTAGGGGTAAAGCAAACGACTAGCTAACTCGGCCACACTTAGCGGTAACGTTTTGGTTGATATATTATGGAATGATGTGGTAACATTTTTGACAGGTTTACCTATATTTCGAGAATATGGAAATATGGAAATCGTTCCATCTTGGCTAACGTTAGTCACAGAAGGCTGTTTGGGATATGAGAACACGAAGGAGTGTGTCCAAATTCACGTACATTTACAAGTTAGTGACATGTATTCATTTAGAATAATCACACGTATATCCAAAGCACAGCTGAGCATTTAAGGGGTTAAAGAGGTTTGTCGTTTAAAAGCCCAGTAGTGGTTCTCCGGTAGGTCTGGGATTTATTCTCACAAAATCTGTTCACAGATTCTTAACTGCTGAGCTACAGCTGAAAAAAAAAGCTCTCTGGCTCGATCCTATAATACAAAGCCAACAACATTCAAAAGAATCCTGATAGAGAACGCTACCATTGCTAATAACGACAATTAGCAGGACGGTGACAATTAGCGTAGAGCAAACAAATCATACAATCCGGTTGATCACTTGTCAGCGTCTTGGGTGAAGTGAACTCTTTCATGTCAACTAATGACGCCTTCCTTTTTTCTCTCCCCCCCCAACTTTTATGTGGTTATTTTCCATTTATAGCCCATTCCTGGCACAAGCAACGACATTTTTACAAGGTGCACAACAATAAATCTTTCCTCATTTCCCTGGATAATGGAACCTTGGTAACTTTAACCTAGGATATTCCTATCACCCTTAGGGAAGGTTTCACATACATAGGTGCCAGAATAAAGTCATGATTCATTGTGAAGCTGATGGTAAGCATGTGTGTTTCGTTCAGATGTGAGAGATTAGCGTTTCTACACCTCTCGATGTGGGGCAGAATGTTTTTAAAACAAACGGTTATCCAATGTAATCTCACTTCTATCAGATCTGTAAAACCTGGTGGTGGTAGTATTTCAGCAATGACTGAAATCCAGGATGCAAGTTGTGTCCTAGGGCTGAAATGCTAACCGGAAAGCCTGGAAGTTGACTTGGAAAGCCAAACATCCTACGAGGAATGAGGTGGTCTGTCAGAGCTTCGTTTTCTTACAGAAGCTACACGAGTCGGGGTGAATGATGAATCTCTTGACTCAAAACACTAAAGCAGCGTTAGTTAAACTATTAAAGCTCCAAGAGATCCGGTTTCTACCTAATAAATCTAAGCCCTTGTGCACAAATCTGATATCGTTATGAATCACTCTGCTAGGTGTCTGCTCAAGATCCTGTAAAAATACCCTTAAATCTCTTAAGTCCCTCATGGCAGGGTTCCTGCTATTGCAAAAGCCAGAGGCATCCGCAGCTATTCGGCGACCTCTAAAATAAACCTCGGCTGCGCTAATAAAAATACTGCCGTGAAAATCGATCAGCCATCAAATGGACGGCGCCATCAATCATCGGATGAACTCGGCAACCGGGTTCGAGCTAGACGGCTGGATCAGGTGAAGAGTTTAATTTTTTTAAAAAGGTTCAAACGACAGACGGATTTCACGGCGCTACCTTCCAATCGGTGCTGTCTTCAAGCCTGTAGCGAATCTGGTACTTGGCCTGGAAGAGATAGTCTTTGAGGGCAGGCGGAGTTCCCCAGCGTACGGTCAGCTGATCGTCCAGATCGCCCACGCGGCTCACGTGCACATCGGCCGGAGGATCCGTCGTCACTGGATAGAAGAAGAGAAGAACGTTTGGTATGGCTAAAGAAAAACTATACTATACACGCATTCTGTCACTCTGAAAGCTTGATTTTAACCAAAAGGACCATTGATGCAAGTCGTATTTTGTATTCTCGAATCCGATTGGTCAGAAGGTGCTGGTTTATTTTCTATCCCAGCAGCTCGGTCAGTACGACCGGTTGCAATTGAAAGCACAGGTTTCATTTTGTTTCCGCAGTAACAGATCATTTACAGGGACTTGTATGGCGAACGATCTAGAACAGTGGTCCTAGAGAGTTGAGCTCCAGCTGTAATCGCGCCCACCTGACCATCTAATCAATGTCTTAAGAAGTTTTTTTTTTTGGACATGAAACCTGCAGGAAGGTAGATCTCCAGGAACAGTTCTTGGTGACCACAGAGCTAGAAAATCTAAGGTTATTAATAAATTTAACAAAGGAAAATTTTTTTATCATCGTCGAGATAGTGAAATTCCCTCTACTTGGGTGCTTATTTTTTAACGTAACATTTATGGAAGGAGTCTCCAGTGTCGGTAATTCTTTATGGTTGAACGAGATGAAAGAAAGAGACTTGTCTTGGAGACATTCCACAACAATGGTCCACCCTGCTGTGATTTCACGCGCCATCATGTTTTATTCCTTACATAAGCAATCTGAACACATTCTATGAGGCCATCACATATGGGTGACCAATTAAAGGAGAAAATAATAAACAAATTGGCAGTTGTGCCACGGTGCCACGGGAACGTTTGTTTTGCTAGCACGGCCACTCATTTACATAGACGAACAACGGGTCGATGAGGACGAAAATGATGTAAATCAGATGTTATGGGTTTCACACTTCATCACCACGTCTGAACCTAATTGAACACTTATGGGAGATTTCAGAGCGCCGAGTTAAGACAGCGGCAGCACTCTCGACCACCATGGGTTAAAAACACTGATGGAGGGAATAAACTTTTGGAAGAACGGTGTATCGTTCCAGAGAATCTACACCAAGGTACATAGAAGACTATCCGGATAGATGGCTTAAGACACTTCGTGTTGGTTTTTCCTCCAACTTACCTTTGTACTGTATTGAACTTTCATTTTGATTTGATTATTATGACAGCATGAATGCATATCATATGCAGTATACAGTCTACTTCACATTTCCTTCTGGGATTTGCTCCTAGACTGCGCACAGGACGTTGCTGATAACATCACGAAAGAAACACTGAAGAAGCCTTCAATTGTGAAGCAAAGTGGAGGCGTTTGGGTGTGACGAGTGCGTCATGCTTCTGGTATCACTAGTGCAACACCCACCTCTTCATCTTCCAGCTGTTGCTCACCTCTAAACATGCCCCTGCTTTCCAGGTGTGAGACAAGCACACGTTAACGTGGGGGTCTAATATTTTCCAAACTGTTTTGTGTGGGGTTTTTTTTGTTTTGTTTTTTTAATCACGGTTTTATTTTATTTTTTTTTAACAAAAAAAACGAGACAGGATACCGCAGCTGCACTCGACTCTACTACCCCTCGCTACCGCTGCTCAGAGGTCTGATTCTGATATTCGAAATTTCCATTCGTCAGGAAGTCAGGAGAAGGTCAGCGATCAAAGATAATAACATGCAACGGAGGCATTTTACAGACTTCCTTTAATGTTGCGTTGCCACTTAAACGTAGCCCAAGGCACGCTGAGCCATTCAGATTACCGCGAGCCTCGTAAACTTCTGTTCTCACACACGAAAACAACTAGCAAACAGAAACCTGGGGTCGATGACACCATCAAAGGAACGGGTATAAGAGCATGGCAATTCGTCACGCACTCCGATCCCCACCCCACCCCACCCAGCGCTCTTCTTTTTTGTGTTGTTTTTTTTCCCCCCTCTCTCCTGTCACCCCGAGTGACGTATGGAATGGGGTCAGAGGTCGCACACAAAACACTCATGCACTAACACACTCACCCACGTCCAGGATATCTAGGTTGATGACGTCTGAGGTGGCGCTCCCAAGCTGGTTGGAGGCCTCCACCCAGATCTCATAGGGCGTGAAGAGGGCGAGGTCGCGTGGGATGTAGCACGTGTACGGCTGCCCGCCACTGTAGTCGTCGCACTCTTTCTCCTGGCCATACCACCTGCGCAAAACCACAACAGCGCCAGGTTATTCGTCATAACACACTCGGTGTTACGATGGTTTTTGAGATTTGGGTTTCTCCTCAGTTCATCCAGAGCCCATTGAGATTTGGAAGATAAATAAATAAATAAATAAATAAATCCAACCACCATTTTCTAACCACCAACCAATAAAAGAGCGGCTATCAGTACTGTATGGCTGACACGATTTGTCACAACTTGAGCGAATTATTTCTGGCTCAATGAAAACGTATGCAAAGCGTGCAGCATCCTGCGGAATCGCGGCGTGAATAAGTGCCTGCTGCGTTCTTTTCTTCGCTTTTGAATAAACTCTTTTTGCTCATCAAAAGGATTAGTGCAGATCCGGTCTGAGAGCTTCTCAAACACCCACAAAATGCCCTCGAGCTAAAAAGAATATTTCATGAAAAAAAATTATGAAAAAAAGGGCTAATAATAAACGGTTCTGTGCGACTGGCTGGAAGGTTGCGAGTTCAAATCCCAGACTAAATATATAAAGATAAAGATAATCTACAACATCAACAAATTAAAATCCTCTTATAGATGCGCCAAGTTGTGTGTGCGTATGTGTGTGTGTGATGTGCGCACTTACTTCAGCTTGTACTTGAGAGTGTATTTGGTCTTGATGAAGGTCTCTCCCTGACCCCCAGGAGCCCATTTGCAGGTGAGATCTTTTGTGTTTCTCGACCAGCACGTAAGGTTCACCGGTTTCTCAGGCGGCACTGGAGGAAACAAAACAAACATACAAACAAACAAAAAAAAGGCTTTACAATTTCATCCTGCAATATTCGTCCAGACCATACAAATCAAAACAAATCCGCTTATCCAAACACAGATGATGTCTCGCGACGTCTAGGACGAGCTGACGTTCCATCAAAGCCGAACAACAGATCCTAATCTGCGTCCGCAAATGTTAGAACCATATATGTTTCATTAAGAAGAAGAAGAAGAAGAAGAAGAAGAAGAAGAAGAAGAAGTAGGAGATGAAAAAAGCAGATCTTCATCGAGAGCCCTGAAAATAATGGCCCGGCTTAAATATTTTCAACAGCGGATGAGCGTTTTCAGCTGCCATCCTCGATTAAGTTCGGGAAAGGCGCCAAGATTCCATTCAACTGAGAACAAAAGGCAGGCGGTGGAAGTGTCAGAGGCTGATTAAGGTTAAAAAACACAGCGGACGAGACCTCGGAGCTCGGCACTTCAACACACGTACACACTTCATCTCGTCCTGCGCTTGACGGTCTGAGAGGACGGCCCCGGCAAGTAATTTTCCATATCGTCGACCGCTTCGTCTTTCCTGGACACGTTCCGCTCAGTACATTTGCTCAGTCGGAGACGCCGACCGGCTGGAATGGACCTCACAGGTGCCAAAAGAATGGCCGTTAATCTCACGCACACACAAGAACGGGTCTCGAACTCGCAGAAGGGTGGATGAAAAGCTTTGAAACAGTTTAAGACAACAACTGCACTCACCAGAGGTCTGACTTAACTCAACGGTCTTAAATAAACTGAGCATTTTTCAAAAAAAAAAGGGGGGGGGGGGATTCCTATTTGAAGTTCCAAGGCTTTATTGAAATAATAAAAACAAACATCGAACGTCTAGGACGCTGGAAATTTTGACATTTTATTTTTCCTGACGCGATTTGTCGGGAACAGTAACCGTCCACAGCTGGAAGATAATAACACTCACCAGTAATGATTGTTTCATGCGACGTGCCTGATTTTAAAAGGCTACAGCTGTGCCAATTGTTTGTGCATCTTACGCTACTTAAAAAGCGTCCGCCGTCCAAGCTAATGCCGTTAATAACACTCTTTAGAGACGGATGTCAAATCCGACCGCTTCTCAAACCTTAATGCAGTGGTGGCTTGATGTTTAAGGCTCTGGGTTACTGACTGGAAGGTTGGGGGTTCAAGCCTCAGCACGGCCAAGCTGCCACTGTTGGGCCCTTGAGCAAGGCCCTCATGGCTGACCCTGTGCTCTGACCCATTATTGTTCCTAACATATAGGAACAATAATATGCAAAGATACGCAAAGAAAAGAATTTCACTGTACCGTAACGTATATGTGACTAATAAACACTCATTATCATTAATTCAGTTGGGTGCAAAACTTTGCACACCCCTTAGGAAGAATTAATTTCCCATTCGCCGATTTCACAGATTTACAGTCGCATTCGTAAATGACCAAACCATGTATGTTCGTTAAGATATTAATAGTAAGAGTGGGGAAAAAAACGATCACTGTTACAATGCTGCAAGATGCACCGACATTCCACTGGATTGTAAACCAAAGACTCGAGTTTTTTTCCATTTGAAAAACCATGAATAGTGCAAACGTTTGCCCTCAACCGTACTGCTACACGTCGTCATCGCGAAGCGTCTCAGCATACATTAAAGATCCAGCCGTTCACGGTTACTTCAAACGATATCCTGTAATAAACGATGTACTGCGCAGCTCTATTCAGTCTCTTAAAAGGTTTTTCCCATTCATGTCATTATTATAAAATGTCTAGTGGCAGTAAATCATGGCATGTGAATTAGAAGGCAAGATAAAACTATGCCTAGTCATTTTGACTTGTTCCTACTAGCCATAGCGTCATAGATTTTTATGACCAAACACCTCTGCTCTCTCCTGATGTGCCGCTTTGTTTCACTTTAGTCTATACCCAACACAGATTTTTTTTTTTTAATTTCCATTCATTTTGGACAGGTTTACAAAATTACACGCCCCCAGTCTGCTGACCTCGACTTACTTGATGTCTAATCAGAGAGAGATATTTCAGAAATGAAAGACCAACCCAAATGATGGTCCGTTTCATTTCAGGGTTGCCAGCTGTCACGCTATAGAAGAGGAATCCAATGGCCAATCAGAACCAGCCCGAAAAACCCACCAGAACCCAAAAGCACGCTACGTTCCAACTCTTTAACTCACTTAATTAAAAAATGGGCGACGGACGTAAGGAAAAAAACAACAACAACATAAAGTGTGTTAGTAAGATGTCAGGAGAAAATGAGTTTCGACATCATTTCCGTTCAACGAGCCCTCGTGTCCTTGTCGATGGGGCGGGGTCATCTCAGAAGAGACCGCGCCCGTCGGTTTCAGGAAGAAGAACTTGGGATTGATTTGTCTCCTTCTAACGTCTCCTTCTAAAATGACTTGGCGGCACCAAAACCCAGCACCCGTTTTTCCTTTAATTAGTCACACGTCGGTATACGAGTAAGAGCTACGTTTGTTTTGTTTTTTTGTTCATGCTTGTTCCTAGTAAATATCCGGAAAAACAAATACAATGAAGCTAAACCGAACTCTTATCACCCAAAACTGCTGCAGTTCATTCTCGACACAGCTTCCCTAGTGTCATTTACGAAAGCTTTTCAGTCATGCGGGAAAAGCAAAGAGACACAATCATGAAATCTTGATTTAGTACTAGACACATCTTTCCTTTAGGAGAAACCGCCGACCTGCAGTTGCCTCCAGAATAATTCAATGACCATCGTTTCTATACTCATGTTCACGAAGGGCGCCGATATTTCTAGAGTTACTGGAAGATGTTCAATACCGTTTTACAATTTGATTGATGTTCTTACCACCTGCTACTTTGGTATGCACAGCTTTTCATGTTGTTTGGTCACTATAATGGCGGTCACTGGCGTATATAAATACGCCATTATGTACTCGCATTTCGAAAAGGTAGCATGTGGAATAAAGTGACTTTTTAGAAGAACACCACTATTAGGTGTAGTTACTTTTTTTTTGTTTTTAAAGACCACGCCCACAATTTCCCATTGGAACAGTGTCAAGGAAGGCGTAGTCAGCATTCAGCCATCAAGAGCAACAACACTTACTGCCCACGTAGAGACAGGACCCGGCGAGCACGTGCCCCCCGCCGCTGTGACACACCAGGTTGTCGCCCGAGCGCTGACGCGAGCCACTCAGGTTGCTCAACGTGACGCTGAGGACGCTGGGGCTGAGCACGCTGTAGGTGTTGCTGGGAAGCCGTCGGCCGTTTAGCGTCCAGTAGAGCGAGCCGGCGTGCAGGCCGTGGTCGGTGCCGACGGAACACGTGGCGGTCAAGCTGGCGCCGATCCGAAGGGCCGGGTCCTGAGGGTGCACGCTGGCCATCGCTGGAAGGATGGATACAGGACAAGAGGACAAAGAGCGTCCGCAAAAAAAGCACGTTATGTCCCGTTATTATTACTTACATCATAGCAGCTACAAACAGTCGTTCCTTCAGCAGCCTGACAAACCGCAGCTTGTCGTGTTCCTGAGGAACCAGGAAGTGCGATCTTCCTGCTGACACTGGAGACTCCTTAATGTTAAAGAAGCATCTCCAAACCTCAACGATTATATGGGGGGTTTTTTTTTCTTCCTTCCTACAAATCTCTGTAAAGGATCTGTCACTAGAGAAACGGTCAATGTACTCATGAGCTGCTGTTATGAAATTTAAAAATAAATAAATAAATAAATAAAAAATGTATAAACACCATCTGGCCAATCGGATTCGAGAATTCTAAGGTATTACGTCGAGCCGTTTCTCCGCTCTGGATCTCCTGGATATTAATTTTTTCTATTAAAACCTCATCATCGATGCTGTAAAGCATTTGGGAATTTGGACTTTGCACAGTGCAGGAAACATAATCCGAACGTCATACTGTATACGCAACAATGTACTGATGACCCTAACCCTATCAATCTTTAATTACACACTCGCTCACTTCAGCAGTCACTCGCAAGTACCGTGTCCAGATATGAAACGAGCTGTCGTTTCAGAAAAGAAAGGGGGAGGGGGGAAAAAAAAAAAAAAAAAAAAAAAAGGTCCCGTGAGGTTAACATCGAGGAAACGTCCTAAACCAAAGCAAACATGCGGCAGCTCTCGTTAAATCCCTCGGATTAGGCACAATTGAGAAGGGTGCAAAAAAGGGGAGCTACCTCTGACGGTGTCGTTCAGCGTTCAGCTTTCAGCACCGGTGCATTAAAAGGATACGACTAGGCCTAAGGTCTTTCACCTACACATGCATTTGTGTCTGTTTATGTTAAACGGAGGCCCGTGGAAAAGCACTCTGGCTTAAAAAAAAAAAAAAAAAACGTGTGTTGCAACATTCTCGAGGGCTGTTCAATCTCACACCTGACGAAGAGGGTGTGAACGTAGCCGAGCTTAATTAGCTGTAATTAGTCTCTGGCTTTTTTTTTGCTTTCACACCTGTGAAAACGGCTGGAAAGCGACATTATTATGTCTGCGCTGCGGTGCGGAATTAACAGCTCGAGAGCTGGATTAAAGCCCGTGGCGAGCGTCGAAATGCAGCCGGACTCAAATAAACAGAGGGCGATGCCGGCGAGTTCTTCAGGAGGATTCGCTTTCTCTTGTGACTTTAAAGCATACCTATTATGCTTTTTCAAATATTACCTTTCATGTAGTGTGTTATAGAGCTGTTTGCGACTGTAAAAACGTCTGCAAAGTTTCAAAAATCAACAGAACAGCTGAAACGACTCGTTAGTGATTCCAGACTTTACTTCCTGTACAAACCAACGTAGGTTTGTAACAAAAAGCCCCGCTTCTGGTCCTCATCAGCTGCTCGCTGACAGACGGAGCTGATACTCGTTATGGTAGTGGGCGTTTCCTTGTCCCCAGCCACCACCCCCCCACTCACGCTGACAGCGTTAGACCAATCACGACAGACTGGGACGTATGACCAATCAGAGCAGAGTATGCTCTCTGAAAGGAGGAGTTTAGAATGAATCCTTTAGGACGGATCATTTAACGAGTCGTTTGTGACACTGGGGGGAATAAAGGTAACGCTGCAGTTTAAATTATGAGCACGTTAAAGTGTTTTTGACCTCGGATGCATCTAAATCTATCATATGAGAGCTTTAAAACAACCTTAGGCACGTTTCAAAACCATAATAGGTGCGCTATAAATTGAATCACGGGAATAGAGGAATTGGGGAAACGACAACAACAACAAAAAAGTATGTAACTATTTATGTTCGGACGAGTTTTGTGAGTCTATATAGGGGAGGGGAGGGGAGGTTAAAAACAAATCATAACAACTATAGAGCAGAATCCCCGGTCTTGAATTAACACCTAGGGTACTGAACTGACGTTAAAGTGCTAAAACAACATCTGTAACTGTGATGTTGATTTCTATCAATAGTAGCAATAACTTCTGATATTATGTATGTTAGGTCATTTGTTTGGATCAGACCACGCCAGCCAGTCACACGTTGTAAGGGACGGTGTAGTTTAGTGGCTGGAGCTCTGTGCTATCGACCAAAAGGTTGGGGGTTAAAATCCATCCTAAGAAATGGACTCATGCTAACTGAGACTGCTATGCACAGGCTGCAGTTCTGAAGACATTTAGTATCATTTAGCATCATCTGGTCCTTGGTCTGGTCAAACTGCTTCAGTCCTTACAGATCAGGTTTATGGATAAAATGTGCACTTGCTGCCCAACAAATCCCACCTATTAATAAGTACTATGATGGATTAAGTATTAAGACTTTGACTTGCTTCTTGTGAATGTAATTATTTAAAATGAATAATTATTATTGCTCGTTATTATGCTGCATGTTTAGATGTATGTTAAACAGCATGAAATCCTGTCAAAAAGCTGTTTATTTGTCATCATCATCATCACCACCATCATCATCATCAAAAACCTTTTCAGTTGTATCATCAACATCATTATCACCACCATCATCACCAGCATCATCAACATCATCATCAAAAAGCTTTTCAAAATTTTTTCAGTTGTATCATCACCACCACCACCACCACCACCATCATCATCATCATCATCATCATCATCATCATCATCATCACCACCACCACCACCATCATCACCATCGTCATCATGATCAAAGAGCTTTTCAGTTGTAACATCATCATCATCACCACCACCACCATCATCAAAACCACCAACACCACCATCAAAATCATCATCATCATCACCATTGTCATCATGATCAAAAAGCTTTTCAGTTGTATCATCATCATCAACACCACCTTAATCACCACCACCACCACAACCATCATCACCACCATCATAATAATCATCATCACCATTGTCATCATTATCAAAAAGTTTTTCAGTTGTATCATCACCACCATCAAAATCATCATCATCATCATCATCATCAACACCATTGTCATCATGATCAAAAAGCTTTTCAGTTGTATCATCATCACCACCACCACCACCATCATCATCATCATCAT
>JANDJT010000206.1:8408278-8443208 GCA_024331685.1 Stegophilus panzeri | reverse complement strand
ACAATTTGATCCCAAATGACTTATGAAGGATGCAGAGCTCAAGCACATGAGAAGCTGAGAGTCAAGCGCCTTGTTCAATGATGCTGAGCACAAATGTCAAATCACAAATGTCAGCGTTTTTCACTTTTTTCTCAACCCCTTCCTTCCTTGTGATTTGTTGTATAGATACAGCATGCAAACACTGAAAGAAAAAAACAACAACAGAAATCCTCATATAATATAATTTATAATGGTTTTATTGGGTATAATGGGAACTGTATTGGTTTGAATGAAAGCTGTAATGGTCCCTAATGGTCATTCCTTGCCTTCTATTTGATGGCGTGTCTATTTGATGTCTAGCGGATACCATGAATTAACTGGTTCTAATGCTGGGCTGATGGTTTGTAATGGTATTTGTAGTGGAAACCATTAGAATTTGAATTCTGTGATGTTTTCTATTGGGGTTTCTATTTCTTTCTTTTTTTTCTTTTTTCAGCAAGGATAAGTTTAGTAAGGGTCCTTACACACACATACACACGTATGCACGCATACACATACACACGCATACGCATACACGCCACAAAAAAAAAATCTCGAACTCCTACTCACGGGTGGAAGGGAGCGCGCAATGTGCGCCGGGAGCGCGCAGCATGAAAAACAATAAGACGATCATGTCCCGGGACGCGCTTCTTCTCCGCATGATCATTCACTGGAACCCTGGGATCTTTCCTTCAGTTTAGATAGATATTAATATTCCTCCTGCTGGGATTGGATATCTCGGGGATCTTGTACAGGACGCCTCCGATCTTCTGCTGCTTCCCTCCTCTGAGGTGTTTCTACCGCAGTCTGGACTTTCTATCTCTCTCTGTTAAAATAAATAAATAAATAATGAAGGCGGTGAAAAAGCCAGCCTATCCAGCGTGCTTTGCCGCGACACGATGGCTCTCTCGTGCTCCTTCGTGCCGTTTGGTCATCGTTAAGCAGGACGCGTCCAAGTTTATGTGAATCCAGTAGGAGCACCAGTGGGCGGTGCGCTTGAACTTCACAAGCTCCTCCTCCTCCTCCTCCTCCACCTCCTCCTCCTCCTCCCCACTCCTGCTGTCTTTCTCACTCCTCGTCCATCCTACCCCACCTTCTGGAGTGAAAGCATGTTTTCTGGGGGCCATGGGAAACTCACTGAGGTCCATCATGGACTGATGGGATTCTTTTTCCGGCCGGATTCAGAGCTGTGTGGGTGTGAAACACTTGCCGCACCATAGTCACAGCGTTTGCTCTTTCCTTACTGACGTACACACTCGGTTCCTTCGGCTCGTCTTCAGCAAGGGGGGCGCAAACCTTTGCTTCAAAAAGGGGGCCAGCTTATAGCTAGAAAATATTTACAATATATTTACTATTTACGGTATTATCGGAGTCATCGTAATTCAATTTCAGCTTTAATTGGAGGGTATTTACATCCAAACCGGTTGAACAGTTATGTACTGGTGGATCAGCCATAATATTAACATCACTGACAGGTGGCACGAATAACATTGATTATCTCATTACAATGGGACCACTCAAGGGAAGGGGTGGGATATATTTATTAGGCAGCACGTGAACATTCGGTTCTCGAAGTTGATGTGTTGGAAGCAGGGAAAATGGGCAAGCCTAAGGATTTTCACAAGTGCCAAACTGTGATGGCTAGATGACTGGGTCAGAGCATTAGCAAAACAGCAGGTCTTGTAGGATGTTCCTGGTACGCAGTGCTTAGTACCTACCAAAAGTCATCAAGAAAGGACCATCGGTAAATCTGGGACAGGGTCATAGGCACCGAAGACTCAGTGATGCGTGTGGAGAGCGAATATTAGCCTGTCTGGTCGGATCCCATAGAAGAGCTACTGTTGCACAAATTGCTGAAAAAGTTCATGCTGGCTATGACGGAAAGGTTTCAGAACACACGGTGTTCATCACAGCTTACTACGTAGATGCAGACCGGTCAGCGTGTCCATGCTGACCCTTGTCAACCACCGAAAGTCTGTGTGGTCTGCCTTATTTAAGACACCAAATCTAATTAGACAAATTAACATAATCATAACTTGTCATTTTCAAATCCGCTTTCAAGAATTCACACATTCTCGCCACTTATTAGCTCTAGTAATGTTCAGAGCACCCCATGTGCCAGGATAGCGTCCTCGTGGACACTTGGAAAGAAAGAAAAGGACAGTAACTCGAGCTCAGGATCGACCTGAGGTGGCAAAGCTCCACCTGCTACCAGTTTGTACTCGAATGAAATCTTTGTGTACATTGTGAATGTGATTCTTACAGCGATCACTTATCCCGTGTGAATTTTTTTTTTTTAGAATTAATATAAACAAAACTAATAAGCAGTTGAATTCAGAGCACTGTGATGTTAAAACAAGCATAACTGCAACCAGTGAGACCACATAAAGCTGCATGCCAAGTTCATAGTTCACTTTTGCTAACCAAAAATATTCGACTCGGTGATATTTACCAAAGAAAAACAAAGTCACCCTACCATTTTTCTGGGATTTTACTGTCTTGGAACTTACCTTAGAGTTAAACCATGACATTATCACCTTTTAATAAATCTTAGCCGTTCGAAGGGTAGAGACACATTCGTGATTTGAGGTTTCATCCGGAACAAGGCGGAAACAAGATGTTCTCTGCCTGAAATTAGAACGTTCTTAGGTCGTATTTAAAAAGTTAATATCGTTTAATGTAGCCCACCACAAGTTAATAGGATATGAAAACAACGCAGACTCCGGGTTGCACACAAGCATTAGGAGATTCGTCTCAAGATTCATCTGGAGGACATCTGGTTGTCTTTTTATGCAGTCAGTTGTAATTGTTAAGTTATGCAGATTACACTAAAAGGCATGGGAAGAAAGACTTTTTGCGGAAATAGAAAAACATATTACATGCCATTTAAAAAAAAAACATGTTCAGTATCGCTAATAAATGAAGTAGAAATGTGGGCCATGACCTATAATATGCAAATGAAAACAAGGCATGATGGATTGTATGCAAATGGAATACAAAGTCAAATATTTTCCTTTACTGTGTCCCATTTATTTGTGGATGACACAGACCTTTTATTTTGTCACTTGTAATTATTAGGTTTAATAAAATTACAGACCAGATATACGTGAATGAGGACTAAAAGATTGTCTGTCTGTTCAGAATCTAACATGAAAAAGAGAGCGAGACAGAGAGAGAGACAGAGACAGAGAGAGAGAGAAGGCCTAAATGAAAATCAGGTTCATCAGTGGAAACACAGCCGCTAGCCTCAGTAGATGTCATGACCACAGTTTGACTAATGGCAGCTGCGGGTATTCTGAGTTGGACGACTTGGCTAGTGACTCACATGCCAGTGAAAGTGTATGTGTGCTGAAACAATAACCGTAGCGGACGGCTCGTCCGTGGGTCAGCGAGACACAATGCGGTGCATTATCTGTAGCAGACAAGCCTCTTGTTCGGCTTACGTTTTACCGCTCGTCTCGTGTCAGCCGTGTCTGGTAAACGAGTGAGTAGACTTCCTTTCCTGTTACTACCCAAAGTAAGAACGTTGCTATTCGAGGTCCTTGAATGGGCCAAGCACAATACATCATGCAGAGTTATAGCTCTTCAGGGTAAAGCTATGTCATCTAAAAATGAATGACACCGCTGAAATCTGGATGACCAAATGTTCCTTTGTTCCAAGTATTTACAACGTGTGTGAAGGTCTTTCAAATGGAAAATTTGCACAAAGCATTTTGCTGGACGAAGTTCTTTGAATGTCAAGATCTCCCAATTTTACAGCTTGGTTTGTAGGGTTGTAGGGTCCATCCAGTTTCCATACCGCTTATCCTACACAGGTTCGCAGGGAGCCTGGCGCCTATCCCAGGGAACAAAGTGGAGGACACCATGGGATACTTCGCATTCACGAACTACAACGCATGTCTTTTGGACTGGGGGAGGATTGCCCAGAGGACAACCCTGAAGCACGGGGAGAACATGCAAGCTCCGTACACACAGGGCAGAGGCACCCCCAACCCCAGAGGTGTGAGGCAAATGTGCTAACCACTAAGCCACCGTGCCATCCACGGCTGCAGTCAACACCACTATCGTCAAGTCCAAGACCAGGACTAGTCGAGATTGAGTCAAGACCGAGTTTTAAGAGGGTTGAGGCCAAGTCAAGTCAAGCTCGAGCCCAAATGAAAGTGAGTCAAGATCAAGTCCGAAAATCATCAAATCTTTTTTTAGGACCAAGCCGTTACTTCAGCTAGTTGGCTTTGTTCGTGCTTTCTAGAAGAAAGTATAAATTGGCAGAAAAAAAAACCCAGACAAGCTGAACATGATTCATCTCTCAGAGAAGACTAAGGCCATATCTAGCGAGATAATTGCCCAAGTCCAAGTGCAAATGCCAATAAATCCAAGACAATCCAAGACCGTACTCAAGTCCTACAGCCATACAAATGTATATTTTGATTGGCTTGATTACGTTAAGAGGTCAGTGTCTTTTTATTGAAGATTACCGGTCATTTGAAATAAAGGTCATGATGGTTTCGCTAAGACATATCTTACTGATCTTCTGAAACAGTATAACCTACCTCCAGCACTTCATTCAACGGAGGCAAGTTTGTCATCAATACCTCGGATTGATTGTAGTTCAGTCTGTGGTAGATTTTGTGTTTTTTCTTATATAACCCCTAAAGTCTGGAGAATATTAGGATTGAAAGCCTATCAAGGTCTTTAAATCCAGGCCTGTTATTTTATTGTTTTATTCCTTGTCTCATTTTGAATCTTTTATGTAAAGCTCTTTAAAATGTTTGACTCAAGATTTTAAAAAGTGCTGTATAAATAAAGACTACCATTAATAGTTTTATTATTACATGGGGAGCTTGATTACATAGTAAAGCTTTTAGAGCATTACGGTGTAGTTGGGGGTTTTCCACAGATGCAGTGAAGAAACAGAACTGACATCTCTGGCATTGGAAAATGGCATACTGTCTGTTTAGTGCAGCAGATTTTGTTGATTGGGACAGATGTAATTGGGTTAAGGTTGTTATGCGGAACATAACGATCTCGCTGTCAGGTAAGCGTTCAACCCCAAAAAAACCACTAATCTTGCGTTATCTGACTTGACAGATTTTTTCTACCATGACTCAAAAAAAAGGGACACACACATAGGTTTTTCCTTTCTTAAAGTTCTGCCCTTTCCTCTGAATGTGAACTGATTAATGTCCATTCTGCACTATAGCATGCTACAAGAATCTGTAATATTTGTTTCCAAGTGTCCTGCCAGGAAAAAAAAAACAATAAAGAAAAAAACACCTAGCTGGGACTAAGATGGTAAATCTTATTCTACAAAGAAATGACAGAAATTGATTAGAAGGCTGATGATGTACCTCATTACAGAACCCAATGGAAGGCCAGCAGTGTACCCAATTACGTGGTCCTAAGATACGCCAACACGATTGCATCCAAGTATGAGCCTTTTTAATAATGATCATTTATTTAAAAAAAAACAAAAAACAAAAACATTTTTGCTGTAAACAAGTCAGAATCTACGAGCCCATCCATTCTCCAGAAGCCCTTCTTTGAGATAGCCGACATGAACGTAATGGGACCGGGGGGAAGCATTGGCTATTTGGGATGCAGTGATTTAGTGGGTGAACACTAGCATGTGGAACACATTATCCCACCGTAAAGTTTTCAGAGGCAGGCGGGGAAATGGGGGACTGGGAAGGGTGGGTTTTTGAGATTCTCTTCAGGATCTCAAGCGCAGTCCTGGATTCAAGTGTGAAAGTCTGGCTTCTCCATTTTGAAGCACTTGGCGCAATATGAATCCGATATGGCAGAACGATAATAACAATCATCCACCGCAGGCTGAGCCTTAATCCGAACCCAACCCAGCATTATATTTCCAATAAACACAAGCGGGGCCTTTTAAATTAACCAGAGAGACCCCAGTGATCCATGGGCTCATCCTAAATCAGGCCATTTTCCTTCTAATGCGGGAAGACAGTTAGTGACCCCAGTGGAGCAATCCCCATTGATTGGGAGAAAGTGTTTGTATGAAATAAAGTCGAGGCTTTCCAGGATGTAGCCGTGCCCCATTTACACGCCATAACATTATGATACAGGGTATTAGTTACAGGGTTATATATAAGGGACAGGAGTGTCCAAGAGACGCCAACAAGAATGAAGTCACATTGCGATTTGCAAAGGAGCTCCCTTTGCACAGTTTCAGAAGCCAGCTTTGTCATTCTCTGCCATAATGCGTGACAGATGCACGTCCATCACGTACTGGCTGCTGGTGGGTTTTGAGCAGATGTATAGAAAGGAAGTTGGTTTAATTATTTTTATTTTAGGGAATTCTAAAATAAAATTCCTGGTATAATAATGTTACTGTATTTCAGCGAGTTTTCAAAGAAGGCAACATTACTCAAATATTCAGAGTATTTATATTATTAGAATACTGTTTAAAAAGGTCTTGTTTGCCTTTAGTAGTTTATTCAAACTGTAATACATAATGTTATGTTACATCATGTTATATTATATTACGGTATGTTACGTTAAGTTTTGTAAAAACTTGTCCTGCTTTATACCGTAGTTCTCAAATCTGATTGGTCAGAAGGTGTTGATTCTTTTGTAGCACTTTTTTACCTCAATGCATTTTAAATACTTTCTAATATGTCACCGTTTCTATAGTAACAACTCATGTACAGGGACTGAAATGGCAGATGAGCTACATAATCTACTAATAAACTAATACTAGACAGATTTTTTTTTAAATGTCTTGTTATTAAATAAAGACTTACTGTATAATTGTTGATATGGTGGAGTTTTCTTCAAGGAGGGGTTTAGATGTTTAGAACATTTAGAACACAGCCAGTATGTTTTCCACCATTTAATTTGAGAGAGAGAGAGACGGGGGAAAAAAGAGAGGCTGGTGAGGGAATGACTGTTTTTAGCTGCTTAATCTAAGGCCTAGTAAGACCTAACCTGTTTCGTGAACGTTCCACTAACATTAAATGTAACTATAAATGGTCTTTGGCCGTGGTATAAGTGGAATAGAACATGTTGGGATGCGCTGTTTTAGGAAAATACAACTTTAGGATGGTAACAGTAACTTATTTTCCTATAACAGCACGCCCCTAAGTGTTTTATCCTTTATTTGCAGGTATTTCAAAGGAACACTCCACCATTTGTAAAAGCATTTTTGTCACATTTGTATATATTGTATACTTGAATGGTGTTACTATTTTACATTTCCGTAACTGTAAACATTTGCTGTACATTTGCTGTACATTCCGTAACATTTGCTGTACTGCAACACTGCCGTAACATAATTCTTCTAAGCTAGGCATTAATTTTCTTTCCTGGTTCCCTATTGTTCCATTGTGTTGCATCATTGTGTAACAAACAATTCAAACAGGAAATCTTCTAAAAGTTGTACAGTTTGCATTCAGTAGATATATTGTCTGGGGATTCACCAAGCTAACTTCCTCTTTATTTTCTCTCGAGCTGTTCCTCGTTGCCGCTCATTTCCTGTTGCTTCTCGTTGCAGACGTGATGCAGAATGTTTGAAAAATACAGCGTACTACGGAGACACAACAGACAGTAAAACAGTGGGGGGGGGGGATAGAAAGACTATATGTATGTTGTTATTAAATAATAAATTACCCTGACATTTAAAGGGCACGTAACCACAATTGCACATATTAAGTATTTACAGTTTTTGTTTAAATGAAGTGAACCGTATTACTTTTTTCCATGAGTTTTACAACAACAACAATAACAACAACAACAAAAAATAACAAGTAAAATTTGGGGCTAAATTACAACATATGGTTCTCCCACAGGGATCTGTGAAGAATAGTCAGGGGCTATGACGCGTAATCAAATTTATTCTATTTTATTTTTGAGTTATTATAGTTAATCTGTTGGACTCCTCATTTGAGTGGAATCCAACCCTTAAAAAAATAATAAGCAGGGCTACGAATAATGTCAAATGTCAATAGGCAAAAAGAAATAATAATAATAATTACAAACTCTGATTTGAAGCAGCTGATTTGATGTTAACAATCTCCTTTTCAGTTTGAAGTCATTTATTTATCTAGACATGAAATAAAAGTATCACTGAATATAATATATATATATATTTTTTTATTATTCGTATGGGAAATGGTCACTTATTCCATCCATTAGTTATTTATAAAGTCAGGTAGCTTAGATCATTATTAAAGTGTATTGATTTATTTATTGTTGCATTTCCACGCAACAGCAGCGTGAATCCCAAATTTGTGCTAGAGATGATGGCTGTATTGAGGGTGCCAATAATTTTCTACCATGCCATAATGTACTATGTTATGACTATGTTATTTACTACAAATATTCATTCATTAATCTTCAGTAATGCTTTATCTTGGTTGTAGCACATGGTGGATCTGGGGCCTATCCCAGGAATACTGGGAATGAAGCAGGAATACACCCACACCAGTCCATAGCACACATACTGTACATTCACACCCAGGATCATTTTATTGTATTTAATACAAATAGCATGGGGTAATTTGTTTATTATGGGGTAATTCAAGGGTGAAAATTTGACTCAAAAATAATTGTACTTTGCTACTACACTAAAGAATTTTTTTTTTTTGTGTGTGTGTGTGTGTGTGGCGGGGGGGGGGGGGGGGGGGTGGGGGGTATTTATATTCTATTCTTTACTTGAGTATTATTCTCTTAGTTAAATATTCTCATACTTTTTACAAATCTTGTTACAAATCTCGAAGATTTCTTCTCATCTTATCCAGCCAATGACAACATGTTACACATCAATAAAATGAGCCCCCACCCCCCCATTTAATTGACATTTTATTTACATTTTGGTTGAAAGCATCCAATCTTCAATCCCAATTCTGCTGTGACCTACTTCATTTCATCAGTTTAACAATGTTTACTTCTTACTGGTTAATACAACAGTTCAGGCTGGTGGTGGTAGAGTGATGGTAAATGGTCTGCACTTATATAGCGCTTATTTTAACCTTAGCGGTTCTACGAAGCCAGCTTTACACTGGTTCTCATTCACCCATGCACACACACTCACATACCAATGGTAGCATAGCTTGCCATCGGGAGCAACTTAGGGTTCGAGTTCAACCCAAGGACACTTCGGCATGTGGAGTCATGTGGGCCATGTATCGAACCGCCAACCCTACGATTAGTGGACAACCCGCTCTACCACCTGAGCCACAGCTGCCCCAATAGTGATGGTGTGGGGAATTTTCTTGGCACACATTAGGCCCCTTAATACCAATTTTTTGAATGTTACAACCTGTCTGAATATTGTTCCTGACCACTTGCATCCATTTATGTGCACAACTGACCCATTTTTAATGGCTTCTTCCAGCTGAAAATATTTACTTTTTGACTTTCACTTGATACTTTCCACTTAAGTAAGCTTTTGACAAATTATCTATACTTTCACTGAAGTATCATTACTCAGTATTTTATCCACCCGCAATTAAATGCGACTACTACAGTATATTATGGATGTTTCGTTGTGAATTTGTAAGAACCACAGTTGTGATACCTGAACTACTTGGTTTTATGCATGGAGTGTTTTCTCAGTCACTTGGAAGATGCTTTGGATAAAAGTTGCTCAATTCTACATCAACAACTAAATTTAAACAAGATGATTTGGGGTTTAAATGTACAGTATACTGGACCAGAGATTTTTTTTTACAGGTTTGATAATGGCAGTAATCCTCTGAGGAAACAAGGTCACAAAAACAACATCACATCACCGTTAGAGGGCAGCAGGAGCTTAGTGAATTACCCCCAGCATGGCACAACCATTTATATCAGTGCTAGCAGTGAGAATGATACTGTACATTTCAGAGCTTCTAGGAACTCAGTAAACCATAAACATGCAAATGATTGAATGCTTTGGAAATGGAGATTAAGGTAAAGATTGCACTGTGTCACGCAGGCTCCAAAAGAAAATACTGCAGAGACATCGACATCTTTTTTGCATTGTCATAGTGCAAAGTCACATTTTCATTACTTCCCCATACCACTGAGCGTGACAAAGCAGCATGCACGCTATGCACAGTACGCTGTCTATACATGATTGTGTTTGATCAATTACATAATACAGTACTGCAGTATTTGAGATGATGAGATGATGAGATCTGAGCACACCTTGCAGTGTCCGTGGGTGTGTTGGGGAAAAAAAATTGCTTAAATTAATTCATTGTCTGGCTGTTCACTCTGTTTCTCTGTCGCTGCATTCTTTTTGTTTTGTTTTTGAGATCTGCCCTTCCCAGATGCCTCAGGATTCCAATGCAAAAAAACACAATGATCCTCTTCAAGTTCCTCGAGACCATGACAAAGCAGAAATCAACAAAACAACCCTTGCCAAAACCACACCAGGGTCCGAGGGCTGGGTGGAACCCCAACGAGGAAGAATTCTGTACTTCCAAGAAATGTACAGGATGTTCAGTGAAAACGAGTCTTGAGTCTTTCTCGCGTTTGCCATGTAATTCAGCTCCAAAGGATAGGTCATAATGGTGTTTCTAATCTGAATGCATGTGTTTGTTTTTTTGTTTTTTTAAATACTTTCTATACTTTGATTTGATTTCCCACTTGATGGAGATCTGAAAGTTGAGGGTTTGGGTTTCAATATCATAAACCGCATACCATTATGTGTCGCTGTTCTAGAAGACACTATGTGTCATCATATACACAATCTGCCCTACCATAAACCCGTCCCTTTCTGTGAATGCACTCTGACTCATTGCGGTTTCAGTGTGTGGACTGTAAACTCTGACAAGTCTAAACACCTACACTACACCCTGAAATGAGACAAGGGCTTTCCCAAGGGTGGTATATTTACTTTTATTAGTCCCTGTAGGCTAAGAGGCCTCTTATTACCGAGTCAGTCTGTAGATTGTTTCTACATCTGGTATCCTTTGGTGTGATATATGGTCTTCTGCATGCAGCGGTGTAATCCCTACACATTCGAAACAACTTTTTAGGACAATCATTTAATATATTTCAGTCCTAGGACAATTGTAATTCTTTTAACTTTTCACCAGACAGTAAAAAAGTAATCCACAATCCATATTTTTTCAGACAACAACAGTTTTTAAAAAAAGAGTGACTCTCTTGTCCATTACGCACAACCCTGAAACACAGTATATAAGCTCATATTAAAACACAGAACTGTACAATAAATATTACAGCTTTACCAAGCAAATATGACTGTATGTTGATTGATCCACAGACAATACCTGTATAATGTATGTACACAGAGTAATTTGCTTAACACAGTC
Organism: Stegophilus panzeri; assembly: GCA_024331685.1. Taxonomy (NCBI): domain Eukaryota; kingdom Metazoa; phylum Chordata; class Actinopteri; order Siluriformes; family Trichomycteridae; genus Stegophilus; species Stegophilus panzeri. Next base: position 8,431,908 of record JANDJT010000206.1, on the reverse strand, counting down.
ACGATACTCTACACACAGAAACCCAACAGTGTCCCGATTAATCCTGTAACAGACCTATGGCGATAAAATAATTAATTCATTTATACTGATTGAAAATGTCCGATAAGTAGATTTCCATTCTATGTTTACTGCTGACACAGTGAGCAGCCTTGTTGATTCTTCACTTCCTGAACTCAGACTTCAGGAGACCATCCTGACTCCCCGAGTAGTTGAGTATGTTGAGTTGAAGGAACATAATTTCTGAGCCAGAGGTCATAAATGAGAACGAACGACCTTTACCCAGTCGGATGCAACAAATATCCCACTGCAGTCAACAGTCAAACCAAACAGCATTGTGGGAAATCTAAGAACCCGTTAATTTAAAATTGCTCTGAAAACAGAGCAGCACTGTCATGCCGATGAACACTGAAACCAAAGCTGAGAAACCAAAAATTGCATGTTAATTATAAAATGCAATGCAACTGCAACACGTTCCACGTAATGGCACCGCGGAGAGTTATTCTTGGTCTCTTTATTACCGGTCATTTTATAGTAGGTAAAATGAGTGACATGACTATAATGAAAGAGATACCATCGGAATAATCACATTAAACCAACTCCACACGTCAAACTAATTTTGTGCGTATGGCACGTTTTGTGAATGTGACTTGATCGAGACCTTGAGGAATTCGGTCTACAGGTAGCGTCATTCATTTTCTTGTTATTTCAGGCAGTCGGAGAATGTAACATAGACGCTGCTGCAATCTCTGCTTTAATAAGAGTACCGTACCATACGGTACCACACCACGCCGTCCAGTGGGAAAACAGTTTTAATTTGGGGCCTTGCTTTATTGTGGATGCGTCCCAAACCAATAATAATATATTCAACTATTTATCCCACCTCTAATGAGCTATGCAGGTGCACTATTTTCACTTGTTTGGGGAAGCAGCCATTTTGTTGTTGTCAAGTTATGTAGGCTGCAACTTTCTTTAATTAGCTATCTGATGTCATAATCTACATTCACAGCAACTGTAAATCCTTTTTGTAAGTCCATAGGTGCTAAACTCAATCTTGTTTAGCCTGCTACAATTCCTTTAACAACAACAAAAAACTGACACATTAGTTCGTCTTTACTTGACAATCAACTAGGAACTTAAACCGCACCCAGTTTCAACGAACTTGTTTGGGGGAGGGGGAAAAATCCAAAATGGCTGCGTGTTGCACTAGGTAGGGAACAGAACGCCGTGGTTTTCACGCCCTATGTAGTGCGCTGACGCAGGGACTCCTGAGTCATTCTGGACGCGGCGCCGAGTAATGCGGAATTAGCTTTTTTTTTTTTTTTTTTACAAGATTAAAATGAACTGAATTAGGTCGGACTCGGGTTTAAGCACAAGTTCCACCAGGAAAATAGTTCCGTCACCTGAAACCGCAAATTGTACAATAAAATGTCAGTTATGTTGACGTTAAAAGCTGCACTTCCGGGTTTTTTTTTTTTTTTTTTTTTTTTTCCTTTCTCTCTGTGAGGCGATTGTGCGCGCGCTGACGCAGCTGAACTCGGCCGAAGTCGGAGTTGCAGAGTCATGCTGATGTGGATCAGTCTACTGGCACGGCACTAAACAGCTGGGCAGCTGACCTTGTTTGTTTTTTATGATGTTTTTTTTTTTTTACTTATAGATATTGCGGTATAAAAGTAGACTCACTTCCGGAAGTTAGCACGCCAGAATCGGATTAAAAGAAGTGGCCGTCACGCGCGCGCTTACTAAAAGAATACTTCATTGGACTTTATTGTACTCCTCTGTGCTACAGAAACATTGTGGCTTGAAATACTCTGGATATATTTTCTGGATTATGGTGAGTTTTTTTTGAGTTGAGGAACTCTGTAATTGCATAGTGACAGTTTCACAGAGAACAGAAAGAAGCTTGGGTAAAGTAATCAGCAAAACCACACAAAAGCTTCATCAATGGGTTTCCATAAAAATAACCCAAAAAAGTATTGCAAAAATATACCACATATAAAGCAATATAAATGCATGCATAACACATTTTGTTACTGTTTGCATTAATGCATTTTGTGCAATGAAGTTCAGTGTTTAAGACTTTAACATGTAATATTTAAAAAGTTTGCACGTGACATTGTTTTGGTTTTTTTTTGTTGAATGTTTGTTTGCCTTGGCATGCTCTTGCAGTGGATTTCTCACTATGTTTTTGCCAACTAAGGCCTGGTTTAGACTGTAGTTTGAACAACTAATCCTGTCTGACGTTTATATTATGCAGTAGGATTATTTTCTTATTTCCTAATCCCAAAATAGTGCTTTATTCCCCTTACAGTGACTATGATTTGTTGCATAGATGTAATAAAACAAATCCATCGAAGAGATTACAGTTTGCTAGATTTCAGTATTTTTAAATTATTTGTGTGTGTGTGTGTGTGTGTGTGTGTGTTATTGCATGGCAAAACAGTACATTAAAAACAGTGCATAATAATGCATAGTGCATTATTAATCATTAAAAACAACAAATTAGAAAAGACAACGATCCCACAAGTGCACACGAGTAGAAGAATCGATAGATAGATAGTAATAATTTTACAAGAAGTTAATAAATTAATAAATACACTAGTCACAGAAATCTACTAGTTTAAACAGAATTAAAGGAATGTTTCTCTTTCTTTAAATAAGTGGTAGTAAAGTTAAAGAAACATACATTCTTTGTAGAGAAAGTTTCGTTTTCGTCGCAGTGTTCCACACAATTATTCCTGACTTTTCCAATAAAGTGTTTTGTTTGTTTTTAAAATAACTATGTATATTATAGTACCAAGAGGGGTAGTATATTTTATTTTCTGAGAACTAATGCATCACCTGCAAAGTTTGTGTTAGGCCAATATGATATAGTAGATATTATGATAAAAAAAATACTACAATACATTTTACAAAGACATTGTGGGTATCATGATATCTTTTTTGAAAATATTGTTTTAACAACTTTCTTTCATTATTTGTTTTAAAATAATGTTAACACGAATGGACATTTGCTGAATCTTTAACATTGTAAAAATATGTTCAAGATAGGTTTTTTTTTTCGTGCTAATTTCTTTGATAAACTTGGTTTTAGACAGGTTCACTGTTGTTATGTTAACAAGCCTAAATATCATGATACATTTTGTGCTTTTTAGAAACATCTTCATGTATCATGATATGATATTTGCTGATGTATTTAAATGAAAAATCACCCTTCCTTTCCATGGTAACTTGACCTGATGTCGTGAGGTTCTTTTCAAGTCTAATTTCTTAAGAGTCATACATCATTTCCTTGAGGATGAACGAATCATTCTTGATAATACGGCGACTCATTATTCCGAGTTACTGTTACCAGAAATTCATTATGCTTGCTTATGTCATTTGTCATTGTCTGAATGTTTCAGAAGTTCATATTGGGTACAAACCTTTTCTCAAAAAACTAAATAAAAAAACAGTACACTCTTAATTCCATAATGACTGTTTGGTTCTTGCAGAGACTTGCAAATGTTTTCTGAGTCAGCGATGATACACTTCACCATAGTTACTTGGTTACTCACTTATTGCTGGCTTTGGAAAAGTACTTAGCTGTAAGACAGTTTGTTTGGCTTTTTTTTCTGTCATGCTAATTAAGGATGTATAATTTATTATTCATCCATGATTAGAGAAAGAATAAATTGTCTTCTTGTGACTCACAGCTTCTCTTTTATACATGAAGAAACTGTGCGCTTCAACTGAATAATTCTCAAATGTATTAAGACTTATTGTAAATGCAGTTCATGTGTACTTATACTATACTTTACTAATTATTACTGTATTTTTGATAGCTACGTTTACTGGTCAATAACAATGTCCCTGTTTCAAATATTTGTGAAAACCTGACAGTCACGCCCATATGTGGTTCTTCTCCATACTGTTGCCACAAATTTGTTAGCACACAATTGTATAGAATGTCTTTGTATGCTGTAGCATTACAATTTCCCTTCACAGGAACCAAGAGGCCCAAACTTGTTCCAGCATGACAATGACCCTGTGCACAAAGCAAGTTCCTTGAAGACATGGTTTGCCAAGGTTGGAGCCTGACCTCAACCCGAATGAACACCTTTTGGGATGAATTGGGATTCCATCCCAGGTCTTCTCACCAGACATCAATGCCGTCACTAATGCTCTTGTGGCTGAATGAGCAAATCCCTACAGCCACATTCCAAAAACTAGTGGAAAGCCTTCCGGGGAGGAAGGAGTTTAGATTATTAGAAGAGTAAAGGGTGAATTAAATTTGAAATGGGGTGTTCAAAAAGCACATATGACTGTAACGGTGAGGTGTCCACAAACTTTTGGAGTTTTATATCAATAATTTTTTTTTCTTTATAGATAGGTGTTAGATGCATACAAACCTGTTGGTGAATGCCCAGACTTGTCTGAATGATGGTCAAAACCTTCAATAAAATGTAGACGTTTTTCAATATTAATTCAAAATTTTGTGCAATTTAAAATATACGACACCATAATCTTTATATTATATCTTTATACTTTCTATTCTGAAACAACTGCAGTAACCTCCAGGTAGTTAATAATAATCCCACCTGGCAGACACTGTGCCATTCTCCACGTATCAATGTTGTTTTTTAACTTTTCAGCACACAGCGAGGTCGCACTTTCACAGGAAGCCAATGGCAAGTGGCCTCGTCTCATGATAAGCATGCTTCAAGGCAAATGTTGCACTTGGAATGTTTGGTTGAGCAATAACACAGGATGCAAAGTCTCTTCAGAACTAATAAGTTATGTAACCCAGTTCAAACAAAACCGCTTAGTGATAAGTAATTAAAAAAAAAAAAAAAAGCTGCACAGAAAAAAAAATCTTCGCACAACCATGACAGCAAAGACACCAGTTATGGTCTTCAGGGAATTGCAAGCTTTGGTTTTTGTGGGAGTGACTTTTTGAAAGGTTTGAGATTTAAGAAGGAAAAAGGGAAATGAAACATGATTCAGCGAAGTATATACGGTTATTTGCATGCGCAGATCTTTCTGCTGTTCTTCAGAGTTCCTCTGTAGCATCTCACCACATCTCCACATTTAACTTAAGACACATTGCAAACTGGTAAAGTTCTTGCTCATTTTTGAAACTTTCTTTTTCAGCAAACCTAATCAGAGAGCACTGAGACATACCGCAGAGTCACGCTTGAAGAAAATTACCTACAGTTGAGAAGAATTTGCATGGATTTAGGATGTCTGACAAGTTCTTTTGAGGTTCTTTTGTTGGTATCTATGTGATATTCTCTCAGTATTTGGCCTGGATCGTTAAACAATGCCTATTTGTTCTGAGAGAGACCCCAGTCAAGATGGATTTAGAGTCAGATAAAAAAAACATGGCTTCCTATCTCCCAGTGACTCCCAGTTGTGTCTGTATTACTTCATCACTCGTGGTTGGATCTAGACTTTTTTGCCTGCCCGATATCCTGTGAAACCAAATCACAACCCAGCCTTAGAGGATGATATGTCCAAGGAAGAAGAGGCCCGTCAAAGATGAGGATTTTTCAGCCATCGCGGTGCCCTCGATGAAAGGCCATGGCTATCTGGACTACACCATTGAGAGTTACCCTTCCAGAGCTCTTCAGCTCATGGACGAGTTGCGTCAACACGGACTGCTCTGTGACATAGTACTTCGAGTGATGTACAAAGAGACGATAGTGGATTTCAAGGTGAGAGTTTTCAGGGGTGAGTCCACAAGAAAGATGAGAGTTAGCATGATAAGAGATTGGCCTGAGTCAGCAGTGTTTAGCTTAGGTTAACGGTTCTCCAAAAGAGCAGAACTTGTTCTGCAGTGTTTGTGTAATATGCTTAGTATATAATTTTTTTTTTAAATGCCCAAAATGATCTAATTTCCTAAAACTAATTGCTCGTACTTCTCATTCATTGTATGATATACTATACATAACCCAAAAATGCTAACACGTATAGTGAGAAGTAAATCTCATGAGCTGGTTTCTATCCCAGCTGTTGCTCCTAGCATTTGTACATTATTAGTAGAATTAGCATGGTGCACATACATCAGCACTTTTACCACCGCCTGAGTTTACTATGCAGTTAGACAGCACTTGACCATAGCATGGGTCTTGAATCTGGAAGGCTCATGGACACCAAATGGGGAATTTTGGGGCCATCTTAAATTTGGTCACCTCGAACTTCTTATGCCCGTCGCGGACATGTGTCTATATTATCCAGGTGCACAAATTGGTACTGGCAGCCTGCAGCCCATACTTCAAAGCCATGTTCACCAGCAACTTCAAGGAGTGTCAGGCCTCAGAGGTGACTCTCAGGGATGTTTGCCCTCAGGTGATCAGTAGGCTGGTGGACTACGCCTATACCTCCCGCATCACAGTAGGGGAAAAGTGTGTGCTGCACGTCCTGCTGACTGCGATGCGCTTCCAAATGGAGGAAGTGGCAAAAGCATGCTGTGACTTCCTGATTAAGAACCTAGAGCCCTCAAACGTCATTGGGATTGCCCGGTTTGCAGAGGAGATCGGCTGTGTTGAGCTGCATCAGCGGTGTCGGGAGTACATCAACAGTCACTTCAGTGAGGTAGATTTTTCTACGTCATTGCAATGAGAAGCCCTGATTTTGACAATTCTATGGTATCTATGGTAAGCCACGTAAGATCTGTGCACTTTGTTCCAGGTGACCAAGGAAGAGGAGTTCTTCAGCCTGACTCACTGCCAGCTGCTGGAGCTCATCAGTCAGGACAGTCTGAAGGTTCTGTGCGAGACCGAGGTCTACAAAGCCTGCATTGACTGGGTGCGCTGGGATGCGGAGGCTCGCTCCCAGTACTTCCATGCTCTGCTCAATGCCGTCCATATCTATGCCTTGCCGGCCAAGTTCCTCAAGAGGCAGCTGCAGTCATGTCCTATCTTGAGCAAGGCCAATGCCTGCAAAGACTTCCTCTCCAAGATCTTCCACGACATGACCCTCCGCAAGTACCTGCCCCCTACTCCATACCGAGGTACTAAGTTGATCTACGTGGCTGGGGGTTACAAGCAGCACTCGTTGGACTCCATGGAGGCTTTTGACCCGCGAAACAACACCTGGCTGCCCCTGGCGCCCATGGAGCAACCCTGCAGTGGCTTGGGGGCCTCCGTACTGTTTGGGCTCTTCTACACTATTGGGGGTCGAAACCTCTCGCTGCAGAGCAATGCAGACTCTGCAACACTGTCCTGCTACAACCCCATGACCAATCAGTGGACCCAGCTAGCTTCACTTAACACAGCCAGAAATAGAGTGGGCACTGGGGAACTCGACGGGAGCATCTATGCTGTTGGAGGATCCTATGGCTCCACACATCACAACACAGTGGAGAGGTGAGTGTACAGAAAGCTTGTAGTGTCACAGTTATCATTGCTAATGATTTCATAAAGCATTTTGGCTCATTTAGGGCTATGACCGTAGAAAATTTACTGGGTCATCTCTGTAACACACCCATTATTCTGTAAATTTTGCATCACCAGAAGTATTTTTTGTTTATTATTCTTTCATATTATTTTATTCAGGATTTCTGTTTGGACAACAAATCGTTTGGTTGTGTTACTAAAATGTAATTAAACTATTAAAAAGTTTAATTTCCAAAATGAGCAGGGGGTATAAATAAATCATGTGAAAACAAGTGATTGGCCAGTAGCAACTTGCGAATGAATGGGAGGTGGAAACCGGCATGAGTTTCTTCAGCATGTCTGGCAACGCTTTTTCAAACATGTTTTTTCACAGATTTAAACTTATTCAAATCACTGCACACCTGACCAGGCGGTTACTAAGGATGAATTAAGGAACACTTTAAAGGCATCACATGTTAATGAACGTGCATTTCATTTGTCCTGCGAGCTTCATGTCTGACCACTCACGTATGCTTGCATGAACATAGAACCCTTCCATCCGCGTGACAGTTTTGTGTCCCACGGGTTCCCAATTCTGATACACAAAAACCCGGAATAATGTACCTCCTGTTTGTATCTGTATTTGTGTCTGTTTCGATCACATTATCTGTTCATTCCAAATAACGTATTCGTATTGAGTTACATCCCTACTATGTTCTCACAAAAAGCCGTGCCATTCAGAATTGTGTCACACGTGAAAGAAGAACAGCGGTGAAGTGATCTAAAATGTTTCAACTTGACATTTGCTCCCCCTAACAACAGGCAAAGTCTGTTCTGATTCAGAGAAGTTACTTTAGATGAACAAACTCCCATACCACAGCTAATAGAAAGCTTTAGAGGAGCAGCGCCAGTTCTAATACCATTCATATTAGTCACTCTTAGCAACCTGCTTTCCTGCCTCTAGTCTTCATTCTGTTTTTATGGGTGACGCAGGAAGGAAAAAAAACATTAATGTGTTTGAGTGTGCTTTTTTATTTATTTTTTTTATTTTTCCCTTTGCCCAAGGATGACAATCCACATCTCTAGTGTGCTGTGCAGTTTGACCCAACGGTAACTACGTTTACATGGACAGCAGTAATCTAATTATTGACCTTATTCTGAATAAGACAATATTGTGATTAAGGTGTTTACATGACTTGCTTTTAGAATATTGTTTTCATGTTCCCCTTTTACATGTTATAGAACATAGTTCGATTAACGGCACACGTCATTATGTCACCGCACCACACCGTCTGACGTTCCCTCCAGAATTTCATGTATCAACATACAGTTTATCTTCGTTGTGGTACCATATACAGTTTTGGGTGTTTTTATTTTTAATTTTTATGAACGCTGCAAGTGGAGTTAATTATTTGTCATGCTGTACATGCTAATACACGACTGCTTGAAGCTGTGGGCTGCGTCCGAAACTGCGTACTTGCCTACTATATAGTAGCTGAGATACATGTATTTCTCCTACTATAAAGCAGGTAAGTATGCTGTTTCGGATGCAGCCGGGCACTCTTGTTTGCCGTAAAACGGTTCAGCGCTGCCATGTGTGAACGTGTCCTGTCGGAAAATGCAGTGAAAACTCCCACATGACGTTAATAGTGTGATTAAGGTGTTTATATGTCTGTAATACATGTCGATAATGCGACTAAAACAGGAATACTCCACATGTCTTAATTCAATTTGTGTTTACTTCGAGTATGACTTTAGTCATAGTTTAGTCATAGTTTCTTAATCAGAGTATCGTTTTAATCGGGTTAATATCGGATTATTGTTGTCCATGTAAACGTACTGACTGATGCAGTGTTGCTCTGATAAGGGTGATGGAGTGTGCAGTGAAGGTTTTTCTGAAAAATGATTGCTTTTTATGAAAGTAGTATATAATTTATTGGTGAAACAATCAACAAATCTCATTAACACTGTAAATAAATTAAGCATCTACAGTCACCTGTAAGTCAGTTCAAATCAGACACATGCTTGGTTTGGTTCGGCATTGTGCTGCATTTGTTTTAGGATGCTTTCACGCCTATCGATTGGTTCGTCAAGTCTGAATCAGAGCAAACTTTTGGTTTGTTTGCTGTTTGGATTGATTTGTTTCATGTGTTTAAGGGACATGTTGGGCTGAAAACTCTTTCCTTCTTTGGTGAGAAAATATGGTAATGGAAAATCATTACCAAGTGCTGGCAAGAACTCTCAAAAATCACCCAAGCACTGAAAACACGGAGCTGGCGCTAAGCAATCATATACATGCATAATTATACACTCATGGCATTTCTGCAGCTCTGTCCTTTGGCGAAGTTGCACCTCGCTGCTCATTTCAGCAGCTTGCATCTACCTACACAATAATACACAGTAATACGGGTTTGGTCCACTTCCTCCAGTTGAGTCCATTCAGGATCGAATCGCTTTCTCATAGCAATCTAGTCTCGCTAGAGTTCACTTGGACCTGAACCAAGACCTTGTGAATGAACCAAAAAGCAAAAAAAAAAAACAAAAAAAAAACCCATCTGCTTAAGGGTGTGTGGTAAGGGGTGAGGCTGAAAACATACTCGTAAAACTCTTTTTATTTACTGGTCTGAAATACAGCAATAGGTCTTTGGTCTCGATATCCTCTGTTTGTGCTTTTCTGCATCAGTTTAGCAGCTGTCATGATTGACATTTCTGAAATACATGTCATGTTTGGTACCTGCATTTGTGTCAATTTAGAGTCAAATAGGCCTTTCTCTTCTCAAGGCCACCTCTCTCAGCTGCTCAGGTCTGCCCAAATTAAACACACTGAGGGATATAACCAAACAAGTGTTTGATGTTCAGTGGACTTAATGCTGCGTATGTGAAAGCAACCTAAGATTGAACACCTTTTTAGTTTTGTCCCTTGACTGGCACCCGATCAATCCAAAGCCTCTGAAAGCCTTTCTGTAAGGATGTGGCAGCCAACATGTACTTCCATGTTGTTAAGAGTTTGTTTGACTTGGACCATTTTTTCTGTGGATCACATAACATAGCTGCAAGCTATAGTAATCCTGGGATTGGGTATCAAGTTCTCTGAGAAAGTATTTCAGGTCAGGACACAGTTTTACGATACCAGGATATTGGTTTTATGTATCCTATTATGTAGAAGACGTTTTCTTTCATACATAAATACGTAGTGTATAATACATAGGTCTATTGTCATGAGTTGACAACTTCACATCACAACCATAGGTGCGAGTCCGTGAGAGGATAATTGGTCCTGCCTTCGGGGTGGAAGTTAGCACTCTGCTCAAAGTGTGCACAGCTGGTCTGTGGGGTTTTAAAAGCAACAGTTGGTGTTTTTGAGATAGAGACATGAAAACGAACGAGAAAGAAGAAATTGATGCTGACCTGCACAGTAGCACTGCAGCCTCACAGTTCCAGGATCCTTGGTTGTGTCCTGAGCTCAGGTTACTGTCAGTATGGATTTCTTCAGGGTTTCTCTGGTTTCCGTCCACCTCCCAAAAATGGTAGATTGGCTATGCTTAATTGCCCCTGGATTTGACTAAGTGTGTGTTTGTGCATGGTGCCCTGCTATGGACTCCAGGGTGTATTCCCCTCCATGTTCCTGGTATAGGTTCCAGAGCCACCAAACAGGATAAAGCAGTTACCGAAGATGAATGAATGAGTTCTAAATTTCACGTCTTTTTCACAGGTACGATCCAGAGACAAACAGGTGGACATATGTGGCGCCAATGTCAGTGGCACGCCTGGGAGCTGGTGTGGCAGCATGCGGGGGAGCTCTGTATGTGGTGGGGGGCTTCGATGGCCAAAACCGGTGGAGAGCGGTGGAACGCTACCAACCAGACACCAACACCTGGCACCATGTAGCATCTATGAACACTGCACGAAGTGGCTTAGGTAAATATTAACTAATATTTTACTAATGACCCACTAGCATCTTTTGTATTATTTTTGCAAACCCAAATGTCCTATTCAAAATACTTTTCACCTATTTAATGCAGATAATAATGCAGATACTGAAACTGGACAGCTGATAAAGGCTAGGTGACATTTTTCCAATCTACAAATGTCCACTTCTGCTTAACTGGTGTCCACTGTAGTCTCAGTTTCCTGTTCTTGGCTGACAGAAGTGGAACCCAATGTGGTCTTCTGCCGTTGTAGCCCATCCACCTCAAGGTTCAAATTGTTGTGCGGTCTGAGATGCTTTTCTGCTCACCAAAGTTGTCAAAAGTGATTATTTGAGTTGTTTTAGCCTTCCTGTCAACATGAACCAGTCTGGCCATTCTCCGCTGACCACTCTCATCAACAAGGCGTTTCCACCCTCAGAACTGACCGTCACTAGATGTTTGATTTTTTTTGTGTGAAAATCCCAGAAGATCAGCAGTTCCTGAGATACACAAACCAGCACATCTGGCACCAACAACCACACCATGGTCACAGTCACTGAGATCACATTTTTTCCCTTTTCTGATGTGTGTTGTGAACCCTTATTATCTGAAGCTCTTGACTTGTATCTGCATGATTGTATGCACTGGCTGATTGAATAATTGCATGATGGTGGACAGTGGGTGCAAATGGTTTGCTAGCAATTGCTTATAAACTGAATATTTTACCATGTTTGCCAGCACCTGGCTATTGCTACTGATTCAGCAGGGCTGTTTTTATGGTTACACCGTGTGTTAGCCAACAAATTCATCTGATTAATATAATGGTTTGGCTTCCAAATTAGTGGAATTACACGTTTCCAAAAAAACAAAAAAAAAAAAACAAAGGATGTCTGAAGAACCAAATCACTGCTCTCATATTGGTGAAAAATGGTTAATGGTTAATTTACTGACCTAAGATAGTTTTGTTTTTTTAACCAATGATTTTTTATTCCTGTCCCATGCAGGTGTGGTGTCTATAGATTCTTACCTCTACGCAGTGGGTGGTTATGATGGCCAAAGGCAACTAAACACTATGGAGAGATATAACGTAGCCAGAGATGTTTGGGAGCCGATGGCATCCATGGTCCACAGTCGAAGTGCCCATGGAGTCACGGTCTACCACAACAAACTCTTCGTGTTTGGTGAGCATATAACACTTAACAGTTAATGATATAAATGGTTTCCTGATACGTGCTATATGGCGACTGACAGAGTGACGTTCTGTTTCACCGTTGGTTATTTACTGAGAAAATGGAGGCTTTGTGTCTTGATTGTATTTGCTCATTGAAGCGGCAGGGCTCTCATTACAAGGCCATTTCTGTATTAGTGGGAAAACAATGCGGAGTCGTTCACAAGTTAATCAGCACTTACGCAATAAACTAGCACTTTGCGTGTTAATATGTATTTTTTTTTTCTCTCAAATGCCTATCCACCGCATCTAGACATTGGAACCATTTTAGATAATGTGAAATCAGATTTGGCTTTGCCAAGTGTTCCCATCGAGACCAGCAAATACTAACAAAAAATGTAATAGTGAATGCAGTATTCACTATAAGTACACTTTTTTTTTTGTATTTGGCTTATGTATTCATTTACTTTTTATATTTCCTATATATAAATCACTGCACTGAGTTAGCAGGTCATTTGAACTTAATTAATTTAATCACTGTCATTAATTAATTGTCCTTATGCATATACAGTAGCATCTACAATCCCAGTCTACTACCAAGAGCTATTTTTTTATTTCTTCAGGTTTCTGTTCATTTAAAAACAAAACAAAATAAAAAAAACAACTCCTCCTCTCTTCCATAACACCAGAGATTTCCTTGAACTGCTCACACAAGTACACTCTTAACACATTGCGTTCATTGATGGCACCTCTTAACCTGTTAATGACTTAATTGCTACAGTCCAACCTTGCTTGGGAAATCTATGAGTAAGGAATTAAACATTTCAGGATGTGCTGTTACTGGGAAAACATTCTGGAGTGTTTTATTCCTGCTATAATTTTTTTTTGCCAATGCTAAAATATTTTTTGGTCTATTAATGAACGACACAGTACTTTTTATCCATATATAGTTTTTGGTTTTAGAACGTCCGCGAAACAGATTCCTGCTATAAACACTTGTTCATTTTCCAGACAGTGCAAAGTCCTCAAATTTAAAGCAACAGGTTTGGGGTTTTTTTGTTTTTTTTTTACTCTTACAAAGACAATGGAGACTCCTTCCAAAAACGCTAAATAAACATCTCCTCCCTGAAATATCACCATATCAACACTTCTTTCTTTTTAACGGAGCGTCAGCCTTGCAATTCATGCATAGTATGCCATTACTGCTAAAATGAACTTTTTTAAATTCAGTCAACACTCTGGAAGAAATTTTTCACCAAGTCAAACCTAATGCAGCTTTAGAGTTTTTAAGAAAAATATATTTGAAAAACCTTATATAGAGTCCCTTAGACGTTTCTCGCCATGAAAGTAGCCATAGAAGCTGGCATGGCGTTAAAACACAAACAAACAAACTACAGAAATGATATCATAACCTTCTGACCAACCGGAACGAAGAATTAATCAATGCTGTGATAATAATAAACATAGAATAAAATGGTTACTTTTGGGAATTTAATCACTGTTTTGTATCGCCTCCGTCAAGGTGGTTTCAACCAGACTGGTTTCCTGGCCAGCGTGGAGAGTTACTGCACAGCAAGTAATCAGTGGACGTATGTGACTGATATGCCGGTGGCTCGAAGTGGTATGGGAGTGGGGGTAACCATGGAGCCCTGCCCGGGCTGCCTTCCCGAGGAGGAAGACTCCACATCTGTATGACGCACGTACTTCAGACTTTGAACCTTGCAGCGGCCTCAGAAATCATACCTGGTCCCTTGAGGTCGAGCAGATTCGTGGCAGGTTTCCCAGTCGGAATGATTTTGACCCCTTGTGCTGTGGCAGTATTTCACAAGACACTTTTTTCTCCTTGCACGGTATAGGTTTGTGCGCGCGTGCGTGTGCGTGTGTGTTATTTAGAAAGCAATCACTGGACTACTGACGTTTCTTGATGAACTCTGATTACTCTGTGAATAAAAGTTTTGATCTGTATATTCGTGGATTTAAAAAACAAAAAAGTTTAATCTCTTTATTAGATAAATATATCGACTGCTCACACCGACTTGATGCATTTTATTTCAAATCGAGTTATACATCTGATTTGAGTTGTAGCCTTAAGCACAGCCACTAGGTGGAGCAATTTGACTTCCACAGAAAGTGGGAATGCTTTATATTATGGGATGTATCCAATTTTTCAGTCTGTGTTTGTTCTTTTGTTTTTTATAAACCATTAATAATAATTTTATTTATTTAAGGATTCTCACACCTAAGGGTACTTGTACAAACGGATATATAACTAATATAGAAACATAAACGTTACCACACAGGAAAATATTAACAGCCAAGCGAACATTAACAGTCATGAATTATCAAGAGAGACGAAGGAACAGGCAGGCCTGCTGAGTAACGTGATTAAGCGGCATAAAATGGAGGAGGGTTGATGCATGACATAATGAGATATAAATGTAATTCCAACTTGAGGAGATGCATTTTGACTGCTGCAGGCTTGAGAAAAGGATAATGTATTTTTTTCTTTTTAATTTAATTCATTTTTCAATTGTGTTTTATAATAATTTATTATTTAACAAAATATATTCCTTTTTTCTTATCAATTTTAAAAGAAAATATTTTCAAATGTTTAAAAAAAAAAAAAAAAAACTAATTACATTTTAATTGATTATTTATTTATTCATTACAGATATGTTACACACTTGAGCATTTTTTTTATTTTATTTGCCAAGATCTCGAGACGTGTCGCGTTATGAGAGGCACGTCCTCCATTTTAAAACATAATGAAAACCAGTATCATGATTGTGAGTTCAAATCCCAGGACTGTCAGACAGCCACTGTTGGCCCTTGAGTAAAACCCTTAACTGCTTCAGCTACATGCTTGGATTGCAGTCTGCCTCACAGTTACATGTACACCGATTAGCCATAACTTTAAAACCACCTGCCTAATATTGTGTAGGTCCCCCTTGTGCCACCAAAACAGCTCTGACACGTCGAGGCATGGACTCCACAAGACCTCTGAAGGTGTGCTGTGGTATCTGGCATCAAGACGTTAGCAGCAAGTCCTTTAAGTCCTGGAAGTTGTGAGATGGGACCTCCGTGGATTGGACTTGTTTGTCCAGCACATCCCACAGATGCTCGATCAGATTGAGATCTGGGGAATTTGTAGGCCAAGTCAACACCTTGAACTCGGTCATATTCCTCAAACCATTCCTGAAGAATTTCTGCAGTGTGGCAGGGTGCATTATCCTGCCGAAAGAGGCCAGTGCCATTAGGGAATACCGTTACCATGAAGGGGTGTACTTGGTACTTGCAGTAAAACGCTGCAACAGTGTTTAGGTAGGTACTATGTGTCAAAGTAACATCCAAATGAATGCCAGGACCCAAGGTTTCCCAGCAGAACTACTGCCTCTGCCGGCTTGCCTTCTTCCCATAGTGCATCCTGGTGCCATCTCTTCCCCAGGTAAGTGATGTGCATGCACCAGGTCGTCCACATGATGTAAAAGAAAAAGTTATTCATGAGACCAGGCCACCTTCTTCCAATGCTCCCTTTTATGAACATATTACTGAAGGTATGTTAGTATTGTATATAGTTGACGACATGGAGAGATGGACATTGAATGTTAGCTAGCTAACCTTACACCACAGCGCTGTTGAATTCTCAATCCTGACTTGTTATTGTGGACATGGTGACGTTCTTCTGTGAGGAGACTTTTATGTAATGTCTCCAGTGTCAGCGCTTTGTAACAGTCGGCAAGTTTTCCGTCATAGAAAAGTCTTCAGGACAAAGGCTGGTGAGGGAAGAACTGTTCGTAAGTAATAACAGGAACGAACTTGTGTCAGAGGATTAAAGCACTTCAGTATATGTCGTTCGGGGTGTTGTTAAGACTTTCGCATTAAGCTGCATCACACTACCCCGTCGATGATCATTCGACCCCCCTCCCCCCCAGCGTTTTATTCCTAACTTGATGCATAATTACATGTTACCTTGAACCTGAGAAAGAGACTGCCTTGTTTGAAGGTACAGGTGCATCTCAAAAAATTTGCTTATCGTGGAAAAATTCTTTTTTTCCGTAATTTAATTCAAAAAGTGGAACTTTCATATATTCTAGATTCATTACACATAATGTGAAATATTTCAAGCCTTTTTTTTGTTTGTTTTAATCTTGATGATTATGGCTTACAGCTCACGGAAATCAAAAATCCAGTATTTCAAAATATAAGAATAAAGAATTTATAATACAGTAATGTCGACCTTCTGAAAAGTATGTTAATTTATACACTCGATACTTGGTAGGGGCTTTAATCCTTCTGCAGGAATTACTGCATCAGTGTGGCGTGGCATGGAGGCAATCAGCCTGTGGCACTGCTCGGGTGTTATGGAAGCCCAGGTCGATTTGATAGCGGCCTTCAGCTCGTCTGTATTGTTGGGTCTGGTGTCTCTCATAGATTGTCTATGGGATTCAGGTCAGGCGAGTTGGCTTGCCAGTCAAGCACAGTAATACCAGGGTCAGCAAACCAGTTACTAGTAGTTTTGGCACTGTGGGCAGGTGCCATGTCCTGCTGGAAAAGGAAATCAGCATCTCCATAAAGCTCGTCAGCAGATGGAAGCATGAAGTGCTCTAAAATCTCCTGGTAGACACTGCATCGACTCTCGACTTGACACCTCAAATCATCACTGACTGTGGAAACTTCACACTGGACTACAAGCAACTTGGATTCTGTGCCTCTCCACTCTTCCTCCAGACTCTGGGACCTTGATTTCCAAATTAAACACAACATTTACTTTCATCTGAAAAGAGGACTTTGGACCACTGAGCAACGGTCCAGTTCTTTTAAAGGCTCAGGAAACCTTTGCAGGTGTTTTGAGTTAATTAGCTGATTAGAGTTCTTCATAGGTCGACATTTCTGTATTATAAATTCTTTATTCGAATATTTTGAGATACTGGATTTTTGATTTCTGTGAGCTATAAGCTGTAATCATCAAGATTAAAACAAAAAAGGCTTGAAATATTTCACTTTATGTGTAATGAATCTATAATATATGAAAGTTCCACTTTTTGAATTAAATTATAGAAAAACAATATTTGAGATGCACCTGTATACTCAACTCACTATCTAGATTGAAATCCTTTTCAAAAGAAAAACACTTTTCCGAACTGATAAACATGGTTCTGAGACCATGCACAAGTCATAAAATGACCTAAATCATGAAGAACAATATAATGTGGGTCTTAGGAGCACTCAAATGATGTTTATCTTTTTCTGGGCTCCAACAACTATAAATGCAGTCCTGCCTTATCACCATTTGACTGGTCTGATGTTTCCATGAACACTTGCTAACATGCCCTTATTTCCTCGATAATAATTGGAGCTCAGATTCTCACGTGACGTCATGACATTAGTCACCCGGCACAAGTCAATAAGTTGTCTGTCTCCAGCAGTTCTGGCTTGGTGCCCTTTCACAAACATTACGCAACTGTTTGTGGGATATTCAGCATCTTTATAGAGGGTGGAATAACGACTGTAGGTTCGTGATTTGTTTTTCCACCCAGTGCTAAATGTTTCAGGTGATGGGTTCTCTCCATCGGACCTGGTCCCATGCCTACAGTCATGTAAAAAAGAAAATCTTCTTTAAGGGTATTGTATAGTTATGAGTTCTTAGATTTATAAAAGAGGTTCTGCTTGGAACCATCTATTAAAGCGAAACCCCATCTGTTGTAGAGTATGAGAGGAGCAATGGAGATGGAACCTTTAATGCTAGCACGTACACCAAACAGTCCATTAAGTGCACCAGACTTTCACAATGTACACCTTCCAAAATTGTCTTCTCTTGGTGGGATTAAAAAAAAAAAATCTCTCTTAAACACACACGCACACACACACATACACACACATACACACACTTCAAGACTGATGGCTTGTGTACATGAAAGCCCTGAAGGCTCCTTGTGCTTGACGTATCTGATTGGTAGAGAAGGGTGGGGCTGCTCATCGTTGAGCTTTTTGTGATGACTCACATAGCAAAACATATGACGCACCGGTGCTTTCTCTCTGTTTATCTGTCTTTTTCTCTCATATGTCTACATTTCTCTGTTCATGATGTATCATACCATCAACCTCAGTACTGTCTAAGTTTAAGCAAAGCTGGTCGAATCCCCAAACCCTGGAGCATCTAAGCATAATCAGATCATCAGTTCTACATTTAACATACAATACTGTTACTTCAAAATAGTCACTGTCAGCTCTTGAGATAAACCCTGCCACATTTTGAAGGCAAAAAATCCCAGCTATGTTTCAAGGTCCTGATCTGAGACGATAATTCTCTTCACCACGTTCATGAATGTTTCAAGAACTGCTGCACTTACTGAGGACTATGATGCTAACATTTTCATTAACATTTGGATTAATATTCATGTTTAAATGAGCACTTATTTAAATCTTACTGAATAAGAACAGATGCTGTT
The DNA here is from genome assembly GCA_024331685.1 of Stegophilus panzeri. Lineage (NCBI taxonomy): Eukaryota > Metazoa > Chordata > Actinopteri > Siluriformes > Trichomycteridae > Stegophilus > Stegophilus panzeri. The sequence continues at coordinate 8,413,028 of JANDJT010000206.1, read as the reverse complement.
TTTTACACCATGATTTAAGTTGCGTCAATTATGATGTTATAAAAATTTTAATATTGGAACAAGCCTAAAGGCATCAACAACATGCAAGTACCTTGTTAAAAAAGAGAGAGAAAAGAACAGAGGAATAACAGCCTCCATTGACTGATGAGCCATTCTAGATGTCTCATACCGGAAATGACACACTCCACCGTGACCAAGATAGCAATAGCTCATGTTATTGGTTACGGTTTATCAGCAAGCTTTCCAAACACAAGCTGCAAATGCAAAATGCTTGGCCAAGCAATGTTTTACCTTCTTAGAAAAAGGTTTTTTATTTTCCAGGTTCCCTCTGCTTCCCTCTTTTCAGGGGAAAGTAGCTAATGCCTGAAAAAAAAAGGTGACCAGTGATTGGTCATTGTTTAACAATGGTGATCAGTGATTGGTCCTTGATGAAAATTGTGATCATCGATTATTCACTGGTAAAAATGGTGATCAGTGATTCTTTGTTGGTAAACATGGTGATGAGTCATTGGTCATTGGGAACAATGGTGATCAGCAATTGGTTATTTGGAACAATAGCGATCAGCAATTGGTTATTTGGAACAATAGCGATCAGTGATTGGTTATTGGGAACAACAGCGATCAGTGACTAGACTTTGATAACATTGGCTTATGCAAGTGTAACTCAGTCAGGCTTTACACACTGTTGGTGACCCAACCAAACCTGCTCTCAACTCATTTAACCAGCAGCTTTGATGTGAGCTGGAGAGCTATATCGAGTGCAGGACATTCGCTGCCACCTGCTCAGAAAGAACTTTTTTCCTAAAAGTGTAGCTATGAAAATCTCAGTGCATGTAATACATGGTTATAACACAGTTTGCAAGATTGCTGGTTGTAACACATTCTGGGTTCAACATAAATAAATGTATCTATAACATCACTGCAAGATGTACAGGCTTGCATCTAAGGGACTTGTTATGGATGAAACGCTTGTTAAAATAAAAGTGTATCTGTTGCATGTGCTTTGAGGAAACATTTCAGAAATGTGGGGCCTCATGTATTCATCAGCCCCAGGCCAGGCATTAGCTTAATGCTGCCCTGTCTACCACAGAAGTTCTCAATCCCAGTTCTGGAGACTCTAATCAATTGCACATTTTTGTTTTCCCAGATCTAACACAAAGGACTGAGGTCATGAAGGCTTGCTTAAGTACCTGATGAGTTCAGTCTTGTGTGTTGAAGAGGTAAAACAGGTTCTATATCCCTGTGTGTCCAATCACAATGTTTTACTTTGAACATACAGTACATAACTGCCTAATCTGTTCACACTGAGAAATCCGTGCATAAAAAAAAATGTTTTTAAATACTCAAGATTATAGAATATATTTTGCAAATAAATAAAGGTGGATTCATTTTTTACACTAACTTGTTTGGAAGAAGTCTCCAGTTTCAGTGCATGTTCTTGTTTCTTAATAACTTAAGCTTTTTGTTTTTGCATCACATCACTTGATTAATTTCCTTTAACAGCACTCCCCTGCCACGTTGTATTCCTTACAGTTTTCAATACTGAGATGGTATTGTCACTATTTTAAATCAAGTAGCTTGCAGTTATTAGATGTTACATCACTGATGGGATCGAGCTTTAATGTAGTTATACTGTCTAGCTGCATTATACAAAGTATTTTGTTCATGAACGGAATAGAAAGTATATTTTAGTTAACCTTTTCCCCATCTTTATTCTGTCGTTATGAACTCAGCGATCAAAGTTCATGTTTTAGTAGACACTGGACGCCTTGTACTATTTTAAGGTTCCAGATGATTTTTCAATAAGTGATTTTGCAAAACATTTCAATTCAGACCACAGGTTTTTAGATAATGTTTAAATCCAGGATGCCTGTTGGAAAGCTAGTCCCACTAGGATTTGGCGATTTTGCAACCCCAGGAATTAATGCAAAATCAAGCAAACTCTGCTTGTAATTTTTCCAAAACTACCAAAGATTTTCTGCAGATTTGGGCCAAGACATGTGACCTCAACACATCACGCATTCAGTCAAAGCCCTCTTCGATTCACGTGCGAAAAAAAGTCTCATTTACCAACAAACATCATTGCGAAAGACTGTGCAAAACAATTTCGTGCGAATTCCGCCCATTCAAATACCCTCTTGCAGAAGTTTTTGGCTCAAATATCTTAGTGAAGTTCAGAATCTTACTGCAGCTGCGAAACAACATTTTCATCAAACACGCCGATGGTGTACATGGCCACAGGGTTCAATTTCGGCCTTCAACTTCAGCGCATTTTCTACCTGTAGTCCAAGTGACACCTGGTGAAGTTCAGGTACTGCATTTTAAGCGCTTCTTTCATGAAACCCTTCCAAACAGCTTGCTGTTTTAAAACTTGACAACCCCATGAATCCCCAAGAGGCTTAATTGTTGTTTCAACTGCCCATATAACTCTTTATATTCATTACCCAACTTGTGCAGGTCAACAACCATCTGTCTCTTTTATGTTAAAGCCCAATTTACATTTAAAATAATTAGCTTCTTACTGGCGTCTATAGCTTCTGTGGTGAATTTACCACTGACTGTGGAACAAATAACATCCTTTAAGACATTTCTGGTGGCTGATTCGAGTTGGAGGAGAGTATATTTGGTGTAAGTGACGTCAGTGCTACCAAATTAACATTCAGGATTCGGGTTAGAATTAAACCGTAGTCACGAACATTTATTTCATGAAGCAGCCATTGCTAAAGGCTTCGTGTTGCCACAGCTTTAAAATATCTCCTGTATGGATTTGTTTGTGTGCAATATGTGTTCATATTTTGTCAGTCGGACTTCCTTAACTGCTTTCTGGAGAGTAATCAAGCATACTCTATTTATTTTTGTGTGGGAAAGAAACATTATTTCATCATTTGTCCGAGTGGAAAATTCGATATTGTTTATTTTACCTCAATAACGCCAAAGCTGAGTTTGAAATTGAGTTGTAGTATAAATTTTTTTTAAAAAGAAGAAAAAAACAACCCTGATTTTGCGTTGTACCTGACAAACCTTGCGTTTCCATACCTTTCCCCTCCAAATCTTCAGTCGCAAAGTGTAGATGGTGTGTGATACCATTGTCTTCACACAGAGGGAGCTAAGCAACTTCACTTTGGTAGTTTGGGAATACTTCTGGGAGGAATAAGACCCCAAAACCGATACCAAGGTGGCCCGTTCAATATGTCCAACAGAAAAAAAAACGGGCATCAATCGACGTCAGTCTTCATTACTGAAAAGAAAGCAAAGTTACCACAGAAGGCTTGCTATTTTAAGCATTTCAGACACATTTTGGTTGTTTTTTTTAATGACACACCATTAGGTGACATCGTTATCGTATCATGTATTCTTAAAGTATCTTCACACCTTAACACACACATCTGTTTAACCTGTATTACCACCTTTGTCCATGAGTGAACTGCTTCCAAGGTTCAGAATGACCTTGAGAGATGACTGACAGCCGACAACACCTTAATTTCACAGGTGTTTAAGCAGATTTCAAGCACATTAGTGAATATCAGTGTGTTTCTCAGGTATCTTAAATGTTTCCATGTTGAATTCATGACAATGTACCTTCGTTTAAGCTTTAAGGTATGAATGAGTGCTCAAATTGTTTTGATAGGTTTAAAAAAAAGTTCATTTTTGATTGTTATTTGGTTTTTTTAAACTTCTTAGCTATAGCTGAAAGTATTTTTGCATCTTTTTTTTTTTTTTTTTTACCCAGAGTTCATAGCTGTCAAGCTTTGTGTATTGCCTTTTGTTTTCATACTACTCGTATTTCCTCCAGATAAACTTCTAGGCCTTCGTTTTGCTTTCCTAACCCACCCAAATCTAGCAAATTCCTCATGTTCAACAACATACAGAGGGGAAAACAGATTATATCTATATATATTGAACATTTCTCGCGCCAACCACGCGCGTGCGGTACGAAAGCGCAGTTCTGATGCGATTTCTTCCGTCCAAAACAACAACAAAAAAAACCCCCACTTCATTATCTACCTAGAGCCGTCCTTCTATCTGTATACGCGTGTAAATGTTTAAAATATATAAATATATGTGATACTGTTCGGTTAGTTTACTAAGCGTGAGAGACACACGACGGCGAAATCTAAACTGTGCTCAACACTTCTTTCTCTCCAAACTCACCTCAGAAGCGCGAGTGGACGGTTTCAAGCTCCCCACTCGGTGAATTGATTCTACTACAGGTCCGCCTGAAAGCGTGCTCGGCGCGGCGGGGGGGGTTCAGTTCTCTCCGCTCGTGTTTATTCATTAATATAACCCAAAATGCTCGTTCGAATGACTCCATACTAACGTTTAATACGTTTCGAAATTTAGTTTATATATAAATCTACACTTAAATCCGCGCGCACCACTTTCCCAAGCGGAACAACGATTTCTCATTCCCCCCGCAATAAAAATGAAACATTCCACAATTTATTCCAGGGAAAGACTGACAGTTTTTTGGGTCATGAAGCAGCTGTTCGAGTCAGCGTCTCACCCTCCCTCCGCGAGAATAAGAAATGAGTACATTTTAAATTAGATAAGTAAGATTTTTGCCGTACAAATACATCGTGTTTTTATTTTAATAAAAGGGTGGGTTTAATGAGGTAGTGTATACATAAAGGAAATTAGATTTTTAATGCATTTTGTAAACAACTATAGCATTTTTCCACAGCACAGGCACACAAAGTTTCAGGATTATGATTATATATATGTTACTTATTACACTACAACAATCATTATA
>JANDJT010000206.1:8368046-8394929 GCA_024331685.1 Stegophilus panzeri | reverse complement strand
ACACACACACACATTTATCTTCTAGAGGTGCAGTGGAGAATATTCCTTGGTTGTGCAGCAGTGGTTGGAAAAAAGCAAGTATTTACTATTCTCGGAGTGTCTCGTCAAGTCTCTCTCCATCCCTCACTATCTCCCTCATTCTCTCTTCCTCCATCTCTCTCTCTCTCTCTCTCTCTCTCTCTCTTTCGGGAGATAGCTCCGGATTATAGGCGTCAATGTGAAATTTTCAGGCTTCTTTCTGGAAGAAGCAGAGCACGAAAAAAAAAAAAAATATATATATATATATATATTATATATATATTTTTATGCAGGCGCTCCACTGAAAAATAATGCATGAAATACATAAAAACATGGCTTCTACGTCCTACCTCGGTTCCCCTGCCTCTTAGGCCCATTGTACACTGGCAACGGTTTCAAAAATAATAAATCGAAGCATTTGAATGAAGTACTGAGCGATACCAGCTCTGTTCCAGCCAATATAATTGCGCCTGTGCCTGAAGAAAAACGGACAAGGCTACGTAATTTTTGTTTTGTGTGTTTTATTTGATGTTATATGTAAAGAGAGACTGGATAAGTTTGGGGGTTCTTTTTTTCCCCCCTTCTAAACAGAAATCCTGTTTTCCAACAAATAATTTGAGATAAAGTTAGAAAAAATAATAATAAATCCTGCAATGTATGATTTCACTATTCAACAGTTATTTTAAACAAGTCGAGGATACACTATTATAGTGAACATGTGCGAGGTGTTAAGACCTCGTGTCATTCATCAGTGATCATAGAGAAAATATGTAAGGAATAAAACACTTGGAGGTGTGCTGTTATAGGAACATAATCAACAACAGGATGGCGTAATGTGACCCGACACAAAGAGGAGGTAAATTGTTCTTTAAGTTGATCACACACTCATTCAAAAAAAAAGTCTTAAAACCTAAAGAAACAGCTTTTAATTTTTTAACTGTTACAAACAGCTAACACTGGAGATTCCTTCCTTAAACGTTACATAAATATCTCCTTATAGAAATCTCCACTCTGATCAACAATTATACGTTTTTCTTTTTACTGTAAGCCAATGTCAGTTGTCCCGGTGACGTTGTTGTTACCATAGAAAAAATAACATATTTTTACAGCGTGAACTTATAGAAAATTACTGTGGTACCGTATGAAATAACTAACAGGTAGGTTGATTAAATTTTTTGTATTTTGGATAACGTCGTTACACGTAACGGTATACGTGTAATAAGATATACGTAACTTTAATAAAAAAAACTTTATAAAGTCACATAACCTGCAATGAAACAAACCAACAAAACAAACAAACAAACTACATAGTAATTAATTGTGATGTTCTTAATGTTTTCAAAATCCTGCATTTGTTCCATTTTCATGTTCTTCATAATATGGGTTTACGACTCCCACGTACGCTTTGCTTTACCTCATATTGCTTGATTTATGCTTGATGGATCTGCTTATTTGCATTCAAAAAAAGCCAATTTTGCTGTCTTGGACTGCCAGGCTCTAGCATTGTTCAATTTTGAACTTGATGCGAGAGCCAAACATTCAAATGGTTAAAGTCATGGGGTTAACTAAAGCTAGCTAGGACATAGCCAAATCGTTTACACGGACAACATCGTGTCAAAGGCATAAGGTTTGGGAACATCACATTTTCCTAGCATGGGTAAATGATAAATTTATAAACTCTGAGCTATCACAATATTTCCATCACATTTGCATATATGAACATACACAATTGATGAGGTACCAACTGACTGGGAATGAAGAAGACACGACGTCATTTACTCATGGTTCATCTGCTCTTACTGAAGATGAGGCGGCTATAACGTCTCACGATCTAGATGATCATCAGATAGTTGGATGCTATTAGGGTGCTTTCATACATACTTTCTTTGGTGATGTGAATTCTCCTCCCATACTCCGGTGTGATCCAAACATCTGAACTGACCAAATAAATAAATAAATAAGTGAACCAAGGTTGAGTTCATTACTGACGAAAACTCCATTATGATGGGTCCACACCATAATGACGCTGAGAGCTTTTATCACCACTGTAAAGTTCATTTCAGGCCAGCACTGTGGTGGAACGAATGCCACAACTCCAGGGTCCCCGGTTTGATCCTGAGCTCGGGTTACCGTCTGCGAGGAATGTCGCACGTTCTTCCCGTGTGTGCGTGGGTTTCCTTCAGGTTCTCCAGTTTCTTCCTGCCTCCCAAAAAAAACACAGTGGATCGACTGGTATAGCATCCAGGATGTATTTTTGCCTCACCCAGGCTGAATCTTTTTGGCAGGATGACTGAAGGACGTGCACCAACTCACTCTTTTGTGAGTTCTGTAACACAGTAAAACATATACTTTTCTTTAATATAGAAGAACATACATAGATTACCTCTCCCAAATGGATATGTTTTTTTTTTTCTTCTTCTAGAGCGCTTAGATCAATACGAATTGCGCAGGCATGTTTAAATAAGTTAAAATTTTAGGGAATATTTTTCCTGTAAAGGAACAGGAGAGAACAGTGGAAATGGGTCTAAAATTGATAATAGCTCCATGAAGACATATAATGTCAGAATAATTGGTTTATTAACCTTGCTGTAGTGTGTGTAGTGTTGGCATATTATGCCATATGAGTACAAAACACACTGTAAAAATACTGCTCCTGTAGTAAAAATTCACTGGAGTAAAAGTAAAAGGACTGATGAAGAAAATGACTCGAGTAAAAAAAAAAAAAAAAAAAGGTGTTTAGTGAAAACCTACTTATGTTAAGTTATGTTAACTAACCAAGGGCGCTATGCTGAAGTGAACACCACTTCCATTATCAGCTGCATGTTAGCTAATGGCTTACCTGTACATGTTTCTGCAGGTTGGATGTTGAGCTGTGAAGCATTCAAACTGAAGATACCTGACAAATTGGCCCAGGGATGCTCATCTGTCTCCCCACTGTCTTCGACATTGCTGCCTCAGGAATTGGCACTTGAAGCATAGACTTTTATCAGTCTGTATTGTGATTTGCACACCGTCTTCTAATTGGCCCTTGCATATTATTAACTGGTTGTGTATATTTTCTCTTGCATGTCCTACATAGGTAAAACAACCTCCATGAGACCCAAAAGAACTGTAAAACACCAATGAGCAGTGTGGTGGGTTGTAAAATCAGTGTGATGTAAAAACCAAGTGAACTAAATTAAAGACTTAATGTGGAGAAACATCTAGCATCCTTCTGCTCTTATACCAAAGCAGCCAATGGCATCATCTCAGGATCCAGGTGGTTGTCATATGACATAGTATCAGATTTAACGTGGAGGAGCATCCACTTTACTCTTAGCATACGGGATGCAAAGACAACTTCTCAGGATTAAAGGCTTGTGATGTTCCTTCACAGCAAGTCCGATAATATCTCGTGAGACGTAAGGAGAGGCAGTTCCTGAGGCAGTTCCTGTAGCCGTGACTCAGAGTGAGCTTGGCCGGAAGGGAGGCCAGGAGAGACCGCAGGATGTTTTGGATAAACAGGAGCAAACCCAGCATGTGTGGTCAAGCTAATGAGCTACAGCAAGCAAAATGAACTTGTTCCATAGCGCCCCACAGGCATCCTTCTCTCACCAGGAGCAAGTAACTCGAATATACCTCGCTGTACACCTGATAAGACTGAACAAACTGTACAAATCCATGACTTTTTTTTTTAAACTGTGACTTTATGAAATTTATAGAATTATTTGGGGTTTTTGTTGTCAATAAATTACAAGACTGAAATGGTGTAAATACCTCAGCCTGACTAAGGATGAATCATAGCTCATGACTCTTGAGTTCATTCTTGAATGTAGTTAAGTGCGCAACACAGGAAGCAAACGCTAACTTTAAAATTCTCAAATTAGTAGGCACCGAACAATGGCGAAGACCAAGGATGAAAATCAGCTACGACTAACAAGCAAAGCAAATCTTAACGAAAAGCTTGGACATTTTCAAATTTATTAAGAGTGATTTTTCATATTTCAGATGCGTATCAGTGTCCGGTGTTAGAGGGCCATTTGATTGAACCGATCAGCTAATCACCTAGGCTTTCATGAACTAAATCTGGTGTGTGAGAAGCGGAAAAACACTAACGTGTGTAGGGCTGTGGTCAACCACAACGTCCTACAGAATGCAATGCCTGTACTTTTCAAGATGTCTATAGTCTCAGGCAGTTATAGCTGCTATAACTTGGCTATAACTTATGGATGTTAAAATTCATTAATAGATTGCGTTGGAACATAATCAACTTTTCTTTGCATTGGAGCATATCACACCACCCTGGCACTGATTACCTATAACAGCACACCCGCCCCCCCAACCACACACACACAAGTGGCTTATTTCTTACTTATCAGTCTGACAGCACCTAGCACAACTTCTATGCTAACTCCACCCACACCACTAATTATGCTAACAACAATGATCATGGAAGTGCAACTTCTTCTCTCACTAGCACATTACAATTGAATATTTCAATCTTAACCCTTAGTAACTGCCATGCCATAGGATTTAAGAGTAAGTCACGCATCACAAGTCAGTAACGTCTTTGTGAACTTTTCTTTGAAAACTTAGCAAAGTATGTGCCTTTACAGAAACAAGAATTGGCAGGTCACAATGTTTTACCTCTACATTGGCCACATAGATCAGATTGTGTTTGAAATACAGCAGTCTGGTTTATAAATTACCTCCAAACTGATAGAGTTACTCACATTGTCCTCGTGTGGACTGACTTGTGTATAACTGCCGGTTGTATTATCGATGATACAAAATATCACAAATGTTTACCTTCATTGTAATTCTGTGCATAGATTAACTTGAAAGTCGTTGTCCCCCACACACAATTTTTTTTTTTTGCAAATCCAGTCTTGAAGACCGACTGCTCTGGAACAGTTACAATATTTTCCTCCTACAAACACATACAATCCAGCTCCCCAGCTAATGGTAACATCCTTCATGAAGCTGGATCAGGTGGGAGTAATAGACCCATGTCAGGTTTGTATAAACTACAGCGCAGCAGTCTGATTTACAGTCTACCTCTAAATTGGCAGCGTCACCTAAATTGTCCTCACATGGATTGGTGTTTAAATGTTGGCTGTTCTACACAACAGCCTTTCACACCTATTACTCCGTTTACAAGTCCAAATCAGAGTGAACATTCAGACTTTTGCTTAATTTGTTTTGCTTTAATTTCACAGTGCACCTTTTTATATGAACCCAAAAGGCAAAAAAAACCCCTCAAACCCTTTTTCAATTCTTCCGTTAGAAATACACCATTGGAAAAAGGTAAACAAACGTGTATTTTTTTTTCCCAAAGTGCATGTCAAACTCACAAAAAATCATCCGAGAACAGAGAACACAGAGTCGGCACTAATGAAATGAGTATGTAATTAACATAAATAACTTGTTTCAAACAGTTTGTGTGTTCTTTTTGTTGGTCGATCCAAATCTCCAGAACGCATGGCTTTCCTGTAGCACTAAAGCTCTGTCCTTTGGATCAGTTTAGCAGCTCACGTGTACAAGAAAACACTGGATGCAACCCAAAATACACAACATTTGATTGGGTTGTTTCAATAGTCCTTTGGCAAATGTGAGAACACGGAGTCTGTGGTGAATAAATTAGCAGAAAATGACATAAATAACTATTTTTTTTGTGTCAGATCAAATGGTATTTTCACTTTTTGTCAGTCAGTCCAAATTTCCAGAACACATACAATTTCGTTTTGGCCTTTGGCTCAGTTTGCGCCTCATGATTCTGTCACCTGGAACCCAAAATACAAGGCCTGTTTGGTTGGGTTGATTCAGACTCGATCGCTTTCTGAAATTGGATTTGGAAATTGGAAACAATACAAGGCCTGTTTGGTTGGGCTGATTCAGACTTGATCGAACCACGGGTAGGGGTCATCTTCAACCAAGAACGAGACCCACACGCTCTCGGACCGGGTGTTTGGTGTGACGATTGCTGAGTTCTCACTCGCCAAGGGAGGAAAAAACGACCCAGAATTTGATTTAAATGTACTAAATGACGGACACATGAAAGCACTCTTTCAAATCATCAAACTGTCCTCTTTGGCCAACAAAGAATTATGACGGAATGAGTTGAGAAAGTTGTGGCGTGTGTCAGGTAAATTTTGGTGTGCGTTCCCCTTTAAGAAGCCCCCCTTTCTCCACAGCAGGGGGAGGGCGAGTAAACTCCCGGAACAGCGATTGAAAAAAAAAAAAGCTCTCGCGGCGGACTGTTTCAAGTCCCCCCGGTAGAAACTTTGCCTGATTTGGGGCCGATGTTGGAGATGAAAAAAAAAAAAAAAAAAAAAAAAAAAAAAAAAAAAAAAAACAGGAGGAGGAAGAAAACCACACACTACCCTGGGTAGCTATGGAGATGGAGCCTTTTCCTGGCCGCTTTCTTTGACAGGCGTCGAGTAGGGGCTTAAAAATCTTTCAAAAACGGAGTCCAACATGTACGCCAAAGGGAAAGGAGCCGTGGTGCCGTCCGATAGCCAAGCGCGAGAGAAGTAAGTTCAAAATTTGTGCGTTGTCACGGAAACCAAACCTGCCGTTAACGTTAAGCGTTAAGCTAACTTACCTGCACGAGCGCTGTGTGCGGAGCCACAAAACTAGTTCACAAACTTGTTCAAACTTCGCCGTTTTTTACTCGCTCTCGTCTTCTTTTCGAGTTTGTGATTACGGTTGTGTTTGTTTTTCTGTCTTTTTTTTCTTTCTCTTTTAAACGCTCACGCGCTGCCCCGAAAACTCTTGTTTGGTTTTATTTTATTTTGTTGTTTACAGCCCGTGAGTTTCTCGCGACGCGTCTCGCGCGCTTATTTCAACTCAACTTCATTTAGACGTTTTTGCAATAAAAAACAAAACAAAACAAAAAATCTACACAGACCTGTGTGCAATTTGTGCATCCACTCAACTTTGTCTCCGTGCATGCTTTGGCACGGGGAACGGATCCGTGGGGCAACGTTTATTAACGTTTAAAAGGCGCGTGCGTGCAAAATAGCTGCAGTTTACTGTACGTATACGTGTTTTGCAACGGCGTCGTGTCAGTTTTGCGTTATTTTATTAATGCACTTTTATCAATTTAGACTGTTTTTGCAGTTGCAAAAGTTTGCAAAGTTCTTATATTAACAGCGGATTCGTGATACGTGTTTATGGACTTTTTCCTTTTCTTTCATGCATAAGTGCCATACCTGAAGCATAGAACTTCAACAACTAGTTTAAGGACGCCTCATGGCCCTCCTGGGCATTAACACTGTGTACATACATACACATACACAGTGTGCATGTCTTAATAAAAGGTAGCAACACACAGGTTGTTGGGTTTCTTGCTACTGTGATCATGTTGTTATGATGTGATGGTGACATTTACATTCAGAGAATATCATTGGTGCATTTAATTAAGGCTGCCATACGAGTCAGATCACAGTGCAAGTGCAAAACGTAGGCACTAGTGAATTTGAACATGGCTCCAGAAACCTTTTTTTGGGGGGGGGGGGTTAGTAGCTGGGCGCATGGGCTTGCTTTGTTTGTGTGCACCCCTTAGAGCTGATCTCCAAGTTATGATCTTTAAAACGTTGCTATAACACTGACTGCTTGACTTGTCTGTCTGGTGTGGTGCGAATGTCACATTAAAAGCCTGTGAACTTTTTAAACTTTTCAAGAAGTTCCTTGTTTTGTCCAGAAGTCTTCGAGAGCGTATGCTCCTCGAGATGGCGTTCACTTTGCCCTGCTGTGTGTGTGTGTGTGTGTGTGTGTGTGTGTGTGTGTGTGTGGTGGAGGAGTCTCAGCTTCGAATGTTTACACAATCTCTTGCTTTGCTGATAGTGTTACCACTGCCTCCACTCTCTCAGCTGGGTTCGACCTGACCGGTTTAATCCACTAGAACCGTGACAGGTGCCGATATTTATTTACAAATACCATATCACGATAATTTCGTAACTCGTGGGTAAATGTTTTCATAGACCAAAACCCAGACGGACAGTTCCTGCCAGATTTACGCAAATCTTGACTAATGCTGATCTTTATCGGAAATGCCAAGCAAGTTCATGGCATAGCTTATTTACTTGTAGCCCCGCCCACAAAAACTCCATAAAAGGCGAAGCTTGAAGAGAGCTAAAAAACAAAATGGCTACTAAGCGTTGGAAGAGCACCTTATGTTAAATCTTCCAGTAGTGTGACTCCGAGAGTGCTACGATAGACACGCTAACTTGTTTTGTCGGGTGCCATTACTTTTCTTTTCATTGAATGGCTAATTTTAGCTGTTTGTCGTAATTTATATAATTGTTTTGGTCGGTAATATGAAACGACAGCGTGCGATTAAAATTTCATTAAATTCAAACGTGTTACTGGAATACATAAGCGATTTAAACTTAACAGCGAAATCCCTAGCTATTTAAAGATTTGACGTAACTCGTTACCAGTTATGCAGTCTTATTCGATTTTAATACGATCAATCAAGGTTCACATTCCTGAGTCTTTTTTAAATTGTATCTAAATTTGCATAAACTCAGTTCTCATAGTATATGAATGTTTTTTCCCCCAGTGATTAATTTTTCACGTATACGACATTTCTTGGGTAAAAGATCCTATGAACACTTTACGAAGTAAGTAATCCATACGTATCCAGCACGAGCATTGAGGCTCATTTGGGTTTGAATTATTTTAAGAACCAAATAAAGCTGCTACTAAAGAGTTTTTTTTGACTAAGGGGTGGGGGGAGTTGATGGCCTTAGCTGAGGATACATGCCACAGTGCTTCAGATCTTCCCACCATCTTTGGACCATTTATAGATGTTTTCAGCAAGCCGTGTTTGAGAAGTGGCTGGGAGTTAGATTTGTGTAGCATGATGTGGCTGGAGTTGATGATTGGCCAGTAGCGTCATTTTAAATGAACCTGTATTAACCGCCACCACCAACGGTGACAGAAAAAAATAACATATTAGCATTTAATTTGTGTTGTTTTAAACGAGACGGTAATTTCAAAACCATGTCATTTCTCTGGGATTGTCCCGTCAGTGAGTTTAGATTTTGCTCAGTAATCTAAGCTAAGAACTACTTTAAAACCGAACGACGTCCAAAGGTTCAGGCGACATCACGTCTTTAAAGAGTAAATGGTTACACCGCAGAAAGGTTACACAATAAGATGTACAAAATGTCTCGCTTTGAGTAGAGCTAGCCAGAACTTAAAAAAAATAAATAAAAAACGCAGGCGATCTAATGAATAGAAACTCTGAGCACTCCTTTCCACATCAGTTTTCTCAGTAGATTGGCATACAGCCAGGGAGGGTACTGGCTCTTTAGCTTGCAAGTTAGCTTGCTAATTGTGAACGAGCATGACGCCCAGTCAGCCACGCAGCCGTGTTGGTTTAGCTGAAGACGGGTTTTAACCGAGCGTCGTTATTTGCATCCAGCAACAGCGATGTGGCTTAGATGCTCGAATCCTTTGCTGTAGCGTTTCTCTTGCTGAGAGGAAGCAGAATTTGGTTGGGGTTGTAAAATGCAGATAGACATCAACAGTCCCTGCTGAGAGATTTGGTTTGCCATCACTGGGTGAAAATTATTTTTTGTGGCGTAATTGGGAATGAGAGTTTTCTAACGAGATGTCAAAGTCTTTTGTTAAAATATAAACATTGCTCGGAGATAAAAACAAGAACGGGATAAGGGTTTGCATCTTGTGTATGACGAGCCTAGATATCACAATTGTATTTCCAAGTCTTGTACCAGCTAAAGAAGTCCCCATTAGCTGATTTAATTGGATCAGGTGCATGAAATAATGTGAGCAGAGGTACCCCAGGACCAGGGGTGAGAACCACTGATCAGGGATGCTCTCTTATCCATGCGTCCTTGCTGAATTATTGACGGGACGGTTGGAAACACGATTTTCCTAACCGTCCCTTTTGAAAGGCTCTTACGTGCAGCCAGGCTTCATCCATGTTTTAAGACGGCCTTTTGTTCAAGGGCCTCGGGCGACATGTCAGGTGTGCTCAGAGAGTGTAGTCTTTTTTTTTTTTTTTTTTTTTTTTTTTTTTTTAAACGTTGACGTAGAGGAATCAGCATGGGGTCCCCGTCTTGGTATGTGCACGACATTGATTAGTGCAGTTACGCTGCAGGACTCTGGCATCCCAGACATTCTCCGATTTTGTTTTAATGCGTTCAGATTCGACATCCTAAACGAAAGATCGTTCATGTAACGTAAGCATCAGGCTGGGGGTTAAAAAGAAAAAGAGAATGCCGGTTTGCGACTGCTGCACCTGGGATTACGTTGCAAGCCAAGCATCCTGACCTGTGTTTAATCTTCCCCTTGTGTACAAGACTCCCTACAGAGAAACAAGGTGTCCTGGTGAAGCCGTTCCCCAACAGGGGCTAATAGGGAGTCTTGCGTCCTGTCACTCCTTCCTGTACCATCTTGTAGCACTTTCTCTCACTTAATAGGGAGTCTAATGTCCCGTCGCTCCCTCCTGTACCATCTTTCTTAGAATGAACCCTTGAGCTCCAAAGCCTGTTAGACCTGCAAGCCCCAATCAGCACTACAGTCAGCCCTCTACATTCAGCCTGGCATGGCTCTCTGGGGCAAAGGCAATAAGGCGGCAAAGCGAGAGGGAGGGAAGATGGGAGGCAGCGAGGAGTTGTGATGGATTTGTCCCCCCAAGCATTCCCTCGAGCAAGCCTCTATTCAGGTTTTTTCGAGAAGCAAGAAAGCCAAGTTTTGTGTCAGCAAGAATTCCTCGTCGTCGTTGCCGCTTCTTCACCTCTGAGAATAACGCGCTCTTTCATATTTGCATACTTTACAATCAGGATGTGGCCATTTGAATTGGAGGAGGAGCCGAGCGTAGACCGAGAGTGCTTCTTTTTTTTTTGGTTTGTTTTCGTCTAGAATAGATTTGAATAGGGCTAGTTTAGTTTGAATGTGGGAATTTGAATAGAGGAGGGATTCTGTGATTATTATTATTATTTTGTTCAATGAACGTGTTTCAAGATGGTGCAAGTCTTCGTGTTCT
Source organism: Stegophilus panzeri (assembly GCA_024331685.1). Lineage (NCBI taxonomy): Eukaryota > Metazoa > Chordata > Actinopteri > Siluriformes > Trichomycteridae > Stegophilus > Stegophilus panzeri. The sequence continues at coordinate 8,383,912 of JANDJT010000206.1, read as the reverse complement.
CAAGGTGGTTCTTATTCAACATTCTTCATAACAGCGTTCTGGTGCCATTGAGTAGGTGCTGATTATGTTAAAAAAAAAAAGAAAAAAAAAAAGAAAGAAAGAAATTGTAGCTTTCCATGAAAATGGTACCTTTTTTTTCTTTCTTTGTTTTTTTTAAACTGCAGTTACATTTGGCGGTTAAAACAGGGACCAAGTCTCAACCAGATAACTGACTTCAGTACAGCACCTTCTTATTCTGGATCTGTCTCCATTCACCCCTCCCTTCCTTTCTCATCTCACAGCTAAGCTACCACCCCCCATCCCTCCCACATCCACACATATGGAAGTCCCAGCATTATTATTATTATTATTATTATTATTATTATTATTATTTTTTTTTTTATCACTCCCCCTTCTCTTGAAAATCAATGGTTTAAGCCACACGGTTTAAGTAGGTCTGGAAGTCGGGCTTGAACCTGTAAAGTTCGTCTCCAAATGATGCTACAGGAAAAGCAGAGAAATCTTCAATTGGTCATTTGGTGAATAAAAAAAAAAATTGCCTGACCAAAAGCCAGCTCAATTTCAAATTCAATTCAGGCGAATGTTTTTAAACTGCGAGAAGTGGGAGAGTTTAAAAAAAAAAATTTAAAAAAAAATATTCAATGAATGAATATTCAATTCAATTTCAATTAAATTTTATTTGTATAACACTTACCAATGGGTATTGTCTCAAAGGCAGCTTTACAGAAACATATATATAAACACAGGATATAGATTTTAAGCATGCGAATTTACCCCTATTGAGCGAGCTGGTGGCGATGATATGAGGAAGAAACCTTGAGAGGAACCAGACTCGGAAGGGAACCCGTCCTTATCTGGGTAACAGCGGATAGTGTGAAAGTAAAAAAGTTCATTATGGTTTTTATATGAAGTCTCTTTGTTTGTACTCTTTCATATCTTTCACTTAATTTCTCTCACCCATGACTTTTTTTTTGGGGGGGGGGTTGTGGCCATTGGTTCCCAGCTTGATGTACATCTCTCATGACAGGATACTTGCAATAACCATTTACTAATATATAATATATAATGTACGTATACACACACACACACACACACACACACACCTCAGACTCTCTTGATCAGTCTTCTGCCCAGTCACATCTTTTCTGTTTTTGACTAATGCAGTTATCCAATCAGTCAGTTTTGTGGCAGCAGGGTAATGCATAAAATCCTGCAGATACAGGTCAAGAGCTTCAGTTGATATTCACATCCAACATCAGAATGGGCAGAAACGTGATCTCAGCGACTTTAGACGTGGTTGTGGTGTAGTTGTTGGTGCCAGATGGGCTGGTTTGAGTATTTCAGAAATTGCTGATATCAACAGTCTCGTGGAGTTTACACTGAATGGTGTGAAAAACAAAAACCCAGTATGCGGCAGTTTTGTGGGTGGAGACACCTTGTTGATTGGAGAGGTCAGAGGAGAATTGCCAGGCTGGTTCGAGCTAACAGGAACGCCTATGTTAAAACAAATAACTACTTCTTTACAACTGTGGTGAGCAGAAAAGCATCTTGGAACACACATGTCAAACCTGGTGGATGGGCTTCAACAGAAGAAGACCACATTGGGCTCCTTTCCTGTCAGCCAAGAACACGAATCAGAGGCTAAAGTGGGCACAGAATTCGCCAAAACTTGATCGTTCAAATGGAACAAGGCATCGGTTTTCCAGTTTTGGTGAAACCACTCTCCACTTTAGCCTCAGATTCCTGTTCTTTGCTTATGGGAGTAGACCCTAATGTGGTCTTCTGCTGTCGTGTTCAATATGTGTCAACATAATGGTGTAGTCCAACAATTTAGTCCATATCTTTGCTGCTCCAGGCTGCATATATGCGACTGAGATTACCTGGAGTCTTCTTTTATAAATTTTTTAAATCCACAGGCTAGGTAGAGTTTGTGCATTCATCACACAACGGTCTTTTAAAATGCAACTTCCCCCAACTGCAATAACCACTCCCTAACAACAGAAGTTTTTTAGAAAGGGGTTTTGGGTTTTGTTTGAAACCCTCATCCTTGTGTTTATGGCTGTCGTTGAGTTTCCCCCTTTCCCACATCTCTCAGCAGGAGGCGTTTGCCATTCTGCTCACTCTCTCGCGCCTTTGCTAAGCTTGTGTGTGGGGGTCTCCTTCCTGTCTGTTGTCTTCTAGCTTATCACTCAGCCAGTGACCAGGTTGATCAGAGGATTCTGCGTAGCTATTTACGGCATACCATAATCATAGGGGGTCATCACCACAGAGACTTCCACTTAACTTAGCATCAGCCTGTGTACTACGGACAAAGTGTAGTTTCGAGTCGTCACGGTCATCGCTTCAAGTCATAAGCATTTTTTGTCCTTTAATTGCATGTGACCTTGAACCGTGTGACACGCTCCCCGGACACAATCAGCGAGTATGTCTGTAGATTCGGATGCCCTTAGTGATCCTCGCAAAGACCTATTTAGACTTTTTGTAAACGCGGTTGGAGGACCTCGGACGCAGAGCTGCGCCCTCCCACGGAGGTTCCTTCTCTGTCGACTATGAACAGGCAGCTAAAAAAAGTGTTCCTCCAAAAAATATAAAGCAAAAAAACAAACACAGAAAAAAAAAAACAACACTGCAGTTTGGCCAAGAGAGTCAGGACTATTTTCTTTGCGGGTATACGGAAGGAAAAAGGATGGAAGAGAGCTTTAGTCGTGGCACTCTGGTAGCTGTTTAATTGCCAGCATGGGTGGACAAATGACTGAATCAGTGGATGTGAGAAAATAGGAACACACAAGAACTCGTAGGGCATTGGGCAAAGGTTTAAACGAGACCTGTTCAGGTTTGTACATATGCGCGTCATAATAACGATCAGGTTTTTAACGCTTTGTTCATAGCATAAAAGTCGCCGTAAGCTTGTAGTTTGTAACCGTATCCTGGTGCTGTGGTTAATTTATCGTCACTGTGTAGGTTTCTTGCACTGAGGTGGACAACCCAGTAACCCAGGGCAATGGTTACCGAATTGCCTGGTGGACTCGACGACCAAAGACGACAAAAAAAACCTCTCCTTGCTGACTTTCACAAAGCAAATGTTTAGATTTCATGCGTATTGTAACGTAATACGTAAAACAGTAACAGTAGCGTGAGCATCTCGTTACCTCATACTCCACTACCGCCATCGGATGACTTAGACTTAGGACTTGCCGTGAACAGACGACCGACGATCTTTTCAAAATAAACCGAGTGCGACGTTGTCGTGTAACGTTCTTGCACTTACCTCAGGTTAAATGCGTCGAGAGAATAAAAACACTAGCCAGACGTTTTAATAAAAACTTTTTATTTAATAATAACTCTCATCGCAGAAATGAAGACAAAATCAAGCAACTGCCGCAATATTCGGAGGAGCGTGCAGTTTTTTCAAATCGCCGCAGGTTTGGGCCGAGACGCACGTGAATCGAAGAGGGCTTTGGCTGAACATGAGTACCGCTAAAAGGTTTCATTCAGCAACAAACATCGCTGTGCAAGACGGTGTAAAAACAATTTCGCGCGATCGCGAATTCGTCAATTTAAGTAGTAAATTGCGTTGCAAAGAATTTTGGCAAAACTTGGTGAAATTCTCTACGGACTGACTTAATAAATTTTAGCTACTACTTTTATAGTTTCCACGCAACCAGAACGTGGCTTTTGGTTGCTCACCGGACCGTCCATTTACCTTGCCCGGCTAGATAATGTGCTTTAGCTAGCGTGTCCAAATTTCGCTAAGCCATTAACCCGAGGTCTTTTTTTTGCGCTATCGCGTCATGCAAGCGTAGGCTATTCGTTTCTTTTGATGAATGGCTCACGTGACACGTGACTACTTCAGGCTGAAATTTTGCTGTGCTGGTTAATGAACTAATCCAAAGTAATGTTAAACCTCTATAGCCATTCTAAATGTGAAAGCTTTTTATTTATTTATTTATTTACTTACTTACTTACTTACTTACTTACTTACTTATTTACTTACTTATTAAGCAGTTATTCCCTTGTTTTTTGTTTCCCAGGTTGGCTTTATACGTCTACGAATACTTGCTACATGTTGGCGCTCAGAAATCTGCACAGACCTTCTTGTCTGAGGTGAGTATGGGGTGTGTTTATGTGTTTGTCTGTCCCAGCGAGCAAGAAGCATCGCAATGCCAGTTGAACCCTTGGGTCAAGAACACTTACGCAGTCCATCATGCTTTCAGATAGCTCGTTTTTAAACGGTAAACAAACCCCTGTAGATAGCGCGGCGTGTGAAAACGGTAATTAATTGGGGGTGAAATTAATTAACTTGACTTTGCCTGATCACCGCACCAGTGGTTCTCGCCTGTAGCAGCGCAAACATTTGATAGGACGCCATCATTATGTACATCATAATTCGCTCGCTTTAAACAGACTAGGAGCAAAGGCGACGCAGAGTTTTTTTTAATCATCTGTATTGTAACAGTGCTATTGAGTTCTTGAACCCGATTGGTCAGTAGGTGTGGACACGTCTATCTATCTATCTATCTATCTATTTATTGAATTTTTAAACATGAGACTCTAGGACAGCAGTGTACGTTGCTCTAGATTATCGTTTCTATAGCAACAGCGTACACGGGGACGTCTAAACCTGACGATAAACTGATCTCCAGTGTGTTTTCCTCCACAGGAAAGTCTTCCAGGTTTTGCGTTTTCTGAGTAACAATGAGTTGTTGTTTTTTTTGGGGGTGGGGTGGGGGTTTGACGAGGGACTTTCCACAATGTTACAAGTAACCATGAATGGTTTAAAAAAAAAAAAAAAAATTTTAAAAAAAGCATGACGTTTTTGATTAATAACATAAAATACGTTCACAAATTCATGACGTATAATGGGATTAAACGGCTTCAGTACATAAAGGAATCTCCACTCGAGTGGTTACAGCTTGCCGCAAAGCGTCTTTGATTATTTTCCTGTAAGAGAAAGGGCTATTGATTGACTGACTACTCCTCGTTTCTCCAACGGATTTGTGGCCTACTAAATTTAAGTCCAGACTTTGGAGTTTGGAGCCTGTAGATATAAGTTAAGACACAGGAGTAACCTGTGATTAGATTGGTGCTGACTACCGAGCTGCTGTGCCGCCGTGCTTCTGTTAAACGTCTGCGTCGTCGTATTCTCTGTTTCTCACAAACATCGCCTAGTTGGAGGAAAAGCGCAGCTCTGTCTCTTTGTGTTGGTAGAGCAGGGAAACTGGGGTGGGGGAGTGGAAATACGCCAGTCAAAGAGAGTCCCCGTAAGTTGTAGAGAGATATTTACGGGCTTAACGGCCGATGGGACGTATCGGAAGCCGCCTGACGTTGTATACTGATAAGAGATCAGATGCTTGGCCGGTCCATTAGGAGAAAGGACGAGACAGTTCATTTTTGTCTGTGTCGGTGCTAGAAATAGGCGAGTTAAATATGGTGCAATGGGAAGTGTGGTTGGAACACCTAATGTTTATCTTTGTGTGTGCGTGTTTCAGATCCGGTGGGAGAAGAACATTACTCTAGGAGAGCCCCCAGGATTCCTGCATTCGTGGTGGTGGTACGTCAGATTTCCTTCTTTTTTTTCTTTTCTTCTCTTCGTCTGATATTGATCATGATGAATATTGTTCATCCCTCAATCCCAGGAGAATCATATTTCTCCCAATTCGTGATACCTGACAGAACAGCGATGCATGAGAAAGCGGCGTACGTGTTCGCCAGCTCTGCCGTGACCCTCAGACTTGTCCTCGCTGACTCCGCCCACCAACCGAAAACAAAAGCCCCAGATGGTGTCGTGAAGGCAGGACACGCCCTCGCTTTTACCCCCACTGCCAACCTTTGTCTCTGGCTGTGTCCTTTTGTCCCCCCCATGCACCCCCCCTCCACCCCAAGAGAGCGGATTAACTCTTTGCATACCACTCTCCTTTGTGCGTGATGACCAAATCCCCACCTCCCTGCTGTCATTTTCTGTCCGCTCTCCTTTCGTGGGGGGTGGGGGGGGAGGCCGGTCGACGGGCCACAGGGTCAACAGCCTCGAGGTTTCCCGGAGTTCACAGGAAGCCAAGAAGGGATGCAGGTTTTGATTAAAACGCCCCACACCCAACCTTCCACCTCCTAAGATCTCCCCTCCTAATCATTTGTTCACCTGTCTAACGATGCCTTCTTCTGACCAGCACACTTGACCGTTATTTCTTTTAGCTTAATGAAAGGTTCGAGCCTATCGATCACCTCCTGATTGGCTCGCTAATACACTTAAGAGAAAGGTTCATCAAAAGATGGTTTAAACGCTCCAGGAAGTGCTCGACGATATTATATGGTTAGACGGCCTGAATATCCTGGTTGGGAAATAATAATAATAGTAATAATTAATACAAACTGACTGGAAGCAGCTGATGCAAAATGCCATTTTTCACCATTTTGGAAAACCCGTGATCGCCATGGCAGCGTCCTCAAGAATCCGTTCAGATTTACAGTTAAGAAGCGAGACGTAAACGCTGTCCTTAAACTCTTTAAAGGCGCATCATTAAGCGTTAATATCAACGTCTGTACTTGGCCATGTCAATAACTAGCGCCTGAAATCTACGTATGCTACTTAAAGATATAGGAAGCATCCGAGATTTCATTAATAGATGCGCCACAAAGATCTGTGGATTATAAACATTTCAGCATTTTCACAAACGGTGTACGACTTATTTATTTATTTATTTATTTATTTATTTATTTATTCATTCTTATTTGAATTTTCAAGGTTTAAGGTGGAAGTAAAAAAATATTTTTTTTTTATCTCTTGTAACAGAAGGAAACGAAACGAAAAAAGGTCTAATTATAATAGTGCAGCATTAACAAAGACCGAGTATACAAAAGAGCTTAATTATTAACAAAGGACGACGCAATTAGGAATAAACGATACATAATTTTATATACGTACATGTATGTATAAGACGAAATTGGGGGGAACAAAACAAACGATCACGTTTATGAGGTTTAGATGTGATCCCTAGAACCATCCAGACAGGTTGCCAAATAACATTTTAAAACGTCAAACTCGGCACGTGGAGCAGAACTTTAAGGATTTAATAGAAGGAAGTTTGGGTTTCCGTCAAGGATTTAAGGTGGACCAGTTGTACGTTTTGTGACTTGGTTCCTCCGCCAATAAGAAGCGTTTTCACTCCGCAGCAGGTGCGTCTCGACTGTTAAACCTCTGTGTCTGAGAACATCTGGGAACGTCTGAGAACTTCGTAGACGTTCCTAAGCATAAACGGATGGATTGAACGGGACATTTTCGAGTTCACCTGCAGCTGTTCTCTACGGTTTGTCTCATGGAAACGAACCTGCACGAAGACGACCATAAACCGTGTAGAAAAGGAGAACGTATGGGATATTAGGGACTTTTAAGCAGCAGCCACGAACGGAATAGCTACGGTGATAGGAAGTAAACTGTTACAATGCCGTACCCGAGAACGTAAAAATCGCTATGCAACTGTAAACGAGACGGCGCAACCCAGCATTCAGTCATATATTGAAATATTTTTTAAAAATGCTATTTAAAAAAGCAAGAGAACGATCGCTTTTGGCGTTAAATAGTAATCTATCGTCACAAGAAGAGTCTTGAACTCTTGTATGATGCCTATAAGACTAAAAACCTAGATTTACCGTGTAAGCAACACAGTACTCGCCTTTTAATCTCGATTACGTGGAGGAATTTCGTGTCAGAAAGTGAAAATTAGCTCAAGTTTAAAACATATCCACACAAGATTAAATAAAAGACTAACGGTACAATCGTATACTTATGCAATTACAATGTAATGTACCGTAAAACATTTTTCTTGCCTAATCCGTCAACGTCAGCTGGCAAACCAGCTGTTCTCCCGTAGTAGGCGGTTACAGTAGATCGTCCCGAACTAGCAGTTAAAGTTGCACACGCACAATACAATGTCAGAATGCCGTCGCCGTTCCATTCGCAGCTGTAAGTCCCTATTAGGCCACTTTTGTCGTCCCCAAAAATCGGTTCCTGCCTGTAGGAGACGGCCTTAATACCCTTAATGTGTATCCAAGTCCTGAACGAATAGTAATTGACGTGAAAACGCGGCTCCTCCGATTAGCATCCGCCCCGTCGTTCAGGATGCCAGCATGGGAGCGTTTTCCAGCTTACCCCTGTGTGAATGCAGGCTTCACAGGAATTAAGCACAATATTTATTTATTTTTATTTTTTATTTTTTTTAAGAAACGTCAGCCTTTTTCGATAGTTCAGGAAGACCCTACCAGTCGAAAGTCTCCGAGTTTCCCGACAACGCTTCACGCTGAAGTTTTTCAACCACGAGGCTTTCCTGCTTGTTCGTTAGTCCCTCCTAAAGTCCTAAATAAGCAGTACTTTGTACAGCGTATTCGTAATCCATTCCGATTCAGAAGTATATATAGTCTCATCCAGGAAGTCTCGATTTCAGAAAAAAATTCAGATAGGTTAGGTGTATCTGCTGGGTATTTATTCATTCATTCATTCATTTATTTATTTAATGCCTCCGCCATGTTTCAGAGAAGACTTTCTCCAGTCCGTATAGACATTGGCTGTGGAATCTTTCTCTCCTTTTCCGTCTGTTTTTGGTTTCTGCTACCCATTAATGGCCCCCACCCCCACGCACAAAGAGTTCGGTTCGCCCGCTCTTATTTTCCTGCCTTTTTTTTTTTTTTTTTTTTTTTTTTTTTTTTTTTAATGGAATGTTCCTTATCCCAGTAAACATTCAACGTGGAGGAACAAAACCCAGTGAGCACTCGAACGCCCCGAGATACAATCCTGAACCCTTAATTTTTTTTTATGTGTGTTTTATTTATTTTAACCTGAATTCACGTCCAGTGCTGGAGGTTCGGAAGCATCTAACGCATCTCGTCAACTGGTACGTCATGTTTCGCCTCAGTCCTGCGTCTTTTTTTTTGTTTTGTTTTGTCTCCTTCTACCCCCTGTAGCTTTATTGGTTATCCATTAAATCGATGTCTAAAGACCAGGAGCGATCTAATTTGGATGTGTTAAACAGGTACTTAGTTACAGTGCAGTAATTAAAATGCCATTTGGAAGGAACCCTTGTGCTCCCCCTCGGCGGCCCTGGAGGACCTGAGTGGACTTAATTGAGGAAATCCCCGGCTTAATTGATCCGTAACCTGCCGCTCGTGCCAAGTGGACAGAGAGCTGCAGCAGAACCGGAGGGCCGTGCATCATCTTGCAGACCTGGCGTTCCTGGATCGTGTACTACGAGAGCACGGGCGGTTTTACGCAGAACCTTCAGGAGCCAAACGGGTGCCTCCTAGAAGCTCCGCCTCTTTCCGTACATCTCGCAAAGCTGCTGCTGCTCATCCGTTTCAGCTGTAGACACTCCACAAAGCCTTACGTAGCCGCAACTGTTCTGCTCCGATATTGTACCATGTGTTGTGTTTTTTAACGATGCGTCCATGTCGTTGCAGCGTGTTCTGGGATCTGTACTGCGCCGCCCCGGACAGACGTGAGACCTGCGAGCATTCCAGCGAGGCCAAGGCCTTCCATGACTACGTAAGTGCCAATCTGCTAACACATGCTTATGCCTTAGTGGGCGGAGCCAGACCCCGGGGTCTCCGGGGGGGGTTCCGTCGTGACGTTACGTGAGTCGTGTTTGCGTGTTCGAGATTGTATTAAAGGGTTCGGAGTAGCGAAGGAAGGCTTATGCTGTCCTTCTGGAGAGATCGGGGTTTCGGGTTAATTCTCGTGGTGCAGCATGCAGGTTTTCTCACGACGTTCGTTCTTATTGTGCCGGTATCCTTAAGACGGTCCATCTCAAACTATCGCCACCTCCTGGGCTGGCGTGCTCATGTCGGCGTTTTCAAAAACATCTATACGTACACACACGTGTGTGTGTGTGTGTGTGTGTGTGTGTGTAAAATTGTTTACTTTCTAACGTGTTGCAGTTGTCCTCGTGAAGGTCACCCAGCTTTTCTGAACCATAGGGTCTTTGTCTGAGTGGACTTGTGATAAACAAACCCAGAGAGCGAGCGAATGCGCAGTGATGAGTAATAGGGGAGCTGGTTGGATGTTGTGCGGGTCATACGCTCCATCTGCGCCACTTAAAAATAAATAAATAAATAAATAATTAATTCATTTGTTTGTTTATTTATTGGGTGGACTTCTCTGACTTTCAGCATAGAAGGTGAGCGAAGATGCCAACAAGTCTGCTCAACAATGGCATGTATAAACAGTATCGTCATTTATTTAGGCTTCTCATAACCAGAAGTTTCTTTATGTTACCTTTCTCGCTCAAGCGATTGCGTCACCGGGCCTCGTTTAAAGCTAGGCGTGCTACACGATGGACGCTCTGTACGAAGAGAGGTTGCTCTTATGTGATTGATTTTTTATTTATTTATTTATTTTTTGGTTTGTTTGTTTGTTTGTTTATTTATTTATTTTGTGCGGCTTGAAAAGGTATTCATTCTCTAATCGCGAGGGCCGGACACCAGTAACGAGCTGAACGCTTATTCAGTGAACGCGGGTCAGATATGATTAATATACTGTAGGCTGCGCTTTCATCACCAGAGGTTCTGATTCCTCCCCCCCAAAAGCATCAACTTAAATGCTCTAATCACGGCATAGAGAAGTTGCGTGCGTGTCTTTTTTATTTTATTTATTTTTTTTTTTTTTTTTAAAGCAAAATAAATAAATAATCGCCCCCCCCCCTTTAATGAAAGTCTCTGAGGATTTTTCCTTTATCTCTTTAAAGCGTCTGTTTTCCCGCGTGTATTTCGAGAGCCACCGCGCTCGGCGTGCACGTCTCGGCAAGGTCCACTAGCGTGTCCTTGAGTCGGGTGATTTATGATGTGTTTAGCCCCTTTAGCCGTTTTTTTTTTTTTTTTTGCAGGCCAGTTGCTCTGTACAGGTGTGTGAGTGTGCGCGCGTGTGTGTGTGGGGTTCATCCTGGCCGTCGCCGTCTCCCACTCTTTCCTCCCAGCCTTCTGGGGAGATAATGGACTACAGTGCTCTAATCTCCTAATCCCGGGAGCGGTTGAGGGGCTAAGCCGAGGGGATTTGGTGGGATTGGAGGCCTGGCCGAACGCCAGAGGTGCCTGGTTTCTCTGCGTCGCCGCCATAATGAGCATTGATCGGACAGCGCATCGTCCAGCGCCATTTATCACAGCTGTCTTGGAGTAGCCGCTCGATCTACGAGGGGTCGCCTCTCTCATCTCACTGCTCCGGCACGGCTCGCGCTCGCAGAGGCCACGTTTATTTATTAATTTTTTTATATCCCAAGACGCCCGCGCTCATAAATCCTTGCGGGGCCTCTTAGAAGAACAAAAGATTCAGTAGCGAGTGTTTTCGGTGGGGCGTTTTGTTCAGATTAAAGCTTCTTTTAAAAAGGGGGTTTGGTTGGTTATGGCCTGGCGTAGCTCCACCGTGCGCAAGCGTGCTTTCGTTCTTTTTCCTTCAGCTCTGAGATCGGATTTGTCTCTCTCTCTCTCCCTCTCTCTCTCCTTCCAAACACACGCTTTCCTTTCCGTCTCCCCCCCTCACTTCCTAAGTACTTCCTTGGTTATGACCACGAGGTCACCGTGCAGTTGTCAGAATCTCTAGCGTGCTCATTTGAACAACTTTCCTCAGCCGTAGCCGTGTAAACGCTCGGCCGCGCCAACTTTTCGTGTCCATAAAATGCTTCTCTTAACAGGCACGACCGATCGTGCGGAAGTCATACACGCGGAGCAAGGCGCTCAAACGTCGGTTCCAGCGAGCGTATGCGGAGTCGGGGACATCGGTGTGAATTTCCATAGGAACCGAATCAACAGCTAGGCGACGCGAAGTGGAGTTGCGTGTTATTTTGCTGTAGAATAACAGCCACTGATTTGCAGTTTTTGTGTATTACACGAAGACGCTCTGTATGTTTTGTCCGTCCGTAGCGTGTACGCAAAAACGCTGACACTGGACACTCCTTCCAAAAACGTCACTCGGGCGTCTCATTACAGAAAAACGGCACGTCGGCGATTATAACCGTTACTATGGAAAAGATTAGTGTTTATTTATTTACTTTTCTTTGGGATTTGCCGGTTATCGAAAACACATCAACACCTTCACTTTCCGACCAATCAGAATTGAGAACCCCACCCCCCTCTCCCTACTAAAATAAATCCGGACTAGCTCCCAGATTGCACCAGTTATCCTGGTAGTGCTGCGGCCAGGTTTAATTCCCTCTGCGGCCCACTGCTTGTCTTTATACCAGTGTAAATATTTTGGTTATGGTGTAGAGTAGAAAGTGCGCAGCAGTGTTTATTCAGTCATTCGAGTAATCAGCCAGCGTGACGTCAATAACACCGTCGCCCAAACCAATGGCTGTGATAAGTTGGGCTGTGTACGGACCATGAGTTCGACCGTGCCGGATTTTCACCCTTTACTTCTCTCTCTTTCTCACGCATACAATGCTGCACACTCTCTCTCTCTCTCTCTCTCTCTCTCTCTCTCTCTCTCTCTCTCTCTCTCTGTGTGTGTGGAAGATTGATTGGGTAATCTCGCTCTTTCTCCATGATGCATGCTCACTCGCTCGCGTGCTCTGGGGAAACAGAGAAGTGCGGCCAGCATGGTAATATCCTGGGAGGAGGAGAAAGAAGATGGAGATGGTGGCGATCATCAATCAAGTGCCACTAATTCTACCAATTCTCGGAATAATAATACGAACAGTAACAATGCCAAATTGGGGGGGATCTGAATTCACGCGCATTTCCTGTATTTCCCAGATGTTAATCTGTTTTTAAAAAAACAAAAAAACAAAAGATCAACACTTAAAGAAAAAACACGAGGGTCGATGGAACTCTCCGGCGATCTCTGGGTTAAAACGCTGTTTGCTTCTCTGGGCCGCTCTGATCATGCTCACCACAGGCGTATGGTTAATATTTGATCCAGTGGATGAGCTTGTACTGGGTGTGTGTGCTGATAATCTATAAAGAGAAAGCAAAAATATTCCCATCATTTCCATAGCTCTTGTATTTGCTACAAAGCACCATCTTCCACATTTATTTATTTATTTATTTATTCATTCATTCATTCATTCATTCCCCATACGTGAAGGGAGAGCGGTAACTTTTGCGCAGCAGTTTCGTGTTTTTTTTTTGTTTGTTTTTTTTTGACACCACACACTTGCCTTTTTAAAAAAATAAAAATAAAAATTTTTATTCGACACGCGTGTTTACCTCGCTGCTATCCGGTCACAACTTGTCTGGAACTTGATTCCGTGCGCGATTTACGTCGATCGGCAGAAGAGGAATGTCAAACCGAGGTTGCTCGAGTACGACTTGAGTGAACCCAGAAGGACGGGGTTGGGAGATTTGTATGAACCGATCGTACCCGTGCTGCGGGGGTTTCTTCTGGGTAGTCCGGGTTCCTCCGCCAGTCCAAAGACATGCGTTTGTAGGCTGACTGGCATCTTTAAATTGTCCGTAGTGTGTGTGTGTGTGTGTGTGTGTGTGTGTGTGTGTGTGTGTAAGCGATTTTGTCCTGTGATGGGTTAGCATCCCATTCAGGGTGTCCCCAAACTTGTGACACAAGTCCACTGGGATAGTGGACTCCCTGCAACCCTGTGTACAATAAGTGGTACAGAAGGATGGATGGATGGATGGATGGATGGATAATAGATGTAAATGCGTTTGAACTATCCAATCACGCACCACAACTAACCAAGACACTGTATCACACCTACAAATCGCAAAATCGTACTATCCTGCCCCGTAACTATCTCCCCTAACTGATGATAGAATCGCTCTGAGGTTTGGAAGGGTGTAGGTGTAGGTCGATGGGATGCCGACTCATTTGGTGGTAAAGAAGGGGCGGGGGCATGGCCGGAAATGAAATCTAAACACACCACGTTGCGTATACTCGTAGAAATAAAGGTACCAGATTGTACTATTCCATGTTGCTGGAGTGGTACCATCTTCTGTAAAAGATGCACAGTAATGGTCCAAAAAAAGCGTACCTTTGTGGTAACACACCAGTGACTAGTTTACTAGGTCCGTTTGTTTGTGAGAGAGTACACGGTGTCATCACAGCTGCTGGTTGTTTGGTGTAAGCGTTCAGTCCGATTATTGGGTAATTAATGACCTGTTATTAGCAGGTTCTTAGCTGCTAATTAAGCCGACCAGGATCATACCGGTGACGATAGACCAAGCCTTGTTGTGTTGGAAGGAAAGTGCGATCGGGAGGTCTGTGTGGGTTTTTTTTTTGTGTGTGTGTGTAAATAAATAAATAAATAAATAAATTAAAATAAAATAAAATAAATAAAACGAATCAAAATTTGACAGGACTCGCTAGAGGTCAGATATTACACACAGGAAAAGGTCGAACAACCAGAGCGCAAGATTGTCACATCTCACGTCTTCGTTCCTGTCTTGTCTAAACGTCTGTGGTGACTGCTTCACTCTCTTTCCAAAACACTCTCGGTCGTTGTGTGTTGGCAGGCGGCGTTGGCACTAGACCCTTGGCTCTGCCTGTGTCTGGTGCTGTTCTAGCATCTTGGCCAATACCAACTGAATGGGGGAGTTGAGGAGGAGGAAGTGGGGGTACATCAGTACATCAGTCTCAAGTACCAGCTGCCCATCCAAAACTCCTCAACAAAAAAAAAAAGAGCCTCCCTTTGATAGATTGTGTGTTTGTGTGCGCGCACTCTTGTTTGCTCGCTTGCGTGTCTACACACAAACACACGCACTCTCGCATATGCGCGTGTTTGGCCACATGGCCCGTGCCAGGCTGCTCGGCGGAGACGAGAGGCAAACACTCTACATCTGTTCGCGCCCCACTCGACGCATCCAAACACACTCGACACGCTCGTCGCGTTCCCGTCCCCAAACCCAACGTTGGCCCCTTGCTATGCAGACGACGCCGGCGCCGAGCAGGTACGTCGCGTCACGTTCTACCCCGGCTCGTTTTTTTTTTTTCCCCATCTGAAGTGCTGCAGACGTCAAGGCGATCTCGCTGAATATCATGGAGCTGGGGGGGAACCAAAACGAAACAAAAGTGTCGACTGATTTTAAGAGGCGAGCTTAGCATAAGAGCACAGGTGGAGTGTGTGTGTGTGTGTGTGTGTGTGTGTGTGTGTGTTATGGAATTAATATTTCTGTCACGCTTTTTATTGTTGCTAACGCGTGAAACGTCCTTATCTCGCAAAAACAATAACTTTACGAATGTTTAAAAAAGGATTTGGTTCCATTGCAGAGTCGCAAACGTGACATTAATCACAGTATTGCATTTCAAACTTTTTTTTTGCTGCCCGAGGGGCGGAGTCAGGACGATGTCATTTCATAAACAAAAAAAAAGTATACTTTTTTTAATATTATCCGTTTTTATGCCGAAAAAAAGTAATTACACCCCTAATGGCCTGTAAGTATGCGATAAAGTAACGGAGTGTAATAATAACAAGGAAGCAAGTGATGCAAGCGGAGAACGTGCTTGCTCCTCATGGCTGAAGATGATCACAATTTAGCAGCTTGGCAATTCTTTTTCTGTGTGTATTAGATTGCTAATAATCTGCATCGATCCATTTATCTACGAGATGCTTTTCTGCTCACCATGGGTGTAAAGAGTGGTTATAAAAACGTTTGGGGGTGGGAAAAGGGAAAGCTAATGGTAGAAATACGTTCCTCTGTGTGTGTGTGTATTAGGGATGTCACGATACCAAAAATCTAGTAGTTGTTACCGATACCACCAAAAGTACACGATACTCGATACCACGGTGTGGTATAAAAATAAAATAAAAAAAAATACAATTAAAACCCCTGGAGGACATCCTCCTCTGGCTGATACTGGCAAAAAGAGAGAGAGGGGATATCTTAGTTATCAAACACTGTCTGACAATGACTAATAAAACAGTGGAGGCTACAAGTGCTAA
>JANDJT010000206.1:8355379-8366805 GCA_024331685.1 Stegophilus panzeri | reverse complement strand
ACTCGTATACATATACACACAAACATATATAATATATATATATATATATATTAGATAGATAGATAGATATATAAGTTCGATTAAATTGGGAAATTGTTATACACACACTTCTGCTCCCTGATTGCTATTTTTATACCTGCGACTCCTCGCAGCTGTCCCTACTGGTCACGCCGCCACCTGGTGTGTGTGATGAGTTGTGTGTGAGCAACAGAAAAAAAGAACACCTGGGCCTGTTTCAGTTGAAGCCAACTGCCTTTTGTCAAAGCGCAAATCTTCGCAGTGAAGATAAATAGGAGTCACATGCTAGGGGGCAAAAAAGAAGTCGACACGTAAAACAGTGGAGGTTCATCAGTTAGGATGGAAAAAGTCCACACCTGGATTAGAAAGGAGCTTCCACACGCATCGTGTCCACTCTTCCTAATCGATGCAGCCAGTCTGCTAGCGCGAGGCCAGTCGCCTCACCGTGTGAGTCACTATCTGTACAGACAGAACAGTTCTTCTCAGACTGCCAGCAGACATGGTGTCATGTTTTGCAGAAGCCCAGCTCTTCTTCAGCGCAAGTAGACGATAGATCCCGGAGCTGGAAATCTCAATGCCCTCGATTCTCTGAAGGATGCTCTTAGAAAGGGGAGTTGTTCCATTGATTCACGACTCATTTAAAAAAAAAAAAAAAAAAAAAAAAAAAAAAAAAGAGCCATTTTCGTTTCAGCGCTCAAAAGCAGCGGGGCCTCCGGTTACATCGTAGATTTCCAGTTGTTTCCCAGCTGCGTATTTCGGTTTCCAGAGCGAATTCCGTAAAAAAATAAATAAATAAAGGAAACATTAATGTTTCAGATTGTTGATTTGTTCACACACAGTCGGTGATTGCCTAACATGGCTTAGAAATATTATTATTATTTGTATTATACTTATTCTTCTTATTACCCTTAACGATGATGTTGTTGTTGTTGTTGTTGTTGTTGTTATTAATGGAATGTGACAGCACTTTTGTGTACACGAGATCTAAAATAATAGCGCTTTTTAACATTTTGCAAACAGTAAATTTTTCCGTTGCAGATCGAAGCTTAACACAGATACATTTCTCTCGTGACCTCGGCTTTGCTGTACATGCACATGTGTGTAAATTTATATTTTTTCCCCTTACCCTGTGGACGTGCACGCAGACCGCATTAAAGTCTCGGATTTCCATCACCCCGAAACACAGTAAACGCCGCGAGCGTGTTTATGCCGGAAAATGTTTCGCAGTTCCGGAAAACACGAGCAAGCGCTTCTTTTCTTGCCTGCCACGAGAAATCCCATGTGATCTCTGACTCGGATCTACGCGACGACGAGCTTCGGAAGCGGTTCTGTTCGAGCCGGCGTAAAAAGACTAAAGCGCTGCCGCATCACTCGGAGCTAGTCAGCAAACGAGCGCGTTGCTAATGAGCGAGAGAGATCGAGCGCCAACTCGCGTCCTTCCTGGTGCAAGGACCGGCGCCGGGCCCAGTGACCCAGCACCCACCCACGGCAAACGGAAGCTGTCGCGAACGCGCGTTCGTTAACCACGTTAGCCTGGCCTTTTTGTTTTTAAAGGCTTTTCACAGGTCTGTTCTGCCAGCTGTCTTTGTAGTCTTTAAAGGAGAAGGGGGGGAAACGTCCAGGTCGGTGATCAATAATCTTTTAAGTAGCATCGATCGAAGCCATTTGCTTTTCTAAGATGACTATCGAGCTTGTAACACTGATCAGCGGCGCTGAATGTGAGCCACCCAGCCATGCTATTGACCGCACGCGCAAAACATTTGTCTTCATTGTGTGTTTTAATTATTCGCGGCCACGTGACCGCGGTCCGTGAGGGTTTTATGCACGCGCACGCCCCACCAGGTCTTCAGCACACTTGTGGCGACAGAAACATGACCATTTTGGACCAAACGTCTTGTTTTATTAATCAATAAAATTCATACTTTTTTGATTTGGCGCTTTTGGGCAAGTTTGACAAACTGTAAAGGTGTGTGTGTGGAAAAGGGGCGGGGCTGAGAACGCTTCTAAAACTCGTACTTGGTGGTTAGAAATACGGCAGTGAAGGGGAAAGAAAGATAAAGGTTTTTTTTCTCGCATTTGAATTGCACTAGAATCTTCTGCTGGTTAACGGTCGACTCCGTAGGTGTTTAGGTGCATCGCGTTAATTAATAGTAATACAAGATGCTGCGCGTTCACCTGCACGATGCCCCAAAGTGCCGCAGGGCCAGTAGTGACCCAGGAGCCGGTCGTTCATTAATGAGGTGAATAGTGAGTCACGTCATATAGACCTCAAGGTCCATTACATCGGCATTTGACCTAAGGCTACATTACTGACCAGCTATACACACACACACACACACACACACACACACACACACACACACAGGACACCTAACCAGTGTTCTCTTTTTTTTTTTTTTAAATGATTATTATATATGATATAACGTTGACGCTCAGCTCCAATCCAAACCAAATCAAACAGAATAGCGTTGGACGATACGATGATACAATATCCATATCGCAAAACTATACGTATGTATATCCTGATACAGATCATATATCATAGTAATGTACAAGGGGCTTAGAAACAGAAACGCCCCTAAAGCCAAGTCGATGTTAGACTGTTGCTCGAACGTTCGTTTTAGGCTTTATTCAAACATGTGACAGCTAGCTAAAAAAAACATCGTAACATGGATCATTTCATAATGGTTGGTAGCTAAGGAATGGCAAGATCGCGTTAATTTTTGGTTGTTTAATGTCAATAAGACTAGTTGATAGAATATATCAAGGTGATAACAAGTCGGAATAACAAAACTTTTTTTTTTTTTTTTCCCCTGCGTATGTTACGAAAAACAGTTACGATGTTTTTTTAAAAAAAAAAAATCTTATTTTGAAGAAAAAAAAAATATTACATAATCTGCGCGTCGGAACAAAAGCGAACGGTTTCCACGTCCTTGGTGTACACCACGTAGTGATTTTTTTGTGATTTTGACAATATTCGATTTCTATATGTGTTACACAGTCTTACTGTTGTAGCGTGAACAGTTTACGACAAAGTCTGACCGCTGTCCTGGGGGAAAAAAATCAAATAAAAAGGTGAGCCGTGAATGTTTGTGTTGAGGACAGCGGGCTACACTGTTGTGTGAATATTAAAGTCATGTGCGTTCGATTAGACTCTGAATCAGTGCCTCTCCCAGGGGCCGTTTTGGACAGCACACAGAACTGCCTGTCTGCCTGTCTGCCTGTCTGTCTGAGTGGAACTGTTGGCTCAGTCGGCGCGATTAGCTTATTTAAGTCTGAATGGGCAAGTTTGTCCAGCTCCTCCCCTCCTCCTGCCACCTTTTCACAAACACTGGTTTTTAGAAGTGTGTGTGTGTGTGTGTGTGTGTGTGTGTGTGTGTGTGTGTGTGTCCCACCTGCCCTTCTGTTTCAATCCGGTCTGGAGCGCGCGCTTTGTCAACTCATCACCTGCATCAGTTGTGCGGGTCAGTGACCCCGACACAAGTGTAGCACTCGCTTTCTTTCTCCCCACACACACACACACACACACACACGGAGCCGAGGACAAGAGGGTGAAAACCAAGCGGATTACAAAGCCAGTTTAATCTGGCCCAGACGCAGAGGGAATTCTCTTTCTCTCCCTCGCTCCCTCCTTCCTGCCATAGTGTTGGGGAAGGTGACTGCGGAGCAGAGGTCCCAATCGGTCCATACTCCACTCTCTCTCTCTCTCTCTCTCTCTCTCTCTCTCTCACGCGCACACACACACGCACACACACTCACGCCTCGCAAGTCTATGATGTATACGGTTTTCTCCTAAAGAACACGTCCCGCTCTCCCCTTAAGGGGCCGTTCATTTCTGAATTGCAGTTTAAGTAATGGAAGTCTAAATGATGGTCTTCAGTGAGCAGACAAAAGACATCTGTTATTGTTCCCCAGGCCAAACCTTCTCCCGCTCGCCTACCTTCGCGTGCTTGTGAGAGCCGAGCGTGACGTCTCGCGTTTCTCACTTTGACACGTCGTTCCCTTAAGCTAGAGTAAAGGGAAAGCCCTTTTGACTGGAGCTGGAGCTCGGGTCTCGCTACAGATTGAGACGCCGGTGGATGGAAGATGGTACTGGGTATAGGCGCACGCGCACACACACACACACACACACACATATACACACACACACACTCCGTAAGAACAAACTGTTCAGTGTGTTTGTTTTGTTTGCGAAGACGCTTGATACTAGCTGGATCAGAGCGCTAGGGAAGAGGAGAGGAGAATGTGCACTTTCTTTTCTTTCTCCGTGTGTGTGTGTGTGTGTGTGTGTGTGTGTGGTTGATGTTTTGCTGTCTCATATCCTAGCCATCGTTTGCTGCAGCCTCTCTCTCTCTCTCTCTCTCTCTCTCTCTCTCTCTCTCGTCTTGA
This sequence comes from Stegophilus panzeri, assembly GCA_024331685.1. NCBI lineage: Eukaryota > Metazoa > Chordata > Actinopteri > Siluriformes > Trichomycteridae > Stegophilus > Stegophilus panzeri. Next base: position 8,362,398 of record JANDJT010000206.1, on the reverse strand, counting down.
TCTGGGATGCCTGGGGGACAGAGTGCAGACAGGACCCGTCTCCATGGCAACAGCTTCTGCAGGCTGCTGACACCCATCCCTTATTGGCAAGGGAGGGGGAAAGAGAGAGAGAGACAGGCCACACTATTTCTCCTCCCGGGACTCAGTGGCCTGTGCGTTTGCGTGCAGAATTAGCATACAGCGAGATGGGGGGAGGGCTTGGGTTTTGTAATGTGTGTGTGTGTGTGTGTGTGTGTGTGTGTGTGTGTGTGTGTGTGTGAGAAGGAAAGGAGAGAGAGAGGTGAGGGACTAAGGACTTCCCCAGGGTCCTAAACAATCTCCTTGTTCTAGGTCAGCGACTTGCCTGAAGTACTGCACAGTCATTGTCTTGTCTTGTTTTGTTTTGTTTTTAGCGTCATGTGATCTATAAGGTTGTAGTGAAGCGGTGCTATCCCACTGTAGATCTGTGTGTGTGTGTGTGTGTGTGGGTGGGTGTGTGTGTGTGTGTATGGAACAGAATCGAGCGGGAACGACATTCTTTGCTCGTTTTTAACCCGACCGCTTAGCTATGTTTAATTTGTTGTTTGTTGAGGTGTGTTGTAACAGTGTTGCATAACACGTGAAGTGAGTGCAGTGCGCATGGCAGCATTCTGGGTGTGTGTGTGTGTGTGTGTGTGTGTGTGTGTGTGTGTAAACATCAGGAGCTCATGCAAACACGTCTGCTACCCTAGACGGGCCCCGCACCCCAAATCAAATCCAGAAGCTGGGCCGAGAGAGAGAGAGAGAGAGAGAGAGAGAAGTGGGGGCAGGGACGAAATGGTTTTCGGGAGGGGGGAAGTGTTGTGGAGAGAGGGAGGGGGGGGGAGGGCAAGCAAGCAAGCAGGGGGTTGAACACACCCGATTAATACCCGCGTTCATGACTCCTTTTTCTGGTGGATATAGAGAGAGAGGTGAGGTGGGGTGGGGTGAAATTCCATGACATTGGGAGTGTGGCAAAAGGGCCCCAAGCACGGATATTTCAAGGTGCATTGTTTGTTTATTCATGGAGACGCCAGCGCTAGAGCCGAAAGATGAGCGCACGCACACACACACACACACACACACACACACACACACACACAAAATGTTGTCGTCCACGGTGTACCTCGGGCTCCTCCGGAGTAGCGAGTTGTAGCCGTCGGCATTGAATTAGAGTTCGCCGCTCGTTATTTCCATGTCTGCCAACTGCGTATTGGATAATGTGTTTCCTAATGAGACGCCCTACACGCTTCAGCATTTGTCAAATCACCAAAAGTTCTGCCTCATCAGAACAGCCCTCATCAAGGAGCACGGCTTCCAACAGAAGTGTTTAGCTAATTGATTTAGATTCGAGCGCGGAATCAGGCGTTATCCGGATCGCGGATGGGAAGGAACTCGTCCACGGTGCCACTTCTCGGTGAGCGCTGCCCACACGGCGTGGGACTGAAATGGGTTCGGATCCTCACTCGTTCACCTGACCGCTCTGGTCTCGTGCTCTTTCTTAAGCTGAGCGCAAGGACGCGGCTTGGTTTGCACGCACCGTACGGCCTTCGAGCTTAGACATGAATTAGTTGCTTGATAAACAGGAGCAGCATTTAATTCGTTATTTTTCGTGCCGGTATTTCACTCGTGCATTTTTATTTATTTATTTATTTATTTAAAAAAAAAAAAAAAATTTGTCTTTTGGGTCCGAGGGCTTCACAAAACTTTGCTGCTACGAGAGGTCAGGTGCTGGCATATCGGGTTTTTCTCCACGCGTAAATGTCAGTGCTTATCAAACCATTTCTCTCTCTCCCTCTCTCGTATTTGCATATATATATATATATATATATAATATGAAAATGCCTAATCAGTGTTTGAATCTATATACAGTGCCCTCCATTAATATTGGCACCCTTGGTAAACATCACAGCAAAGAAGGCTGTGAAAAATCGTCTTTATTGTTCAACGTTTTGATCTTTTGTTCAAAAAGTTCACAAATACTCCGCTCTCATGGATATTAAACAATTGCAAACACAACACCGGTTTATCTGTGTGTGTGTGTGTGTATGTATGTATGTATGTATGTATGTATGTATGTATACGTATATATGTATATATGATGTGTGTGTATATATGTATGTATGTATACGTATATATATGTGTGTGTGTGTATGTGTATGTATGTATGTATGTATGTATGTATATGTGTGTGTGTGTATATATATATATATATAGAGAGAGAGAGAGAGAGAGATAGATAGATAGATAGATAGATAGATACACATATACCTATACATACGTATACATACATACATATATACACACACTTTTATATTTTTATATATATGTGTGTGTGTGTATAAAATCTTTGATAAATATAGGTGTGCAACAATTATTGGCACCCCTATGAATGAATTCATATGGTGGGGGGGATATTTGAAGTATATTCCCAAAGATTTAATTTTTTTTACAAAATTTATTTATTTTGGTTAGTACACCTGGGTGACTAGGAACAGGAAATTGTTGAACCATGACTTCCTGTCTCATAGGGCTATAAACATGAGGTAACGTGCGGCAAAAGCTTGTCGAGCTTCACTATGTGGGCAGTGACTGTAAGGAAAAGGTTAAATGATAGACAGTTTTTCACAGCCACCTTTGTGCGTATTTAGCAAGGGTGCCAATATTATTGGAGGGCACAGTGTGTGTGTATGTATGTGTGTGTATATATAGAATCGTAAACTCCACCCTGAAAAGCAATAAAGGCGCAGTGTGACCGTTGATGCTGTATCACCAGGAAGTTTTGGAAGCAAGGTAAGAGCGCCGGACGAACTAAAAGACGAAAGCACCGCTGCATCGTTATCGTTGCGTAGGCCTAAATTCCAACGGCACCGCTCCGACAGCATCGGTAATCAAAGCGAGAAATAGAATAGAAACCAACATGTCGATTAAACACAAAAAACAAACAAATTCTGTTACAGAATAAATTCCGTTACTGCTGACGATGACGTGTTCATTATGATGGTTGGCGTACAGTTTGTTCAGGGCGGAGTCTCCCCGTAACAGCCGACCCTGAATCGTAACGTTAGTAGCGGTTATGCTACAACGCTTCTTCTAATTCGTGGCGGCTTTTTATTTTATTTCGAGATTTATTTGTAACTAGTTCGACCGGAAATTGGCGAAAGTCGAGACGGATGCATAAAACTCGTCTTCGTTCTCACTTGTGTACACACACACTCGCACACTGTCTGTCTCTGTCTCTTGCTTTGTCAACAGAAATCAACAAAATTCTTTACCAGAGGTTTTGAATATGAATGGTGATCCTTTCGAGGCATTGTACAGCTTGTTCGTAAAACAAAGGGAGACGGTTGGAAAGGATCGGCGAAGAGGATCTCCTCGCCCCACCCCATTAAAAAATAAATAAATAAATAGATAAATAAAAAATGTAAAAGCTTGTATGTAATTTGTTTACATTTGCACTCATGTAATCTTTGAGTCAGATTTACCGGAAAATGCTTTTCGCTTTTAATTAGCGTCATGGAAGGTCTTACCCTGGCAGGAGATTCGATTTGCTTGGACCAGCGCCTCGGGTCCTAGCCCCCGCTCTCTGACTCACCTGAATGTACACTTTGATTGTTACTTTGATCCGACTGAAATCGGGCTTTGTCCTCCACTGTGTTTAGACGCGTCCCGTTTTGACACATGTCGGGTAAAGATTTGGCGAGCATCGTAAAAGCAAAAACTCACGCGGTGTACCGTTGGAATCCTTATTGCTGCTTTGTTTGTTCTATGGGCGGTACGTTTTCTGGTCGGGGGGGAGAGATTATTGAGGGAACTGGACGAGGTACTCGACAGATCCTGAATGGTTTTCTTATTTGACAGCGAAAAGGAAATATCTACGCCCCTGGGTCTTTCCTCGTCGGTAATTTATTCGCTTAGAGGTGCACGGAACCCTGTTGGTCTGAGTTGCTTCCTCTTCCTTCTGTCATGTGGCCCAAATTTGGTGGATGTCCTGCTCCGGATCTCTGGCTTTCAGAGATCTGGCCTATAGTTTGTAAAGTAGGATTGCTCTAGTGACTCCAATAGGTGTTGGCCAATAATAATTGGTTCAAACGTTCTCCTAATTGTCAGTTTTATGGTATGCTGGTGCGTAAAAACTTCTCATAGTGTGTATTCCCAAGTCTATACCGGAAGAGCCTTCCAGGATTGAGGCCCCGAACATCGGACACTGTGGCTACACACCAAATCCGTCCGTGTCCTCATCGGCCTCGTCCCCATCTGTCTCCTCTTTCTTTTTAGCATGCCCCCCTTCCCCTCCTGGTGCCTAATTAATGGCATTAATTATCTCCAATTAGCAGCGTGGTCTTGGCAGCCGTTCACGTCCCGCGTTCCTTTTGTTTCATGGAGCTCCGTGACACGCTACGCTCCCTGTGGGGCTGTCGCTGGCCTAATGAAAGGCAACCAGGCCGGGCTTTCGCCCTTTTCTCTCTCTCTCTCTCTCTCTCTCTCTCTCTCTCTCTCTCTCTCTCTCTTTCTTTCTTGCTCTGTCTTAGTACGAGTAAGGAAATATCTGTGTGTGTGTGTGTGTGTGTGTGTGTGTGTGTGTGTGTGTGAGAGAGAGAGAGAGAGAGAGAGAGCCACTGCCACGTCTCAGGCCCGCTTCAGGTGACAGCAAGCGGACACCGGCTGCTCAGTGAGCGTGGCCTGCCTGGCTTGTGTGTACAGACATCAGAACAGTGGCCTGTTTGGGTTGGAACGGCTTCAGGGCACTGACTAAGCAGATCTAACTAACTCTCTGGGTAATGCACACTCCATGCTTTCACCGTAGGCCACTTATCAGATTAACATGCATCGTGTTGTACTAGAGCAACACGACCGTCGTCCCGGGTTCGGTCTGGAGCCGCTCCACAGACGAACCGAAGCCGTTCCTTAAGAAAAGGTGTCGTGTAACGGAAATTCGGAGGCTGTCTATGAATGCTAATACTGACCTTTTGATGGCTGTAGATAAAGGGGACTGAAAAGAATGAGGCTCGCTCGCATTCTCAAGGTGAAAAACGAGTTCTGAATGCTCCGGCTGTATAAGAACGCGGAGGAACTCCCATGCAGCATGTGATCAGTCAGAAATGTAAGCAGCATGTAGGGTAGACCCTGCACATAGATGCTAACCTTGACCTTAAATGTTGTACAAACGAAGAACTGGCCTAAACCGAGCCAAAAACAAAACATTTCTGATATAGGTTTTCTCTGAACTTGCCTGGAGGTGAAGGGTGTGAACCAAGTCAGTCAAATCTAAAAGATGTGAAGAACTTTACAAAAGATCTTCTTGACAACTCCTGAGTATTACATGAATGGAAGACTTGATGTCCTCTTCAACCTCGTCCAGGTTTTAGTTCCTCTTGAAAATCTTGCTCCTTAGTATCCTTTGGACCACCCAGCTAAAGGCTACAGGCTGGTTGGGGGGACTAGTCCGATTTCTACAGCTACGAAGTCTGCGCCAGTGGTAGCTCAGTGGTTAAGACGTTGGAGTACCAATTGGAAGGTGCCACTGCTGGGGCCCTTGAGCAAGGCCCTTTACCCTCAACTGCTCAGATGTATAGATGAGATAAAAATGTAAGCCGCTCTGGATAGATCTGGACGTTGACTGGAGCGCTCATACGGACGCTGTAGTCGGACCAGGCCAAGCACTCCTCTCTGGCGGCCTGATTATGCATGCAGGTCTTCGCAGCTAATCTTTATAGACTCGAGAGCTTGAGTGAAAGCAAGACGGGGAATTGGGATGAGGTAGAAATTCACTTGGTCGAGGCTGGCAGAATTTCCAATTTAGATGCTGGTGAGAAGGGTTTCAAAAAAGGCCCATGCGTGATTGAGTCTCGGTTTACCAGAAGGCAGTGTATGCATGTATTCCTGCTGATTTGAATGTAAAACTATAGAACACGTGATTGAGGAAGGGGGGTGTGTGTGGGGGGGGGGTGATCATTGGGGTATTTTGGTCGATTTTGTTGTTCAGCTGTTTGGGAGCGAAATCCTCGAAAACCAAATGCACAACAATATCAGAACTCTGGTAGTACCAACTTGTTTAGCTTTAACCAAACTAGCTAGAGGTGGAGTCAGAGGCTGCATTTATTTATTTATTTGTTTGTTTGTTTGTTTGTTTGTTTGTTTATTTTTTCATGTAAATTCTGACACGATCGTAAGACCTCCTAAAAATGCGAACTTGCGTACTGTTTATCCGGGACAACCAAGAAGCGTCACCAGCAACGAATTACTTGCGAGTCCATCGTTATGGATGCTACTTTTTGTTCAACGCGATGGATTTCGGAGGGATTCTGCCTGTTCAGGTGGGGGAGACCGTGTGGCTCTTTTTGAGTTTGATGGGTTTATGAAAACGTGTCGGCCGATGAGCTTTTATTTGTTTTTAATCTCGCCCACGACTACATAGTGAAGCAGGCAAGGCAGGAAAAAAGGGTGACTTGTTTTAGTGAACCACAGGATCTGTCTTTGGGATCGTTAGAGGTGAATGTGTGTATAATGACCGAGAAAACCAAAGAGGTGTCGAGTTAGAGTTGTCTGTAAACTTGAATCTTTGTGTTCGTAAAGAAGCGGCGCAGGAGTGGTGAGATTTACGGAGATTCCACCCAGGAACATGATGGGAGGAAACCAATTGGCTGGCAGAATTTGATGAAGAATTTATCTATCTGTCTGTCTGTCTGTCCATCTCTCTCACTCGGTCAGTCTGTCTGTCTGTCCATCTCTCTCTCGGTCAGTCTGTCTCTGTCTCTGTCTGTCTGTCCATCTCTCTCTCTGTCTGTCTGTCTGTCTGTCCATCTCTCTCTCTCGGTCAGTCTGTCTGTCTGTCCATCTCTCTCTCGGTCAGTCTGTCTCTGTCTGTCTGTCTGTCCATCTCTCTCTCTGTCTGTCTGTCTGTCTGTCCATCTCTCTCTCTCGGTCAGTCTGTCTCTGTCTCTGTCTGTCTGTCTGTCCATCTCTCTCTCGGTCAGTCTGTCTCTGTCTGTCTGTCCATCTCTCTCTCGGTCAGTCTGTCT
>JANDJT010000206.1:8338358-8350158 GCA_024331685.1 Stegophilus panzeri | reverse complement strand
TCTGGGTAACAACAGGTAGTGTGAAAAAGTTCATTATGGATTTATATGAAGTCTGTTTGGCCTTAGAAGCAGCCGTACTTCCTACTTTTTGGTCTCTCCTACCCCAATTCCTCCTATACCGTAAACCCCCCCAGGTTGCCGTTATGAGTTGAGTCAAGTTGTAGTGCAGTAATACAGCCAAAAAAGTTTAGCGTGTGATCAGATTTTTTTTTTCCCACAGCGATGCAATGCACCTCACTGCTCAACTCCGTTCCGAATTGATGTTTGCGGGGACATCTGCTTCCTTTTGGTCATGGTTAGATTTTAAGTGTGACCTAGCATCAAGTAGCCGTAGTAGGAATTATTTCAACAGAAGGTCCTCAAGGATGGCACAAGAAACATATGCATATGTGTGTGTGTGTGTGTGTGTGTGTGTGTGTGTGTGTGTGTCTGTGTGGGAGAGAGAGAGAGAGTGCCACACTGACTGGTTCCTCTGCCCAGTGACAGACAGGCCTGGCATTTGGCTTTGTTTGTGATAAGGTAGAGGTGAGATGCGAGAGAGAGAGAGAGAGAGAGAGGAAATAGCCGAGGCCACACACACACGCACACACACTTCCATTGCATCTGCTTACAAACCGACGGAATGTCAGCATTTGTACTTTGCAGCTTGCGGTGATTTGAATACCAAGCCGCGTATTCGTACAGTACAGAGAGAGAAAAGGTACGGACAAACGGGTGAAGGAGAGATAATGGGTAGGACTTTGAATTGATATGAGAAAGAGAGAGAGAGGGAGAAGTGTGGCGTTCTAGCAGAGCGAGAGGTGGTAGTGTGTGTTTTTGTGATGAGGTGTAATGAACGGCCATGACCCCGTTGCTGCTGAGAGTTAGAGGCCTTGAGTATCGGCACACTCCTCCAAGCGAACCGAGTAACACAGGCTGCCAATACACACACACACACACACACACACACACTGCTGTAGTATCTGTACTGTTTCTGGGACAGTCAGTAGAGCAACTCTAGCATCAGACCCTGCAGGACTGCCCCTCTCTCTCTCTCTCTCTCGCTCCCTCTGTCTCTCTCTCTCATGCTCTCTCTCTCACGCTCTCTCCCTCTGTGTCTCTCTCTCTCTCACACACTCACTCTCTCTCTCTCTCTCTCTCTCTCTCTCTCTCTCTCAGTGAGGTCGTAGACAGGTCAGGGCTAAATCTGAACTCGGCTCCCCAACATACCTTCCCCAGCACGCACTTCTCCGAAATCAAGCTACAACACGACGTGCACTCTTAAGCGCTTAACACATCTTCTGCCGACTCGATATATATTCCTCCCTATGCCGTTCCCACATAGCCCGATAATCTGTTAACAAGAGCAGTCAGAGTTCAGTTTTCGGTTCTTTTAAAGGTCTGTTAAACAGAAGAATAACGTAGTCGCGTGTACCTTCGCTTTCGGAATCGGCATTTTGAGTCACGACGCACTTCTTAAAGCAAGAAAACACAGCCGAGATTACAGGTTTGAATCGCGAGGTTGGATTGGGAACGGAATTAACGTTTCGAAGACTTAATGACGGCACGATAGCATGGTGTGTGTGTGTGTGTGTGTGTGTGTGTGTTTTTATTTATTTTAATTATTTATTTTTTTCTTCCCCGCCCCCGTTTCTGAAACCTCGAACGATTGTTGGTCGATATCGATACCCGTCTGATATTTACAATTTTGTTAAAGAGAAGGCTGAAGCTACTTGGAAAATAAAGCATAGCTAAAGGCGTAAACAAAATACCGAACGCTGTAACCGGACTTGCACGCTTAACCGTCGTTATGGTAACACTAGAACCAAACTCCGCCTATAACTTTGGTTCCGATTTACAAGTAATGCGTTTTTACGTATGCGGCCGTCCGGTCGATCACAGAAACGAGAACGCAAAATCGATGACGCAAACGCTGCAATGTTTGGAGGAGCTTGCGATTTTTCGAGACGTTCAGCTGACGCCGTCTTCGAATTCACGTGCGTCAAAGATAAGTACAGCTAAAGATTTTGTACAGTTCAAGTAGTTTTCCGCAAAAGAAAAAAAACACAAAAAGTGCATCGACGTGCAGGAAAAGCAAGCCGCAGCAAAATCGTGCGTCATTGGCCACAACTATCCCCCCCAAAAAAACCGCTCCGAAATCGTGAGTGGCAAAATTGCGTATAGCTACAGTCAGTTATCGTTTTTGTTGTGCACCTACTGTGTGCACCTGTGTGGTGTGTGTGTGTATATATTTATTTTATTTTATTCCGTTCCTTTTTTTCTCCTCTCTCTGAGAAGTGTGACCAGTAAGTGCTGGAATGTAGTTCCCTCTAGCTGGGGGGATCGTGACAATATTTTAGAAGTTTTTGGAAACTGTTCAATTAAAAAGTTGAAACGTAGAAAGGTTGACGGAGATTTTTTTTTTTCTTTTCTCGGCTGCGTGTTCATGTTGTAGCCTGTCCGTAACTCCGTGTTCGGTCGTTATGTCCCGTCATTACAAACCATTTAAAAGCACCAAGGTTAGGGTTGAGGGTTGTGACGGCAGCTCGAAGTGATGTTGACTTTTATTATCATTATTTATTTAATTATTTACTCTTTAAATAAATGTGCTCGATTTCCCCCCCCCCCAATAAAAATTAAGATTTCATGATTCTCGCTAGGTTTCAGGCGATCTCGCCAACCCAAGCCGTTTGATTTGCCGCTACCTTGTGTCATCATCCTGTGCATCTCTTTTTCCTTAATCAGTTCTGTGGCTCATTTTCTTCTTTTCGCCTGCTACCTGAAGGATGGCTGCACCAAAAAAAAAAAAAAAAAAAAAAACCTCAGGCAAAAAAAACCAAAAAAAAAAAAACCGGGGCCCTCATTTTCTTTCTTGACAACAGTGCCCCCAAGTGACGCAGCCTAGCCATTGCGACATGTGCATGCAGATACTGTGGTTTTGCGTACACGGACGTTGCCGAGCGTCCCCGCAGGTGTGAGAAGAGTGTATGAGAGTGGATTCGGAGCCCAGACTGTCGGTGGTGGCGAGTTCTCTCTAGCTGTGCGGGATTCCTGGAAGGCCCTATGCTTCTCATTGAGATATATGGGAGAGTTGAAGGGTTTGGGGTTTGGAGGGAGTGGTGTGTAGAGGGTGTATTGGCGACGGGGGAGGGTGGTTGGTTGGTTGTAATGCTAGAGCTGCAACAGGACATTTGGTTCAGTGTTCACTTCTGCACTTTAAAGTCGTAGTGTTCAGTTTGGAGGAAAGACCACGTCAGGAAACACCTGCGTCGTCCGTTGTTCATCCTTAGTAACTGCCTGGTCAGGGTCGCGGCGTGTATTAAAATTGGGATTTGTTTTTGCTAGTTTGTTTAGGTCTTATGGGATTGCCGAACTTGAGTACCCCTTGCTGTTCACCCTTCCACGCCCGCTCCGGGTTCAAATCCGAAGACAGATACAGAAACATTGTACTTTGTTGACTACGAACCTCCGTCAAACTCGTGCAAGTGACGATGTAACTTCATTACAGCAGGTTCTACCTCGTAGTGCGAGAAAGTGTGTGTGTGTGTGTGTGTGTGTGTGTGTGTGTGTGTGTGTGTGTGTTTGTCGGCGGAGCAGCAGCAGGCCTCGGCAGCACGCCCCCCGTTTCATGTCTCACCTGCCTCTTCTCTCTTAAAGGGCCCTCCCGGGTCGCAGCCGTCTCCCCACGCACAGCCTCCCCCACACAACCCCAGCAACCCCATGATGGGACCCCACGGCCAGGTAAGACACACGCGCACACACACTTTCCCTCTCTCCTTCTCTCTCTCCCTCTCTTGCTCTCTGTCTCTCTCTTACTCTCTCTCTCACACACACCCATTCACACACACTCTATTGAACCGTCCCTATGAAGGCACATGAACGAATTCATTGGTTAATCGGAAATCCTACACCGCCCCTAAAACCTGAGTGTTTACCAATCAAAACATTGTCGGATGAGCAAGTTTTATTATTATTATTATCATTGTTGTTGTTGTTGTTGTTATCGTTATTTTATTTTGCGCCACTCGGCTTTCGACCTCCTTTCGCTCCTCTTCCTCCCTCCGTCTCCGCGTGCGTTTCGCGTCGCTCCTCCGTTGGCCCACACCTTAGCAGCGTCTCCATGCCCAGAGTCCGCGCCCCCTAGAACGGGATGAATTATTCACGGTCCTCCCTGCTGCTGGAAAGGCTTCTTCGCTCCCACCCACCATCAATAGCGCATTAATATTGCACAGCCCGGTGCTGTAGAATGCCCACACACACACACACACACACTCTCACTCACTCAAGTCTCTAAAGGAATAGTCAGACGAGAAGTCAGATCTTTTTTTAGAATTGCGCTGGAGCTGGAGAGAAACGTCTGCCAGTTAGCATGATGTCACTCGAATGGCAAAAAAATAAAAATAAATCAGATTTCCATAAAACTAGTTTGGATTAGAGAGTTTCAGGACGCAGTGGAGGGGTGTGTGGTGGGGGGAGGGCTGTTTTTGTTTGTTTGTTTGTACCACTGCAGTTTTTAAAAGATGTAAACGTTGCACCATTATAATAAGACCGTATTAATTCGAACGACTTGAATTGAAACTTTCACCGATTATATTACAGATGTTCCTTTCTGTCACGATGGCTTACGGAGGGTTTTTTTTCTTCTTTAACCCCCCCCCCCCCCCAATCCAAATTGTCTTTTAACATCATCGCTTGTGCTGTGATTTTGCTGCGTCGGCATCATGCTAATTGGTGGGCGTCAGCTTTCACGGCTTGTCAAAACTTGTCTTGGATAATTGGCTGCACACGAGTGGAAAATATCGATTTGTTTTGTTTTGGTCGAACACTTTTTTTTTTCTTTTCTTCCCCCCCCTTTAAGAAGCGTAGCTGCTTGTGCTTGTACAATAGTGTGTGTGTGGGGGGAGTTTGTACGGAGGATGGAAGAACAGCTGTAGAAATCTCCAAATCAACACACACGCATAAATACACGGTTACACATCCTCACTTTGTCCTGCCTGACTCTTGTCACTGGTACACACACACACACACACACACACACATGTTCCAGCCTGTATGGCTGTCTTTCTCTCTACATTTTGACCTCATGGAGCCTGGAGCTCTTAGCCAGAGTCCCGGACCACACTCCTGTTCCGTCTCTTGTCCAGCCGGTTTCGGATATCGGAACGAGCCTGTTGTGGTCGTGGTGTGCGGTCTGATTACGACCCGTCTGTACATAAAATCTCAACATGGTGTGGTCAATATCAGACTGAAAAGTGTGTGTGTGTGTGTGTGTGTGTGTGTGTGTGTGTGGTGAGTGAGTGAATTTGGAATGTGAGAGCAGCAGTCAGAAGGCTGGATGTCTTATTTATATGTCGCATTTGGTGCCATACCCATTGTCGCTTGGTGCATCTGCCTGCCTGCATTCCACCTGCTCCAGCTGACCTCGCTGCCGCCATTCATTTAGCCGCACCTTTTTTATTTTGCTCCCTGTCGCCGTAGACAGCCGCTCAGTGCTAACGACGAGGGGAAAAAAGCCAGAAACGGCAACAAAAAAACCCAAAAAACACAACAACCCATGCTCTCTGTTTTCTTTTCTGTTTTTGTCCATAGCCTTTCATGTCTCCACGGTACCCGGGTGGACCTCGGCCGTCCCTCCGCATGCCAAACCAGGTAATGGACTGCACCAGTTCTGTTTGCACGTGTAGACGATATCGATAAAGAAAACTTGCTCCCCAATGGGATGCTCAAGGGAACCAGTGATTAAATATTCACAAACAAACAATTAAGGGGTCTCAGGACCGGTATTTACGTAGTTACGTATCCAGAACAGAAAGTCAATAAGAGTTAACAAACTTTTATTTTATTACTATTATTATTATTATTATTATTATTATTATTTCCATTCAGTTGAACCTTCTTGTCAGTGGCTTGGCAAGTTTTTTTTTTTTTTTTTTTGATGCGCTTGACAGACATAACAGAGAGAAATAATGAACAGAAGTATTAAAGCTTTACAGGATGTCAGTCTCGCAGAATGTCAGCTCAATATTTCAACCCGTCATTGGTTAAAATTCAAACTTTGTGAATAATTGACAGGTAATCTCACAGCGCGTTTACTAAACATGGAAATAAGCGTGCTGCCAGTGTTAAAAAAAAACAAAACCAAAAAAAACAAAGGCAAAGTGTTGCATATCGGTCTCAAATAAGCTTAAATCCCATGCGAAACGCAAGGTTTCCTGATAGCTTTCTCTGTTGTAGCAGGGTAATGGAGTTGTACTGAACATTATACTGATTATACATGATACTGGGCAAGGGTAGCTTGGCGGTTAAGGCTCTGGGTTACTGATCAGAAGGTTGGGGGTTCGAGCCCCAGCACCACTAAGCTGCCACTGTTGGGCCCTTGACCAAGGCCCTTAATCCTCTCTGCTCCAGGGGCGCTGTATCATAGCTGACCCTGTGCTCTGACCCCAACTTCCTAACATGCTGGGGTATGCGAAGAAAAGAATTTCACTGTGCATATGTATACGTGCTCAATAAAGACTCATTATCATTATTTATTGGATATTGGTATTGGTGTTCTCTCTCTTTTGTCCCAAGACTTTCGTATCAGACCGTCCACGAGAGTAGAAACATCCTGATGCACACGTCCCAGCATGCACACCATGATATAGGGTTGGTCTCTCGATTCGATCGTAATTGTACCACGCACCGCTTTTTGGCAATGTGTTTTTCTCACCGATTTCATGAGAAACCGAATAGGATTATTAAATACACATCGTGTTGCAAGCCAGACCTCAGACATATCGCTACTAGAGAGCCTGATGGATTTCGGGCCAATAAACTTCAGAAAAAACGATCTACTTTCACAGAAAAGCCGATTTGACCGACACGGCAGACGACCAAAGAGAGCCGACACCCCCCCCCCGGATTAATCTCGTTATCCGTTTTCTGACCAGTCACGATATCTTGCTCCAACAAAAAATCTTTGCGTTCTGATGGAAATGAGTATGGAGAGAGCGTATTCTGAAGCTTTGTGGCCAGAAAAGTGTACAACAAACACGAGGCACTCCGTGACCTGTGGGCGGGCGGTGTTTCCGAGGCCGAGACTCAACGGATTCGTCGTCCAATAATAATACCACAACTCGTATAAAGTCAGAGAGTTACCTCTACAGCAGGTCCGCTTGTTAAATGTCGAGGCACGGGTCTTATTGGTCCCGTAGATCTTCCACGTTCTCGACAGTGCGAGATGTTTGTTTGTTTGTCTGTTTTATTAATGACCGCACGTGATGGCACTACGACATCATGTACACCCTGACATTACAGGGTGTCCCGTGCTTTGTATCATGTGACCACGAGTCGTCTTGGTTTACTGTGACAAGTCAAAGCAGGTTTCACATGAATTCACAACAGCCCCATATTGGCACTCGGCTCGTCTTTTGGGTTTTCATTGTTCCATATTTCCCTTTTTGATATGTTTGGGGTTTTTTTGTCCTCAGCCTCCTGTCGGGGTTCCTGGGTCACAGCCACTCTTGCCAAACAATCTGGACCCAACCAGACCACAAGGTATTAATCTAGACGAGCCACACACACAGCCAGAACCCACAAAACGATCGAGTTGATTTTGTTTTGAATCAGATTAAAGCATACTTAGATTTTTTTTGTTCCCCCCCCCCGTTCAGGACACCCTAGCATGGGCGGCCCGATGAGAATGAATCCACCTAGAGGGATGGGCAGCATGGGTCCTCAGGTATGTCTGAATACCCCATTACGATATCAAATATGAAAGCTTTTAACTCACAGCGACTCTTCTGTTGCTCAAATGATCGCTGCAAGTTTCTGTCTCTTAATAAAGACTAAACTTTCACCTTTTCGTAGAACTACGGTGCAATGAGGCCACCTCCAAACTCTCTGGGTGGGCCAGGCATGCCAGGAATGAACATGTGAGTAGCAACCGCAAGCCTCCATCATCGTCATCAGCGTCATCGCTTTGGGCAAAACACATGTCAGACAAGCTAGTTTATGGTGTCGGTCGCCTTAGCCTTTTCTCCTCCCACTCATCTGTCTGTTTGTTCTCTCAGGGGTCCAGGAGGACGGGGTCCCTGGCCGAATCCCAACACTAACTCGGTAAGTCTGACCATCCCCCACAATGCATTTGTATTTATGTAGCACCTTTTTTATGACTCGAGGTGATTCACTTTGTCTAATGAGCCAAAGCGATGGACGCAAGTAAAACAAATTTGAATGTGATTTGCTTCAACTCTAGTTAAAAAAACTTTAATGCGATTCACTTCGAGTGAACCAAAGTGATACCCTTCATCTAGTATACCAAAGTAATTCACTTCAAGTCCAGTAAAACAAAGTTCAAATTGATTCACGTCATCAGGTGCACCAAAGTGCACCATTTCAGGTGAATCAAAGTGACTCGTGTCATCAAACCATCTAAAGCGATTCATGTCTTCATGCAAACTAAAAATGATAGACGTCGTCAAGTGATCCAAAGTGATTCACATGATCAGGTGAATTAAGGTGGTCATGTCATCAAGTGACTCGTGTATTTAAGGAAAACAAAATTGTTCACATCATAAAGTGAAGCAAAGTGACTCGTGCCGTGAAGCGAAGCAAAGCGATTCTCTTAATGAGTCAGTCACTTCAAAGTGGTTCACTCTGTCAAGTCTAGTAATATAAAACTAAAGTGATTTGTTTCATCAAGTCTAGCAAAACAAATCAAACGTAATTATTTTTAAAGATTCCACCCATCTGTGGTTTTCCTCCCTTTTTCCCCTCACAGATAGCGTACTCCTCCTCATCTCCGGGCAACTACGTGGTAAGTAACAGACACACACGCCACCATTGTGGGCCTGTAGTGCCAATGCTGTCCCTCTCCACTCGAACACGAGTTAATGCTTTCCTCTGGAAACAAAAAGTATGCCTAAGCACATATTTAACTCTCTAAACATATTGATTTAAAAAAAAAAATATTATTTTCTTTTTCTCGAGCAATTACTATATTCTTCTGTATAGCTCCGGGCCTTGTATTTGGACAAGCAGAATATGTGGGCATTAATCATACTGCCATAATGTCTCCCCTGTGTCTACTGCAACTTTGTTTAAAATTTCTCCTCCGGCATTTCTGGAGCTGAGAATAGCGTAATACGGCATTCCTAAAAATGAGATCCGTGTGTGTGTTTGCGCGCGCGTGTGTGTGCTTATCTTCCTCAGGGTCCTCCAGGGGGAGGTGGTCCTCCAGGAACTCCCATCATGCCAAGTCCAGGAGGTGTGTAAAAATCAACAGTTATACACACATTCGCACACTCCTGCGATCAGCGGAACCTGATCATCTCCCAGTCGCACCAAATGATGCTCGGTGCTTCCCGCTCGCCCTCTGTCTCGGCAGCCAATGTCAGTGCAAGGTTGCTGCATTGCCTTTGTAGCTCAGCACAGAGAGTGGGGGAAAAACACACACACAGTGTACAACATTTCCTCCCATCCCCCATTCAGAGTGATGTAATCCTAACCCACTGCCTGGGATCGGACATTATGGCCATCTTCACTGCCTTGTGAATGTTTAAAGAAGCACAGCGGGCATCAAGCTGCGCTTTGGCTGAGCTTCATATCGATCAGTTATTATATAAGCGAGACTATATTGGGTGGGATTGACCTGTGGGATGAGTTCATAAATGCGATAGATTTTTTAAAAATGTATTTATTTTTTTTCCTTCAAAACTGATCTTTGACTTGTCTTTCTTGCGCAGATTCGACGAACTCGAGCGAAAACATATACACGATGATGAACCCCATCGGCCCCGGAGGCAACAGACCCAACGTGAGTGCTCTCGGTGAAACTGTGGACTGAGGGGTTGGTTTGGATTTAACACACGTTTAGCTTCAAGCGTTTGATCGGCTGAGCTCGATTATCCGATTGAATTTAATTGAATTTCCCTCGCGCAGCAACGGCACAACGCTTTTTAAAAAATTTTCTGCTAACGAAGCCGTCTTGTTGAGTGAAACCGTTCCCGGAGTATCCCTACAGCAGGTGGCCGGCTGCCTAAACGTACGTTTGTGTGTTTGCAGTTCCCGATGGGCCCGGGCCCTGACGGTCCGATGGGAGGGATGGGCTCCATGGAGCCTCATCATATGAATGGATCATTAGGTGAGCGCGCTACCATGGTGTCATCCAGCACATCTGACCCTCACTTGTTGTATTAAAGCTCCCCCTGTTGGTCGTCTTGTCTCATTCTGAACTTTTTTTTTTTTTTATTTGTAGGGTCCGGTGACATGGATGGGTTGCCAAAGGTGAATAACTTTAAAAACCTTTCATTAACATGTATAAATTCATACATGCTGGGCGTCCGAGACAGAAACATCTTCATGACTGGTCGTTATCTCGGGTATCACGAGTAGAGTGGGGGTGGGGAAGGAAGAAAGACCTCCATTTTTCTTTTGTAAACGTGATTAGAGTACATTCGACAAGCAGTTGCCAGTTTAAAAAAAAAAAAAAAGGAAGAAAGTGTCGAGAAAGAATGAGTTGGAAAGGAGGAAGGAAGAATAATGATGATTTCATAAGCATTTTATTGGAGTTATGATGTTGGCAGGGCTAAATTGCTGGGAGGAAAGATGAACGAAAGGAAGAAGGCAGTGAGGAAACAGTGAAGAAATAATAAAGAAATATAATATGTTGTTGGAGTACCTAGGCAACAAAAGAGGAAGAAAGGAGGAAATGGGATGACAGAAAACCCTCTCTCTTGAAAAAGGATCTACAGAAGAAATTTAATAGATATATTTTTTAATCTAAAAAGTATATTTGGATGCGCTGTAAATTGTTGGAAAAGGAAGGAGGAAAGACGGAAGAACGAAGTTGCCTTTTTTATTTTTAAATTTTTCACTTTTTTTTTTTTTTTTTAAGATAGAGTATATTGGCAATTCTGAAACGGTTGAAAGGAGGAAAGGATAAAAGAACGGCAAGATGGCAACTTGAAATTAGCTGGGAGGAAAGATGAACAAACTGAGGATGAAAGAAAGAAAGACGTTAAATAAGAGTATACTCGCAACTCTAAACTGGCAGAAAGAAAGAAAGAGGGATGAAGGAAGGAAGAAACTTGATGGATGTTACCAAAGGGAGTATATTGGAGTAAACCGTTATAAACTGGATGTTTACGCTCCAGGTGTAAACGAGTGAGTGATGCACCACCGTGACTCTTGACCAGGATGACGTGCTGCATGTCTCTGAAAAACGTCTCGCACTTTTCTCTCCCCCTTCTCATAGAACTCGCCCAGCAACATGGCAGGCATGAATAACCCGCCGGGCACACCGCGAGACGACGGCGAGATGGGCGGCAACTTCCTCAACCCGTTCCAAAGCGAAAGTGTGAGTAGCTGAAGATGCATAATGCATAGATCCTGTAATAATACCACGACCATCCTGTATCCATCTTCTCACGTATCTTTTCCCTTCTCGTTCCAGTATTCACCCAACATGACGATGAGCGTGTGATTTTTCTTTTATTCTTTTTCTTTTTTTTTTTCTCCTTCCCCCTTCCTTTTTTTTTTTATTATTATTATTATTATTATTATTATTATTATTATTATTGTTGTTGTTATTATTATTTCCTTTTATTTTCCTTCCATTTGTCCCTTTTGACAACACATCCCACGCCTCGTAGAACTTTGGGCGGGGCCGCGCATCTTCACGGGACGTCGCTCGAAGCATGGGACTCGCTCCAAAATGGCCGCCGGTGACAGGAATCAGCCCCCGAGCCACAGGAAGAGCCTGCTGACTGCCTCGCTCTGCCTTCCTGTCTGGCTCAGGACACTGAAAGAAGGGGCTTTAAGAAGGCGCATATTATAT
>JANDJT010000206.1:8301548-8332799 GCA_024331685.1 Stegophilus panzeri | reverse complement strand
ACGCATCATTTAATATAAGTGGGTTTTAGATTCGTCTGTGAAAGAGGTTAATTGAAAGTGAATCCCCGGCTAAAATGCAGAGCATCTATTTGCCAGTGGACGTGCGCTAATGAATGGAGAGAGATAACAGTTAAGAGAAAGAGACATGTTTGTATATGTGCGTGAGAGAGAGAGAAATGGAGGGGCCAGCAGGGATAGTGGTTTAAAAAAAACAGAGGGTGAAAAGAGAGAATGCAATTAAAAGATGATTCATTCTCACTTTTGTGTAACCGTATCTGTGAATATTAGAATGGACACCCTTCCTCATGATGCTGTTTGGCCGGGTAAAGTTCTCCCCTGGCCCTCTTTCTCAAGGCTGGCTTTAATGATTCCTTTTCCGATGAGAGTGTGAGCTCATGTTATGGAAGCGAGGTGTAGGATTGGCAGAGCTTCGTTCCGTCAGCAAATAGCACCATGTGCAAGGGTCATAGGTTGTGCTTCAAATCTGCTTATAATGGACATCCCAGTAAAAAGCGGGGTAAGTTTAGCCATTGACCAGCCTGTCCTTGAATGGAGTTTTTAAAGTATGTTAGTCCATCACCATGGGCATTCAAGGTTTAAATCTGGTTGGGTCACATGTCTTTATTGACATGACTGGCAAATGTCCATGCATAACCGGACTACGGCATTTCCCAAATTTAGTTGTCCTAGCACACATGATCACATGACCATATAACTCCTTCATTTAAACAGTTTTCCATACAAAACACATTAAATATAATACATGTAAGTATAAAACGACTATGAAAATCTCTCTGATCTACTTCATTCTTTCTCATCTAATTTGGTCATCATAGGCAAACCTTTTAGGTTTCCCCTTCCTCCAGGCTTTGCTCTATGTTTGGTAAGGATTAAAGTGTATTTTAAACTTGAAAACTTAATTCAGGTTTAAATGAATCCTAGATTAGTTTGTCGTGTCTGAAGAAAACGTTTTGAAAGTTATTTAGGTATTTTGTAGCGCACCTTCAGACCATTTTGGATCGCTGGAAACAAGAAAATTGAATTATTAACGTAATACTTGGACAAAATCATCATTAAAAAGTCCTTTTTAAAAAATATATATTTTATACATTGTAACCCATGTTGTGTAGCACATATTTCAACTTTAACCTATATGGTGAAGTTTCCAGGTTTTCAAAACCACTTAGGGATTCGTTACATTGATAGAGTTGATTAATATTTGTTGATTAATTAATATAAACGCTTACTCATGGGAGGAAATGTGTATATATAATATATATTATATGTTTATCTTGACCGACTGCTTTACAATACATCGAACCTCTATTTTTGACCCGTCAGGGTTTACCACAAGATGGCAGCATAACCTCAAATTGCGCGTTATTCCGGAGTTTCATTTCCGGTTCAAAGGTTACAGTTGCTTTTCTCTTGTCATGTAAGAACGTGGGTTTAACTCGAGATAAGGCTGTTTCATAAACAGTGGATAACTGGAACCCAGGTGAGACGGGATTTAATCCTAAGTATAAATAAATGAATATATATTTATTGGATATGTTTATCATATACACCATCTCTGTTGTGTTTTACGTAAAATTTCACCACATTGAACTGTTGTGGTTCCTTTTTTGAAGTAATGGTATAGTAAAATATGGTATAGTAAAAAATGGTATAGTAAAAGCTGGTATAGTAAAATAATCAACGACTGGGTGATGTGAATAGAAGTAAGATGTCCTACATATGTTCTATATAGGAACACAAAACAGGAAATATGGGCTTCTGTGTTGTGTTGTGTACTATAAGTTCAAAGATTCAAAGAAATGCAAGTGGATCCCAATGACTCAACCCATTTTGAAAAAAACAAGCTTGACACTATGTAATGGTTAAAAAATGACTCAAGTTGTTTAGAATTACTTAAAAAAAAAAAAGACTAATATACCTCAAAACTGCCCAGTCTGAGGAGATAATCACATGGGATATACAAATAAAACTGTTGCTCTTGTGTCTCTGGGCAGCCGTGATGTCTTCATACACATGTATCAGCTGCCGCGTGCAGTTCGCCGACGCCGACATGCAGCGTGCGCACTACAAGACCGACTGGCACCGCTACAATCTGAAGCGCAAGGTAGCCAACATGCCACCAGTCACCGCCGAGAACTTCCAGGAGCGCGTGCTGGCCCAGCGGGCGGCTGCCGAACAGCAGCTGGAAGACGCGCACAGCCTCTCCACCTGCACCACCTGCAACAAGAAGTTCTCCAGTGGCAACGCCTACAACAACCACCTGCAGTCGCACAAGCACCAGCAAGCTGAGAAGAAAGCCGTGGCCATTGCCCAGGAGGCGGTGCAGCGCATGAACGAGAAGAACCTGGAGAAAGGAGCCGAGCTGGACAAGGACGCTCAGAATGAGGCGATTCAGAAAGCCATGAGGGATGGGCTGAGGCAGAAGCAGAAGCACGCCCACTCGGAAGCCACGTCCACAGACAGGCAAGGCAGGAAGAGGCCGGATAAAGCGCCGAGGCTGGAATGGTTTGAGCGGCAAGCCAAGATGATCGTCGCTGACGATGGAGAGGAAGAGGACGACGACGATGATGCAGCGGATGAAGGTGAGTGATTCTTTGTTTAAAAAAAAAATAAATCCAAAACAAGCAATTCAAACTACCAAATGTGGAAAAGTTCAAGGGGGTGAATACTTATGGAGCACTGTGACAGCTCCGGATTCAAAATACGTACTAACAATTTTTCCAGAAGAATGGGAGGACGTTGATGACGATGATGAGATGGAGGCTGATGAAGAGGAGCAGATGGATGAGGACAGCGTGGCCACGCCCACTCCTGCTCCAGGGTCCATCCCTGTGACCGACTGCCTGTTCTGTTCACACCACTCACACTCTCTTAGCAAAAACGTGGCCCACATGACCAAAGAGCACAGCTTCTTCATCCCTGACATCGAGTACCTGGTTGACCTGAGAGGACTCCTCGCATACCTGGGTGAGTCTGATTGGTCAGGTGTTGATTAATGTTCTATAACAGCACCTCTGATAGTCATAGAATGTAGTAGCGTTATCGTTACTATAGTAACAGCTTACGCAGGGGGATGTTTATGGAAGTGTTGGTGCTTTGCAACAGTTTCCCACCACGGGAAAGTCCTCACGGTTTCTCGTGAACATGATGTGGTTTTATGTTTGTTTGTTTGTTTGTTTTTTTTGAGGGAATTCGACTAGTGTTCCGACTAGCCTTTATTCACTGATGTCCATATTAGCATATTTACATTCGAGGATTTCTCCTCAGTAACGTTTTTTTTTCCAACCACCCCCCCCACAGGCGAGAAGGTGGGTTTCGGCAAAGTGTGTTTATGGTGTAACGAAAAAGGCAAGTCGTTCTACTCGACCGAAGCGGTGCAGGCGCACATGAGCGACAAGAGCCACTGCAAACTCTACACCGACGGAGACTCGGCACTCGAGTTTGCCGATTTCTACGACTTCAGGTAGGTCCGGTTCGCTCGTGTAGTTGAGGTGACCGCGGGTTTAACGCCACTGTCCTGTGTAGTGAAGTCGTTATTTTTGTTGGTTAAATGACTAGGAGTAGCTACCCAGACGCTCACGCTGGAACCGACGTAGAAATGGAGGACGGAGAGCTTCCCTATGAGAAGACAGTGGAGTTTGACGATGACACTTTAGAGCTCACGTTGCCGTCCGGTACGTACGACATCACTAATAAACAAATGGATAAGAAGATGGAGAGGTTTATTGCAGTACAGTCTGTCCCGCTTGTGTCTGATGCTGGTGTTTTTGCGCTGCTGCAGGGGCGAAGATCGGGCACCGCTCACTGATGCGTTACTATAAGCAGCGTTTCGGGACACCGAGGGAGCTGGTACCCGTGCACAACCAGCGCGCCGTGGGCCGAGTGCTGAAGCAGTACCGGGCTCTGGGCTGGGCCGGAGAATCTGGTGAGGAACTTTATTATTATTATTATTATTATTATTATGGGCCAAGCACTGATTTATATCCCCCACCTCCCCCACCCAGACCCGCCTCCCCCACCCAGATATTTCTTATTCTTCTCTTAAAGCACACCTATTATGGTTTTGAAACGTGCCTAATTTTGTTTTAAAGCTCTCATACAATAGATTTACATGCATCCGAAGTCAAAAAACACTTTAATGTGCTCATAATTTAAACTGCAGCATTACCTTTTTTCCCCCCAGTGTCACAAACTTCTCGTTAAATGATCCGTTCTAAAGGATTCATTCGAAGCTCCTCCTTTCAGAGAGCATACTCTGCTCTGATTGGTCAGAATGATGTCCCAGTCTGTTGTGATTGGTTTACCCCTGTCGAAAAGGAAATGCCCAATACCATAACGAGTTTCAGCGCCGTCGGGGGGGGGAGGAAGACCAGAGGCGGGGCTTTTTGTTACAAACCTATGTAGGTTTGTGCAGGAAGTAAAGTCTGGAATTCGAATCATGGAGAGCAAACCAGAGTCGTAAAAAGACACGAAACTTGCTCAGAAAGTCATACAAGTTCTCAAAAGCTTTTCGATAGATCCAACTGTTCACATATAGTGCTTTGACGAAGAGCACGCCCAAACGGACGTACGGCTGTATCTCCACAACGGTTTGGCATATTAAGACGAAATCCCGGCTGCGCCACCTAGTGGTTACGAGATATGAAAAATGGATAATTTTGCTTATAACTTCTGAACACATTGGCCGAAAATCACGAGACTTGTCTCATTAGATTCGGTACGGCATACCGAGTTGAACGGTACACAGTTTTCCCATGTCAGCCTTTTTGAGTGTGTGCCATTTTGAATTGTGTAGTAAAATGCTATATTTTACGAATGCGTTGGCGTATCGTTACGAAAATCGGTAAGTGTCGTCGGCACCAAGCCCTTACGGTACTCGAAGTTTCGAGACAATGTAAATATAATGGAATTTAAAAAAAATTCGAATAACTATTGAATAATTTTGCCCATTGTAATGAGAGTGGTCTTCATCGATTCCTTGAGTCATGGCGAGAACAGTGATACCAATTATGCCACAGTCAATCAATCTTGCTATCCAATGTTTTGAAATTCGTTGAAAACCTACTTTTTCGAACTCCTCCTAGACCTTTGGCCCGATTTCTACCAAATTCTATTCGGATCATCTTCAGACCATGCCAGACAAAAGTTTTGTAATAGATCAAACCGTTCTCATTTAACACATCAACAAAAATGCTGGCATGATGCCAAACTGAATCTGAGGCTGTATCTCTGCAACACTTTGGCATATTCACACCAATCTTTGTGTGTGGCATTGTCACCCCACCCTGACCACACCACATCAGTGTGGTGACAGCGCCACCTAATCGCCACCTGTCATTGGTCAAACATGATAAGCAATTAAATCAGCAATTTATTGTATTTATGACTTTTCAATCATTTTGCCTAAAATCGTATATAAATGTCTAAAATTGATCTTTTTTTTTTATTTTATTTTTTATGAACAGTTGGTCTTGATGCTCCCTGCCACGCTTATTTAGCTCCTCGTTTAGCCTCTTTCATGCTTGGCCCCTTAATTGCTGCTTGCAGCTATATTTATTATTATTATTATTTTTACTTGCTGATATGGCTCTGTATTTCTATATTATGTGTTGTATATGTGTTTCAGGTAAAGGTTCAGTGGTCCAGCACCAGAAGGACATGCGGTACGTACAGAGGATGAAGTCTAAGTGGATGTTGAGGACTGGAATGAGCAACAACGTGACCAAGCAGGCCCACTTCAGGGCGCAAGTCATGTTCTAAACCTGGCATAAATGATTGTTTTATTAATTTAGGACCCTAAGAGACACCGTTCCCACTTGGCATTTGGTTCTGTTTAAGGACCTCATGGACTTTACCAAATGAATAACATTGAGGACATTGATGATGTGGATACACTGATGGACAGGATGTGCTTAAAAAAAAAAACAAAAAACACTTAGTCTTGCGTACTCTTGTTTAACTCACTAGTTATATATATATATATAAATAAAAAACATATGGGCTAGTTAAAACCCCAGAACGAGTGAGAATTTGACAGGTTTTTATGTAAAAAAAAAAAATGCTATTGTACTATAAAACACATTAATATTACAACTGACTGTAGAGAGAACTGTAAATTTTTTCTGTACACCAGCTTATAAAATTAAATAAAATATTTTTTGTTGGATGACTTAAACCGTGTAACTGTAATTTTATCCAAATAGCTCCAGAATATAGTAATGGCACCCTGAGTTATATAAACTGGTTTCGTAATGTAGTTTTAACACAATTTTTTTTTTTTCGTAACTAGCGCAATTTATTTGAGGTGTTTTTTTTTTTTTTTTTTTTTTTTAAATGATTGGCACCGCTCCACACTAAATAACCGGTGAAGCCTCTTTTCTCCTACTTTTCTTCCATTGTGTTTTTTTCCTTTTCCTTCTCTCTCACTTTTTAACACCAAAAAAAGCTTTATATAAAGCTAACAAAGTCCTTACTGTGATAAAATTTCTTAAGTGCAAAAATCGAGTTCCTGTAGTCAACAATTTGTACAGAAAAATCAATACTTAATTATAATAAAAGTGTGTTTTTAAAAGGGTGTTTTGTTTTTTTTTTTTGCAAAAAAAGAAAAATATTTTCTGTTATAGGACGGTAAGTCGTCGTTACTAAATGTGTAATGTTTGTGTTATATAGTGTTATTGTGCATGAAGTAGGGTCAGTAACTGAAACTTTAAGTTGATTATTCTTTTGCAAGTACATTTTTTTTTGTAATATTTGTGCTATATCATTATTTCTGCTCATTTTAATGAAAGGTACCTGCCATGTATTTTGAAGCCGGGCGTTTACTCCAAGCCGACAGGTGACGCTGCTCATGTGTAATAACCGACACTTAGGCCACGAAGAAAAGAAAACACAAGCAGTCGTGTCATTCAGGCGTTTTACGTATTTATCACCTGTTTTATAGCGTGTCGAAATTAATGGATAATTACAGTTAAATCCTACAGTAAGTGACTCGCTTTTAATTCCTCAACAGAAACATTATTTTCCGTTGTGTTCTTCCAGGCTGTTACAGGACGGAATTAGCTAACGTTCATATTTAACTGTTTATAACTGCTGCTGTTGTATTAACTGGCATCTGTATTTAACCATGTTTTGTGCAGCTAAAAAAAGCAAGCTTGCCTTCAATAAGGTCGAATTCCAAATGGCTTTGTGCGAAGACAATTATTAACCGCTGGCTACTGTGATAAGTCCGCCATATTGGAAGGGGCAAGATTCTATCGTACGGAAAGACGTGTCTCTATGTCCGCCATATTGCAAGGGGCAAGGTTGTAACGCAACGCAAATCTGTAACGAGCTGCGGTGTTCTTAACGACGGTCCCATTTTATCAAACTGTTCTACGTTTACCGTACGATTCCGCAAAGTATGTTGTGCTGTTTTGTCTACTTTATTACTGTGACTTTATCGGAAAAATGCGTTTGGCTTGTCAGCCGCCATATTGGAACGGATGAGACTCCCCCATATTGGAAGGGGCAACGCAAGTCTGTTGAGAGATGCGATGTTCTGGTAATTATAGCTTATTAAACTGTCCTACTGTATTGTATAACCATATCACAATAGTATGTTGTTTTGTCTACTTTATTAATGTGACTCTCTATGGGGGAAATGCACAGGAACTCTTGATTCCAATGTACACCCGCCATATTGGAAAAGGCGAGATTCGCTAGTATCTCTGTAGAGATGCGGTTCTGTGTCCGCCATTTTGGAAGGGACAATATTCGATTGGAGAGATTTCATATTTCAAGTCAGTGAGCTAATCCTGGAACTACACAATACATGGGGCTTTAGTGATATGATATCAGGGCACCCCCAGTGGACACACACAATGTATTAAATGATTAATCAGCTCACGAGTTTATTTTTTTCCTTTTCTTCTTTACCCAAACAGCTATGGCGGTGTTTCAGAGATTTCAGCGGCTCCAGAGGCTGCAGTTTACTCCCAGGGGGTTAAAACCACAAACCTGCAATGTGACTGTACACAAAACTGTCACGGGTCAGTCATTAGTGTTAAACACCACAAAACTGAACTGCATAAAAGCACTGTGTATCTTCTTGCAATATTATACAAAGTGCATATGGTTACATCATCATCCATATATATGTATAGATCTAAAAACTACCCATTGTTTGAATAGATAAATCTCCAAAATACCAGAAATTCCTATTGATGTTAACTATTTGCTTGTATTTTCTCATTTGTAAGCTGCTTTGGATAAAAGCATCTGCTAAATGAATAAATGTAATGTAAATGTAACTTATGGGTTTGAACATTGATGTAATAAATAATATTTGATATCGTATTCCTTTTAGAACGGATCCAGCAGCGACGTGCACACGATGCTGCCCCGACTCGGCGACCTTTCTCCCGAGTCACACCTGATGACCTTAGCTTCTTCAGCGACCTTCTCCCAGGAAGAACCATCACAGACCCGGACATGTTGGAGTCCTGTAATGTCGACTGGCTCAAGACTGTGAAAGGTGAACGGAAAGCTCTTCAGGTGGGCCCTTGGTAACCATGGTAACTGTGGTTCTACGAACAACGGATAGGTTCGCTGTCATTCAGGACTGGCGAAAAGCTTCCAGGAAAAGATAGCTATGGTAGTTACGGCAAATAAAACATCACGCGGTCACTTTGTGACTTAGTGGAAGGTCTCAGCATGCAAGATGGTATCATGTGTCCACAGTTACATATGTATGTGTTGATGAATGCTCAGTGCTTTTATGTAGCTCGATTGTTAAACTTAAAAGCTTAGAAACGGTCACCTTTTTATATGTGCAGGTAGTAGTGAGGTTCTGTTAAGGCCCAAGACAACAGAAGAGGTCTCTCAGATCCTCAGGTAATAACATGTTATTAGTTTATTGTTTTGTTAATGCATGCTAGCTGAAAACACGTGACTCTCACCGTTAAGTGTAATTAGGGAGCCAAGCACCGAACTTGCGTAAGCACCCTATTGTTGTTCTACCTTTTCTTCTTCTTCTGAATAGGGTGTCTATGGCAGCCCATTGAACCATTTGGTAAAAAGGTGTGAAATTTGGCACATGGATTGGGGAGAGTCTGAGGAACATTCTGACCAAATTTGGGCTGAGTGCTGCCACTGCTCTAGGGCCACCATCGGGTCAAATTTGGGCCTAATTTGAAAGTATGTTCACGGTCATAACTTTTGAAATATCTGTCCAAAATGTAAAAAAACAGGCATCGATGGATTCCCATAGTTGAGACAAGTTCAACGCATTTCTTCCTAATTAGATTTTCCACCATCTTGGATTTTGTCAAAAACGTTTTTTTCGCTACTCCTCTTACAAATTTCGTCCAATCATCACCAAATTTGGCACAGGTCATCTTCAGAGTAAACTTCATAAATACTATCAAAAGACTTTTGAATACTCCAGACAGTTTGTCTGTAACGGGCCAACAAATCTGATGGTGAAACCACCAAACAGGAGGTGAGGCTGTATTTCAACAACCACCTTGTACACTGACACAAATCATAGTAGGCAACTTCAGGACCACGACCTGAGGCTATGCAACAAATTTTGTGAACGTGCCACTTGAAAGTTACAATAAAATGCCAGAAATGCTTCCATCTAAGTACCATTTTAGCTACTCCTCCTCCAAATTTTTTTCCAATGTTTACAAAATTAGGCTCACATCATCATGAGACCTGTCTAGACTTGCAGTGAAGAGTTACGGCCCTGCTTTCCTGCAATTGCTTAGGCAACAATTGAGTGTGTCTGTGAGTGTGTATGTGCGGCTCACCGAATCTGGGTGCTTGGCCCCCGAAAATGCTGCTTGCAGCTTTAATTACCCATATTGTTCTGTGCCAGTTTATTAGGTACATCAAGGTCTATTCATTTTTGTGAATAGACATTACACATGGTGGGTATTTAAAACTTCTAAGCTGGTTAAGTCCTGACACACATTTTAGTTTTTAATATTTTCACTGAAATGGTTTGATGACTCGCCCATCTGTAAATTGTAATTTTGCTGTATAAATGACCCACTTTTTTTGTGGTCTAACCCACAGGTATTGCAACGAGAGGAACCTGGCCGTGAGTCCTCAGGGCGGAAACACAGGGCTGGTGGGAGGAAGCGTTCCCGTGTTTGACGAGATCATCCTCTCCACTGCACTTATGAACCGAGTCCTCACCTTCGACAGCATCTTGGGTAAAAACCTAGCTGTTTTGTTGCTTTAGCAGTATATCAAAAGCAGTCAATAATACAAAAAAAAAGAGAGAAAGACCTGTGATCAAGAAAAGTCACAGTAAATAAACCGCTAAGGGTGTTGATGATGATTTGCACTTTAAAGGAATTGTTAATGCTAAAAAGCATATTTCGACTTGACAAAAAAATGGAGGCGATAAACCAACCGTGTTTACATTCATTTACAAATACGAAACAAATTATTTCCACAGGGATTTTGACGTGTCAGGCGGGCTGCGTGTTGGAGAGCCTATCTCAATACGTGGAAGAGCGCGACTTCATTATGCCTTTGGATCTGGGGGCAAAGGGCAGCTGCCACATCGGGGGCAACGTGTCCACCAATGCGGGTGGGCTTCGCCTACTGCGCTACGGCTCTTTCAGAGGGACAGTTCTGGGCCTGGAAGTGGTACATGAGAGAGACTGGACCATGCACTTGCTCCATAATGCTAAAAAAAAAAAGCGACTGCTATGTTCACACAAAACCTCGTAAAACTTTGTCGCACTGTATCCTGTCGCTAGGTGCTGGCTGACGGCAGGGTTTTGGACTGTCTGGCGAAATTACGAAAGGACAACACAGGCTACGATATGAAGCAGCTCTTCATCGGTTCTGAGGGAACGCTCGGGGTGGTCACTGCCGTGTCAATCCTCTGCCCTCGGAAACCCAAATCTGTAAACGTTGCCTTCCTAGGTAGTACTTTTATTCAAAATGGCGGTTGTAAGTTCTCGCAATAAAAGCTGCAATTGAAACAAAATGGACGTCAAACACAGCAAAGAATATTATCGTACTACCACCGTTTATATAAAAAAAAAAATAAATAAAAAAAAAATATCCTTATCCTGAAGTACCATTTATTGACCGCCAGACATCGTTCTCCACCTACTGTTTTGTGTATTTTGGTTCCTGCAGGCTGCTCAAGCTTCCAGAACCTTCTGGAGACGTTTCAGATTTGCCGTGGGATGCTGGGAGAGATCCTCTCGGCGTTCGAATTCCTAGATGCGTCCTGCATGAGCCTTGTGGAGAAACATCTCAAGCTCACCAACCCCATCACTGGTAACACGAGTAACACCAACATAATTGTAAAAATGTGTGTGTTTACTTATGCTTACCAGTGTAAGTGTCATCCTAACGTGATGGTCTAAAGAAGTTCCCGATTCGACGACTAGCATCTCCGATCACTAGCCGAGAATGGCTTTCTTACTTCCTGCCTTCTTTCTTTTGTTCGTAATGTTAGTAAGGTTTTTAATTTAAGATTTTTACAAATATTTTACAGAGAGCCCTTATTACATCGTCATCGAGACGGCTGGATCCAATGCAGCGCACGACGAGGAGAAACTGCACGACTTCCTAGAAAAGGTCACGGCGTCTTCGCTGGTTGCGGACGGTACTGTTGCGACAGAGGAGACTAAAATAAAGGTAGCTGATTCTCACAGTTCTAGTGGTTGTCCATGAATTTCAGTAAAGATCTCAAATGGTCATAAAAATAAAATAGTAAGGAGCTGCTTTTGTGGAAAAATCTAATCAGTCAACACCTTCTGACCAACCAGATTGAAGAATTCCAAAGCGCTGGGGTATAAGAGCAAACGCGTGTATGTGTGTCTGCAGGCGCTTTGGTCTATTAGAGAGCGGATCACCGAGGCTCTAAGGCATGATGGATACACGTACAAATACGATGTCTCTCTTCCCCTGGAGAAAATCTACGATCTGGTCACTGACATGAGAGAGCATCTGGGAAGCCAAGCGAAGAACGTAGTGGGCTACGGACATGTCGGTATGATCGTGTGCCTCAGTTTCTATTGACGCCATTTTTAAACGTTAGAACCAATAGTCTCTGGTGGCTTCTTTCAGGTGACGGCAACCTTCATTTGAATATCACGTCTCCCTCTAAAGATGAAGCACTGCTTGCAGCCATCGAGCCGTACGTGTACGAGTGGACGTGGAAGTGGCGGGGAAGCATCAGCGCCGAACACGGCCTCGGGCTCAAGAAGAGAAACTACATCTACTACAGTAAATCCCAGGAAGCCGTACGCCTCATGAGGGACTTCAAGACCATGCTGGACCCCAAAGGGATTCTCAACCCGTATAAGACGCTTCCTGATAACGTTCGCTGACTCGTGGAAACGTCTTCACGTTTTTAAACCTGCGCTGAAACGGTAGGGGAAAGGTCATGGGATTTAAACGTTTTTGTAATTCCTCAGGGTCTGATTTCGACAGATGGGGAAATACAGGTATTTTATCAATCTGAGAACATGTCTTTACACGGGCCTCCTCCTTTCAGTCATTTTATAACCACTCCCTCACACCGCTTCAGTCCGCCCCCCTGCTAACATGCTAATGTAACATTTTAGCACTCATAAGTGCTTGTAACTAAGGAAAAAAAAAGGACAGCAACTGCGCGCTCTCATAAATCATTCTCATGGAATCATTATAAGCCACGTTTATGGTGTTTACATAGCACGCTTGAACCACTGTATGATCTGGGGGGTGGAGCTTTGTGTACATGGATTAAAATACATTAGAATCTTCTTCTGCTCCACCTACTTAACCGTTACAAACTGAATCTTGACAAAATGTAAGAAATCTTACCTTTGACACGTCATACTAGAAAAATTATTATTATTTTTTTTTTAAATATAATGAAAATCTTGCGTATTGTAGCTTGACTCTGTCAAATTTTTTTTAGTCAACTGGGTTTTTTTTTTTTTGCAGTTTGCGCACTGCTAAACTGGTAGATACATTTGCATCGTAGCTGTAGCACAAAATAAACCAAGCACACTATTTATTTATTATTATTATTTTTTTAAAGATTTAGATTTCCCCAATTGTAATAAAAGGAAGTGGGGAGGCACTTTTAAAGGTGGTTTTAAAGCCTCAGCATGAGATTTTATTGTCACTTATGTAAATACACTGGATTGTGTCTATATTTCTCATGAATGAACTTATTTCAATCCATTTAGGCAATAAAGAGAATTATTTTGGTTATTGTGGAGGATTTTTTTTGCAGGTAAAATGTGCATAATGAATTAACATCCTTAAAAAAACAACAACAAGAACAACAACATTAATTGCACTGTTTGGGGGGGGGGGTGGTCGAAAGACGTAAACAGGCAAAATATCCATCAGCGAGAGAGTGCGTGCCACCAAAGACAGTTCTAGAGTATGCTAAATATTCATTTGAGAGACAACCAAGGTTTGCCGATTTAAAAAAAAAAAAACAACAAAAAAAAAAACCCCAAAAAAACAATTTCCCCCCACTAGTAGGGGAAGTCCTGTTGGTGGATGAAATGAGACGTGCTTTCGGAAATGTGGCGAAACCGAAGCCGGGTTAAGCCGCGTCATGTCCTACTCTTAGTGTTCCTATCTTTAAATACGGTTACAGTCACAGTTTTATGACGTGTAGTGTTAGTCCTACGTCTTTGCCCTGATTCTCACGACGATCCAATATAACTCTTACATTTTCTGTCTGTTTATAAAGCTAAACTCATGAACACGGACAGACAGAGTTACAAGTCGCATCGGTAAAACTCGATTCTGCCACATAAAGCTCTGATAGAAAGACAAAGCATTGACACTTTTTGGAGACTCCTTCCCAAAAAAAAAAAAGAAATAACACACTTCACTGTATCAATGTTTTAAATAACAGCACTTAAATTAACCGACACAAATCAGAATCAAGAATTCAACAAGGCCGTGGTGTAAAACAAACATTCAACGAAAGCCATTGAAGAATTAATTACAGCGCTTTATGAGGCGTTATTCCTAAGAACATGTACGCAGCACTTGTACAAATGAGAAGCGCAGTCATGAATAGGGGCTTCGCGTGTTTTGAAACACAGCCTGCGTACTGTTCACGCTGAACCCGGGATGCTTACGTTTAAGTATAAACGGAAAGGGGGGGGGAACTTTTATGCACTGTAAAAAGGTCAAGAGGGAGCGCTTGTGTTAAAAAAAACATGAAATAAAAATAAAGCTGCCTAATAGTGCAGGAGCAATTGAGCAGTGTGCGATTGTCAATTGAGAGTAAGAGAAGACAAAGAGAGAGAGGCTGCCGCAAGATGCTCAAGCATTCCAATGGCTTTTATCATGCAGGCACAGGGAAGAAACGATACGATGATGTCATCGCTCCAAGAGGGTGTGAAAGAGCCAGGCCACCCACTGAGGCTCGAGTGTCAGGATGGAGAAGCGGCTTTTAATCAACTTCTTTCCAAAACGTTGCTCAAGCAGGTTGACGTGTATCCGGAGTTGCATTTCACGCTCCTTCATGGCGAGATTGTCTTTCCTGTTTAAAAACAAACGCATCTCAGATCTAGGATCAGCTCCCCGATAACCATTCGAGCAAGGGATGGGAGTGAAATCAGTTAAAACCCAGTACGGACAACTTAACTTGAATGTTTCCTCTTGGATCTCAAAGTAAAAAACAAAACGAAAAAAAAAAAAAACCCACAAAGGCTTGGCTTTTATTTGCAGGAAGCCGGATCAGGAGCGTGAAAGCGCCGGGCTCCACAGAACAAATAGGAAAAATGTTTGATGCGTGAGGGAGCTGATCTCAAATCGGGTCCGGAATTTAAAAAACATCGTCACTCCAAAGGCCGGGCTCAGCAGTCCGGTTTTCCCTTCTCTAACGAGCTGAGGATTTTATCCAGGGTCTTTTTAATACGCAGCGCAGTCAGTCGGGCCGACGGGTTCTGGTACCAGCACTCCTTCATCAGCTTCACCAGGGCCGAGAGAGTCTTGTGGAGAGGTAAAAAAAAAACAAAAAAAAACCAAATACACGCACAAGTCAGGAGGTATGTCGCAAATTTGTAACCCTTGCCGCAGTACACAAGAAAAAAAAATCTGTGGGGTGGAGTCGGACCTGATCCGAGCCGAAGGTCTAGGGAGCGGAGTGTGTTTAACGTGTTCGCGGTTAGACTTTTAAGGAGCTGCTGGATGCGATCCGGCTCCACATTCTTTCTTTTTTTTTGTTCTGCGGCAAGGACGATCGCAACAAAAGGGTACCTAGTGAATAGAAAGAATTGTCTACAGGTACAATTCACCCTGCGATTTCGGCAACAAGCAAACTGAATTTCGCAATTCTATGCAAATTAGGTATGACTCGGTAAATCTAAATGAATGGCTTGAATTTTGTCTCAATCCTACGGTGTTTCTTCAGTTCCCGTTTACGGTTTGATGCACAAAATGAAAACACGACGAGCAATACCCATGGTTTCATCTATGCCTCTCGTTAAACGTTTACAGACATGATGATAAAGAGAAATAAAGCCTTTAAGGATGTAGCAGAGATCGTGCGTGACCGACTAAGCTGGTACGTACCGGATCAGAGAACCAGCGATTGGGGATGAAGGGTCTTTGCTGCTCCACACACACCACTTTGCGCATGTCCTCAAAGCTGGGGTCATTGGGTACCAGGTCATAGAATGGAGGCTTGTAGTCCTCTACAATCCCTGCAGCCAACCACCAACAAGCACGAAGATACATTTATTTCTTCTTTCAATTTTTTCTTCTTTTACATCAAAAATGTCTGTAGTGGTCTTGGAAGCCCATTCCAGTGTCAGAATATGTTCTGGACAGAAAACCCTAGTTTTCACCAAAATCAGATTTCTGGCTGATTTGGGGGGTCTGTTTTTTTTTTTTTTTTTGCGGTAGCCCTTGCTGCAGAACCAAACTGGTCTGACTCCACCCCCTGGACATTTGGTTCTACAGTGAAGGGTACTTGCAGAATTCTCTGTCAATTTTGACACAGACTTCTGGCAGGTTTTTTTTTTTGGTGATAGTCCTTGCTGCAGAACCAAAATGGAGTAGTCTTTATCTCCAGGGGGTGGAGCTGAATCTTGCTCCTCCTATAAGCCTAACCCTTACAATGCTGTACAACTAGAGATGCACCGATGTATAAAGGCAATTGTTCACACTGTCGGCCATCGACCAATAGTTTAGAAACATCTGATGATCAGTGCCGATTATATCCTGTCAATCAAAAGAGGGCGGGAAAACACATCGATTTCGTGCTGTGTGTAAAGATGTTTCTTGTGTGGAATGACGACAAAACTGTAGTTTGTACGCTCTGTAAGTTCTGCCCTGCTAAAGTTTTACACCGGATGCTGCAGCAGTGAAGCGGGAGTTTCGGTGTCAAGTCTAAATTCTTTTTGCCGCGCTGCTCGAGCTGAATTAAAGCACCAGTGAAACTGATGAAAGATTGCCATGAAGATGAGTTGACAAAAAAAGTATATGTTGCACAGAAAAATATATTTGTAGAGTAGTATACTTCATATCCAGTTAACGTTAATATATAAAAAAGTTTATATTATATATTAGCAGTTTGATGTTCAATGATAAAGTAAAATAGAAATGCTTTTGTTAGTGGTGAGTGAATGTGAGACTAACAGGAGGGTTTTTAGAATTCAGTCAATGTTAATATGAATTAATAACATTCATTCAAGTTAAGAAATCTTACTTTAATCTTCAGAATTTAGGTCATGTGTTAATGTTAGAGTAATGTGTTTTCTGTTTAAGAGACCAGTTACTGTGAAACAGCTTGTTGAGATGGAGAGAAGTTTTTATTTGCATTTTAGTTTCAGAATTGTGGAATTAATTATTATTAATTTAAAAGAAGGCATAAAAGGCAGAACTATCAGTATCAATATTGGTATTGGCCGATGTCACTCTGAATAATTGGTTTTGAGCTGAGAAATTTACTATCGGTGCAACTCTATGTACAACAGGACATAACAACCCCCAACCGAAAAACCTGTTACACACTCCGCCCCCTGGACTTTTGGCTCGAGTCCGCCCGGGTCTTTTGGTTCTACAGCGAGGCGTACTTGTAGAATTCAGCCTGATGGGTTTACCCAGACTGCCACACAATTATGAACGCTTCAAGACAGTATTAGTGTATAGAATTAGTACTAATAATACATGTAACAGTTATATAAGGACTGCAAGCAACAGGTTTAAAAAAAATTAATTAAATTTTTTAAAGAAAGATAGAAAGAATGTGTGTTTTTGATGGTGCTGACCGTTACTGTAGGTGCGTCGTGCAATCTCCCACAGCACCAAGCCAAACGCCCAGATGTCCACTCTCTTATAGGCGTCAAAGCAGTCCATCTGAATCGTCTCATCTAGCACCTCGGGGGCCATGTAGCGTTTGGTGCCCACTTTGGGGTTGTTACCTACGTCGAGCTGATTGTCTGCTTGCGTGTGAGTGACTGCCAGACCTGGGGAAAAAAACAAAGCACAACAAAAGCTTCAGATCATATTAAAAAAATAGAAGTAATATTAAACTTAATCTTGCATCAATATATACATCAATAATAATACCGAGGTCAGCAATGCAGCAGCGCATGTCCTTCTTCACCAGGATGTTTTTGCTCTTGAGGTCGCGGTGGGCGATGGCTGGCTTGCCCTCTGTGCCCAGGATCTCGGTGTGCAGGTGCACCAGGCCGCTGGCCACCGAGGCGGCCATGTTCAGGGCGTCGGCTGCAGATACAGCGGCGCGCTGCAGATAATCGTACAGCGAGCCATGCTCATGGTAGTGCGTGATCAACCACAGCTGAGTGCTCGAGTTGCGGGACGTCATGTCTGACGCCATGAACCCTGAGCGGGACAGTCACAGTCGGAAGACGTTTAAGCTTTCGGATTAGATTCTGCCTTAACTGTAAGTTACACATTCGCAAATGCAAATTCTTTTTAATTGTACGGTACAGAGACCAACACTGTTAAACTTGCATATACATATACTTTTCATCCACCCAATACAGCAACTGATCGAGAGATACAGGGGGAAAAAATGTGTATGAGTATGGCTCACCTAATATATTTTCGTGCCGTAACAGAACCGTATTGTAGATTTCTGTTTCCCGAAACCATGACTTCTCGTCCCTGGAGGAGAAAATTTTCACGGCTACGTTCTCTCCCTGCCACTGTCCTCTCCACACCTCTCCATACCGTCCTTTCCCTGGTGGAGGAACGCATCTGTATGGATCCATATCTCTGGACAAGATGTTCAACACAATTTCAATTCATTTCAACCCTAGAACGCATGTTCTGCATCGGAAATATAGTTTTTCCCGGTTGCATCTGTTGCAGGAGCGGCTGAAGAGAAGGGTCCGCTGTCCTTATACGGTACGAGAGCGGCCTCTAGAGGTGAAATGAAAACTATCGCTGACAAATTTTGTTGTGTTATTTGAAGTGTTTTTTGATTCGTTTCGGATGTCTGTTTTTATTTGGAGAGTTACCTTTTTTTGGGTTCGGTTTGTATGTGTATCTTTTTATTTCCTTTAATATTTATTAATAGTTTAGACACACTCATTCCTTATTTTTATTTTTCCACATTTTAGAATTATAATAAAGTCATCAAAACTCTGGAGAAACACAAACGGAACTATGGGAATTATTTTGTGATTAAAAAAAATAAATAAAAAATCCAAAATAAATCAAAATAATTTAATATTTTAATCATCTTCAAAGTAGAATCATCTTCGCCTAGAATTTCCAGAAATGTATTCTTGGCATTTATCTGGATCAATTTCTTGAGGAATCCCCCTGAGATGCTTTTTAAACAGTATTAAAGGAATTCCCACCTACGCTGGACTTGTATCAGCTGCTTTTCTGAATATTTCTTTCCGAGTTGTCCGTTTAGAAAGATTTTTTTTGTAAATAAAATGTTAGTTTTCTAATCAAAGAAATGAATACGTTGGCACAACTTATATTTTTGTCTACAACACTGATTTCACACAATTAATCATACACGTTCAGATCAAAAGGTTTTTAAGATCATGAGAAACATTTCAGTGGAGTGTCCACAAACTTTTGTGTGTATTAATTTGTATATATTTATTCCATTTAAATACGTACAGTACATTTTCATTGTACAGTCAGTACTGTTTATTTTTGTAATAAAGTCCAGCAATATTTAAATTTTTCATTCAGTATCAATTGTAAAAACTATCGGTTGATCAACCTGTTATTGGCAGGTAGGTACCGCCTGACTTAGTTATCGGTATCGGTGAAATCCACTAACGGTCGACCTCTAACATCAGCCAATACGACTAGCCAGAGTTGAAAGGGAACTTTGTGTGCAAGGCTATGTTGACACTCAGTCGTGTAGAGTCCTAAAACCATTTTAATCCTATTTAAAATTCACACGTGGTAACATGAATATATCCAGTTCGCTAGACTAGAATCAAACACCCTAATGTGCAAACCATCTCAAAACATACTCTGATATACCCATTCTTGTGGTGCTTCCCGTTTCCAAGACGGCTGACGCATTCGAAATCGAGCTACTGCATGGCATTTCCTTCAAAGTACTAAACTGCTTGAGGAGGAGGGGGTTCTGTTTGTCTAAGACGGATTTCAGACCAGCTGGAAAAGTGGCTTTGACTAGGTAAATAAGGAATGTTCTCTTGGTGGTCTTACCAACGCACTCCACCAGGCTGATCTGGCGCGCTACTGTCCTCTGCACAAGGAATGGCAGGCCTGAGCCGCTGCCCGACGTGCAGGAATGATCCAGCAGGTCCTGTGCGACAGAAAATTCATCCGATGAATTAAAGCAACACAGTATAATGAATACAAACCCTACAAAGGAGTTTTAGCTAACAACACTATTAGGAGTATCACACTCTGGCGTGGCTGGACAGAACCCCTTGAGCAGGCTTAACCTCTTGGCTACCTCTGCCTAGAGGTTAACTCTTAAAATTATTATTATTATTACTATAGCACCGTCAGAGTGTGTACCGCCAGGGTGCTGTCGCCCACGTTGGAGGCGATGAGGCCGTCGATGGCGCCCTGCTCCGTGTCGAACTCGTGCAGTCGCTCCAGTTGGCGCGGGTGCAGGCGCCGGCACACGGACCCGGCCAGCACAGCGAGCAGCACCAACACGCCGAAAGGAACCAGGACCAACAGTACCAGAGTCTCCACGCTGTACCGCATGGGTTCTCCTTCTGGATCTGCCCCGGGAAGAGAAAGAATACAGTCGTGCCTTTATTATTCTATCGAATTCAATCATTTAAAAAAATTTATATATATAGTTTCTCCAGTCATAATTATTAAACAGTGAGGAAGTATGTAATCATTCAAAGCTTCAACTCAAATGAATGTCGAAACTATTTCAAGAAAAACTATTAATTTTCCCTTTAAAAAAAAAAAAAAGTATTGACACACTGATTGTGTGTGACTGGATGCTCCTCCTCCTTTGTCGTTTAAAAAAAAATACATATCACTAACAACGTCTTAACACACCGCCGAATTCATTCTTCCCCCACCTCCTTTTTCCCCTTTCATGTCACTGTTTCCTACATCGCCGTGTTACGAGTGCGTGACGTCTACACCTTCCTTACTTCTGAGCAGCAGCTGAATCAGAGAGTCCACCGAGGCGTTGGCGTTGCACATGGGCTGAGCGCAGCATTCTACCGCGCGGCTGGCTGAAGGAGAAGTCAAGCAAGTCAGGCTCCTGCTGTCGGGGCCGATCAGGCAGCCGCGGTGGAATGAGGGCACGCCGTCTCTGACGGTCACGGAGGAATAGCAGTGGTCGCCTTTACACTGCTGTGCCATGCAGTCTCTGCCCACGCACACACACTCGATGGAGCCATCTACACACACACACACACGCACACATACAGGAAACCAGAATGTAATGATGAGAATACTTCTCTACAAACCCCTTCCTGACAACCTGTGTCTGTATTTTCCCCAGGAGCTATGTCATGTCAAAAAGGTCTCCAAAACAGACCAAAATCAAGAACTAAAATAAATATCGCTCTTCTTTGGATGAATGCGCCCTGCTGAATCTACAACGTGAGGAAAAACACTACTGCCGCCAACCAGCAGCCCAAAACAAGGTCTTTACACAGACAGCAAGCAATGTGGAAATGTTTGTACCTTCGGCTAACGTCCGCAGCGCCTGGAGCAGCACGAGGAAAAGGACTCGGGTGCAGCGATGACCCATTTGGTTCACTGCACTGAAAAAGAGAAAGAGAGAGAGAGGTGAAGTTAGAGATGATCCGAATTAAGACGCTATCTTTAGCCTCTTTCGATTTTTGCCTTTTCGTTTTACGCTGGCACTGGAGCCAGGACCGACCGAGAAATGTCCTCGGAGACGTCTCACGCCTAATGTAAACACGTGATGTTTACACCAAATTATATTATCATTATATAACCAGACTGGCTAAGCTTTACGCGTTTTGCTTGGGAGCGCTGCAGTTTAACGCCGGAGCGCACGCTAGTTCGAACCCCTCCAAAAATTTAACATTTTAAAAATCCTGATCCAGCTTTCGCGATTGCCTCAGTTCCTGACTTTGTCAGGTCTGGACTTCCAAATGACGAATTTTGGTCTAGCCTGTCACTGGTTAAAAAAAAAAGAGAGACAATAACTTCAGAATTAAAGGTAAGATCGGTGGAGAGAAAACAAGGTCTCTTAACAGTTAATTCGCTGGAGCGGAATAAGATTGAGCCCGCCCCCATTTCCACAAAGCTCCGCCCACAATACTTACAGCAGCTCATCTAGAGTTATCGTTAGCGAGTTCGATCACGACATTCGAGTGCAATCCGGATTGTTTGGTAATGTAAACGCGGCTTTTCACTTCCAGAAGATTCCAGGATCAGCATCTTCACCGTCATTCGAATTTTTTAATTTGCTCTTGAATGTGATTTAAAAAAAAGAAAAATC
This sequence comes from Stegophilus panzeri, assembly GCA_024331685.1. NCBI lineage: Eukaryota > Metazoa > Chordata > Actinopteri > Siluriformes > Trichomycteridae > Stegophilus > Stegophilus panzeri. The sequence goes on along the minus strand of JANDJT010000206.1, from coordinate 8,310,886 downwards.
TATAGTTATAATGTGAACTTAAACAAAAAAAATAAAAATAAATATTTACTTACTTGTACAAATCCTGATGTGATTCTTAACACTGTCTTTAAACCCTTGTATAGCCAGTCATCTCTCTAGAGCAGACATCTTCCTGAAAACCAGGAAAGAAAGAAAGAAAAAAAAAAACCCAGAGATTTGAGCTGTTTGACTTTATTTTGTCCTTATTTACATTTCAATACTGCTCGTGTTTACTTGGCTACGGCTGACTAGCTAGCTGTCTATGCTAACAATGTTATGCTACCTTAGCTGACTTAAAAACAAACCACGTATATTGTAGTAGTTATGCTTTGCCAGCTGAAACAGTTAATAAAATTATCATACTACGATATAAACATTTTATATCACTAGCATTAGCAAAGAAAAACTAAAACGGAGATAAAACAATAAATCCAGTGCTAGCAACGTTAACTAAACCCGTTCCAAATCACTCCCTGCGCACTACGTAGTGCACTACACACTCGTTGTTTCTTCTCCTATTTAGTTCACTTATACTCTAAGAAGGTGGTCATTTGGGATCCAGCCACCGTTGCGCCCTAGATAGCAGAAACGTACGCGCTTTACGTCACCTCAACTTGCGAAATAAATGTACTCGGAGTAAAATCGCAAATTTTGTGCTCTTTTTTTTTGTTTTGTTTTTTTTTTTTTAATAATTTTTTTTTTGCTGTTACAAGGCTCTTACTTGGGTGTTGCAAACACAGCAGATGGAGCGCCACCCAACCAGTATAAAGCACGGTGCAGGCCCCCCTGCTGGTCAGCCGCGGAACTGCAACTTCCCCATTCGCGAAGTGCTGTTCATGAACGAGTCGGTTCTTAGAGTCGACTCATAGGTGATCATTGAGTGTCGACTCGCATACAGGGACCGTGTTCTTTGACAGAGTCGGTTTTTTTGAGCCGAATCTTTTGGGTGGTCTTTGAGAGTCGACTCTCTTGAAGTGTAGTTTCTACAATGAGTTATTAGAATAAGTTAAAATAAATCTATATATATAACGTGGGCATGGAAAATAATCAGTGATTATTAGTGACGTGATTATTTTCCTATAAATGCATGACCCAGAGTTTTATTACACTTATACCACAGCAATTTGCCAATAATTACAATTTACTAATGAATGCCATTAAAAAAAAATCCATTTCTAATACATTTAATATTTTGGAACATCCATTGGACTGGTCAAATTTTGTTATCAATTCTCTTCTTTCTTTTTCTTCTTTTTCTTTCCACTTCTTTATTTTAATCTTTTTCATCCATTGGTCATTCTTCTTCTTCTTCTTCTTCTTCTTCTTTTTCTACATAATCAGTGTTCAAACTCATTATATTTCTTACCAATATGATTACTTTGAGGAGTTACTGTGCATCTATATGGGCCACAAAGTTTAGAAAATTAATGTTTTTTGTTTTGTCTTGTTTTGTTTCAGTCTGCAATGTGTAATTACAGCTGAATGTTCTGCTGCATGTATTTATTAACATAATTTAGATATAATGCTGGGATCATTTGTTGAAATAGACATGCGGCTAGTGTAGCAGAGGTTGCACTAACATTAACATAAGATATTAATAAAATACAGCTGGAACTAACTGCACTGAAATATTAGCTGCTTTATGTTTCAGATATGAGTTGGTGTTGACATAGTCAATTGCTCTACATGCTAGCTAAGTTTTATAAAAACATTTTTTTTTAAAAGGTACAATGATTAATTAGATGCCCAGCATAAATAACGGTAAAAAAAACTGCATACATTCTAAAAAAAAATCTGTCAGGATAAGAAAAAGAAGTGGTGTACTGTTGAAGATATAATATAATATAATATAATATACTCCCCTTGTTTCCCAGTGGTTAAACCCAGCAAAAAAAGCAATCTCCTATGACTCGTGTCTCTTTTAATAACCTATTGATTATACGGTAGGCAACAAGGGAATTAGGAAGTAGATCTGGTATCAAGTGGCCTACATGCCTCTTCAAGCAGCCTTGTTGCATGGACAAAAGAATCTGCTGTGCCTCTCCTCTCTATCGAAACTCTCAATCAAACCTGGCTTGCTCCAGAGCCAGACTTTTAATCCCCAGAAGGCTTTAGTGACCATCCACAAAAAGCCATTGTCCCTAGCTTAATTATAACCCCTGCTATGACCTGACTGGGGGAGGTGAAGTGTGCAAAAATGCTGCATGCCTTCGGCTCTCAGAGGATCGAAAGAGAAACACTAGACTTCTAAGTGGAAAATGACCACCCAGTGTTAGCTAATGGAACAGCTCGCCTCTTGTCCAGCTCCTGCTTCAGCTTTCTGGGTGCTGGGAGAAAGTGGCAATGTGAGCCTTCAGAGCTTTCTCTCTCACTCTTTCTTTCTCTCTCTCTCTCTCTCTCTCTCTCTCTCTCTCTCTCTCTCTCTCAAAAAAAGCTATGTTACTTCCCACAATACTTCTGCGAGCATTTGAGAGACTCTACTGCTCAAAGGCAAGATGGAGCAAACAGCAGGACGCTTGGTTTTGGCTTTTCTCCTGGTTGCAATAGTCAGTGGGGCCACCATCCAAAGCAGTGAGTATTCAGTAAATCAGTGCAAATAAGTGTGCATGTCACTTTGGTAAAAATACTTTCATTTTAGAGTATGGTAGCTACATAATTATTTAACCCGTTAAATAACTGCTAAAAATTATTTTTATGTAATTGTTATGTAATTTGGAACCTATAGGAATGTACCAGTGCTACGAAACTTATGGGATATACATGTAGCACAAGGAAGTTCTTCCATGTTGATGAGAGAATGGCCAGACTGGTTCAAGCTGACTTGAATAACCACTCTTTACAACCGTGATGAGCAGCAAAGCATCTCAGAACACATTGAACCTTGAGGCAGATGGGCTACATCAGGGTTCACTCCTGTCATCCAAGAACATAAATATGAGGCTACAGTGGGAACATGCTCACTGAAACTGGACAGGAAAAAAGACCAGACAAAGTTTTTTTCCCCGATCTTTAACTGTCCGTGAGCCCATGCCCACTGTAGCCTCAGATTCTTGTTAGATTAAATCACTGTTTTGATTTCATGCTTCAGTAGATTTACACGCAAACCAGTTTACACACCTGTAGAAGTATTCGAGATGATCCATTATTAGAGATTAGCATGGTGTTAGGCATAGTTAGGCATGGCATTATCTTTATTTTCTTTCAGGTGAATTTTGAATAATAATATAACATTACAAGAACACATTTTAACTTTACTTATGCACTTCCTTATGGAAGCAGTTTGGTTATACTTACCATATTTATCTTACTTTGAAGCATTATTACCTGGAATTGTTCATATTTGTTGTTTTTTTATACTTACTTATTCAACTTGGAAAGTATTATTTAACTAAGTACTATATTGTTACTTATTTAAAAATGCTCAGTAATTACCCTGCAGTTTTTACACAAATTACCAACAATTACCAACCTGAAACAAACTATATTTTACAATATAAAGTACTGCAAAATTAATGACGTTTTATTTCGCACAAAAATTGAATAATTATATAACGCTAAAATGTCCTTTACTCACAGAATCAGTGTGGCTGTATACTTACTACTACTTACAAATATTTCACTTAGATATTCAACATACAAAGTTTTCACCAAATATTATTTACTCAGTACTGTATTATATTACCTATTAAATTCAGTAGTAATTGCACTGAGGTGCCAAATACTGTTGTGCAAAACCTTCAGTTTTCAGACAAATGATGAAAATAAAATATAGAATGCAAATGTAAAATATGTACCAAAAATTATTTACACAGTAAGTACTTTACTGATGCCTTAGTATTTTACAGTAAGGTGCTACAATGATATTATAAAGTGCTGCAAAAAAAAGTAGCAGTTTTTTTTCATTCGAGAGCTGAATAATTATATAATGCTATAATCACATATTTGAACTTTACTTACATACTCTATTACAGAAGCAGTTTAGTAGTACTTATTACCTTTATGTTGAAGTACACTTAATACTTTTTATATTACTTATTTTTGTACGTGCAAAATATGCACCAAGTTCTACATTATTACCTATGAAATTCTCAGTTATTACTGTATTGTGTCTCCAAGTACTGCTGTCCAAGACTGACAATTTTGTATATAATTTATTTAATTTACTATGTGCTTTAAAATTGCTAATATATTTTGCAGCATGGCAAGTACAAAGTGCTGCAAAAAAGAGACTATCATTATCTTCTTTTGCGTGATCGTTGAATAATTATATAACACTACAATGAAATTTATTTATTTTAGATCAGTAGTACTTACTACTTTTATGTCATGCCTGAGGATCAAGAGTTGAATGATATCTGGCGTTTTTTAATGTTACTTATTGTTTACTTAAATATTCAACTTGCAAAGTATGCACCACGTATTATTTACTAAGTACTCCATTAATACCTATTAAATTCAGTGGCTCTAAGCACTGTTGTACAAAACCTTGAAGTTTTCTCACAAATTACCAAAATGTACGCAATGTACCAGAAATTACTTACTTAGTAAATACTAGATTTTACAGTATGGTAAGTATAAAGTGCTGCGAAAATGGATAGTGATGATCAATATTTTCTTTCAGGTGAATTTTCATTATAACTACATGTTTTACCTTTTCTTACATATTCCCTTATGGAAGCAGTTTGGCTATTTGCCTTTTAATTTTTTTTTTTAAATAAAAAGTATACACAGAGTATTATTTACTAAGTACGTCATTATTACCTATTAAATTCTCAGTAATTATTGCAAGATTATTGCTATATAATAAGCAATTAAGTGCTGTCAAAAAAGAAATTTATTTACATTTGTATTTGAATATGGTAAGTTTAGTTATTTTTTTCGTCCTTAGGCTTGGGAGTAGATTTCTCTTCACACTGATAACATAAAGTTGTATAGAGTGTAAAGTTGCTTGGCTTCTTTCTGCGCAGTCACTTGGTGTGCAGTTTCCGAGATCGAAGAGCAGAAGTGTTTGGACCTGGCTGGCAACATCACGTTACGGAACGTCCGTGGGAAACTGCAGTGTGTGCGCGGTCAGAGTGCTACGGACTGCATGCAGAGGATTAAGGTGGGAACGTGAAACGTTATGTTGCCGTTATAGGAAAAAGATTAAGGACGGGGTGGTGCGATGTGGCCTGATACGAGGTGGACTTACTGTTACCGCCCTGAAGTTGATTATTTCCTGTAACAGCACGCCCAAAAAGTATTTTATTCCCCTTATATTATATACCACAGCAGTTTGCTAAAGATTATGATTTATGATTAAATTTTAGAACATCGATTTAAGAACATCATACTGTTTTTTTTTTTTTGTTTTTTTTTTTATCCATTTATAGTTGCTTTCAATGTTGTGGAACGTCTAGTGTGAATGAAAGTAATTTTCACATCATACTAAGTGCTGAATCCATTTTTTTCCCTCATCTTCGCTATTTAAATGATACGACAGGATGGAAAACAAACGCTGCTTTTTCTTTTTTTCTGTAAACAGAACGGCACGGCCGACGCTGCCTCCATGTTTCCTGACGAGATCTACACCGCCGGAATTTGTTATGGGTTAGACGTCGCGGTAGGCGAATCACACAACGGAATGGGTTAGCACTGTTTCATATTTGCTAATGTGTAGTCAAGTGCAAAAGTTTGCACACCCCCTAGAGCAACCTTAACAAAACATTTTTTGAGTATTGTGTTCTTGAGCTTATTCTTCACTACCACAAGTAGCAAAATAGAGTTCACATAGAATAGAACAATTCCAAATTTAAAAAGTTTGCATCCCCACTCAGAAAGTGATAAATGTTCTTCAAGAACTTAGTAGTTAGTTAGTAGCTCCTCACTTTGCCTTAAATAACTACATTATGTCGAACTAGTTTTCTATCCTCTTTTTGACAGCTTTTTGAACTTCTTTCCATCCTACATTTTTCCTGACATATCTGTTCAAACTGCTCTCCTCAAATAAAGTCTGAAGACTGGGAGACTATATATATCAAAATATTTTTTTGGTTGATTGTACCTTAGGTTTTGGATTTGTAGCTGATTTATTATTATTATTATTATTATTATTATTATTATTATTATTATTATTATTATTATTATTATTTAAATAGTTTTGTGTATTTATAGATTATTTATTTGTTTGTCACAAAAGATGATTTTCTAGCTAAATTGTAAAATAGAGCTACATTATCTCTCTCTCTCTCAGATGGTGTTAATTACTACGTGGTGGCATTGGCGCGCAAGTCCTCGGGTGACCTGTCCCTGCTGGAGATGCACGAGCGCAGTTCATGCCACCCGGGAATCCGCACCACCGTGGGCTGGACGGTGCCAATCGGCTTCCTGGTCAACACGTCGCAGATCAGCGTGGACGAGCAGTGCAACTTCCCTCATGGTGAGTGGCGCAACATTAAACAATTGTTTAAAATACCAGTTTCAGTCTAAAATTGTATGTTAGTCCAACAAGAACAACATTTCAGGAAATCCTTCTGTAGTTAACTTCTAATTGACAATAGGAATGAACATTTAACATTTCATGAATGGGCGGCATCTAGAAGATTGCTTGAGATTTAAAAAAAAAAAAAAGATTTTGTGGAAAATTAGTTCAAAATAAACGTGATTGCATGTGTTTCCTCTCAAGTTGTCATGGTTTATAAAAGAAATTGTACATTGTATTTATACATCATAATGACACAAACTTGTGAAGCTTTTCACAAGGACATACTCATGCAAAGTTGCTAATGCGTTCGTTATTTTTCTTTATTGGGAAAAAATGATTTGAAAAACTGAAAGAGACAAAAGATTCCTGTGTGGTAAATGTGGCTAGAATTAGGATTATGTGTAAGTGTAGGTGTAGCATTACTTAGCTCCACTAACACGCAAGTCAAATTTGATACACTACAAAGGTTACTGTGTACTGGATGTGTGAGTGTGTGTTTAGAGACTTTAACACACCTTCTCCCATAGCGGTGGGAGATTTCTTCGGCTATAGCTGCGTCCCAGGGGCCAAAGACCCAGAGCATGACCCCAAAGGCAACAATCCCAGAAACCTTTGCGAGGCCTGCATAGGTGATGAGAACGACCGGCACATCTGCGCCAACAACCCCCGTGAACGGCACTACGGGGAGGCAGGTGCGCTCAGGTACAGTGTGTGTTTCTGTTTTTTTTTTGCTATTTGCAAACATGTCCTGACTATGTAAGACGTTCTACCGGCAAAAAGTCTGGCTCATATTAGTGATATATAGCATCCTGTAATTCGCAGATGTGTGGCCGAGAACCTCGGGGACGTGGCCTTTGTGAAACACACCACTGTCTTTGACAACCTCAATGGTATGCTGATTTGTTTAACACTTCTTTTGATCCAAATACAAAAAAAGGGGTTCCTATTGCACCATCATCCAATGTAAGACAAATCCCAAAGAACTCTTGGTCGTCATTACGTTTGAGTCCAGTCTGGCTTTGTTATGTGGAACATATTCCATGATTGGGGTATTGCGCTATTTAGCCTTTGTAACTCTTAAAACATAAAAAGGAAATAATTATCAACATTGAATCCAAGAAAATATGTCTTTAAGCATTCAAGGTTTCTTTTACTGTAAATGGCTGCATTTTGTTCTTAAATGAGTAAAAAGGTGGGGGTTTTTTTTAGCATGTAATTAACTAACATCCACGCTAAAGGAGTTTCTAATGATTTCTTAATTTATATTAATTCATAATTTTATTAAGCCTATAATTTGAGTAATGGGGTTGTACTTCATCAAAGAATGACAGAACTTACTTTTCTTCTTCCCATGATCTTCAGGATGGTTGGTTGATGCAACACCCTGTTGAACATGTGACTAATATATTCCAAATATTTCACAGAGGTGAATGTGTTTAGGTAACAAGGTTGAGGGAATGTTATGGGACTAATATGGACATTGTTCATAAGCTGTAATGGACACAAAATGGAGTCCCAATCATGGAATCAACCTTATAACTAACGGACTGGGCTGTAGGTATGTCTAACTGTTATTAATCTATGCCTAGCAAGCTGTTAGTTAACGTGAATGGATTACATTTCTGATAACATTTTCTTCTCAAGTGTGTATTTTTATTTTATTTTTTTTTGGTTCATCTATGTACACTATAATTTTTTTAAAAAGTTTAGTAGAATGAGTAAAAGATTTTGTTACTTGGGATACCTCCTAAATACATGACAGCGCTTGGCAAGAAATACGTCCGACCAACCATGGAAAAATTCAACCTTCAACCTGATGTGAACCAGCAGGGGGCAGTATTTCATAACATTGTAACTCTTGGTGCTGAGGAAAAATGAGTCCAGGTGTCTCGCTAATGAGCCTCACTAAACCATGCCTGCCTATTTCAAGCATCATCCATGCTGCGAATTTTGATCTGACTCATGTCTTGGAGCAGATCGGTGATCTCAGTCTCGCATGGGAATTCAGCGTTTACAAGGTAGATTGGTCATGCAACCCATAATCCACATATTTCAGGCTTCTGGGAAGACAAAGTAATAATAATGTTTCATCAACTGCACTGTTGACTTCTTCAGTCTGTTGGTCAGTTTGGTCAAGGTGTTGCTTTTTTTTTTATTCACCGGAGCTAAGCCTAATAATATTGATAACAAGCATATAATTCTTGCCATGGTGACGTTTCTCTAAGGAGACGTTTATACAGTATAGCATGGCTGGAAGGAGTGCTCAGTGTCAGCATAGCACGTCAACCCAAGTTGCTTTACAGGATACACAACAAAAAGGATACACACAAGTTATTATTGCTAAAATAAGAACTGATGATCCAAGGCTTGTATCCATGTGTAAGGTAAGAACCAGGAATCATGGGCTCTGGACATAGAGATGGAAGACCTGAAGCTACTGTGCCCAGATGGAGGTGAAGCGCCTCCCTCTGAACACGAGCGATGCCACCTGGCTGTGGTCCCCGCCAACGCTGTAGTGGTGCGCCTGGAGGACAAATGCCGCGTTTACAAGTTCCTGGAACGTGTTCAGGTCAGTGTGTTGTGCCAGCTGGCACATGCTCTTAGTTAGTGAGAGGAAAAGTACTGGTATTCTTCCATGGAAAAATTTCAGAAGGAGAATTAAACGCTTGAAGTTATCTTTAATGCTGTAATGTAAAAATAAAGAAGTAAAATAAATCATGATCCATTACATACCAAGCGATGAAAGTCATCTGCTGTCTAAAGGGTGATAACAGATGTATACAGGGTTTAAATAATTCGACTGACATTCAAAAAATACTCTGCGATGAACCGTATTCTCATTTGTATCCAAATAATTACAACTAGTACTATATAT
>JANDJT010000206.1:8258474-8290810 GCA_024331685.1 Stegophilus panzeri | reverse complement strand
GTGTTGATGACTGTCTGTCTCTCATTCTGTGTGTGTGTGTGTGTCTCTCTGTCTCTCTCTCTCTCTCTCTCTCTCTCTCTCTCTCTCTCTCTCTCACACACACACACACACACACACACTGTAATTGATTTAACAATTACATAGCTATAAATTTCATGAACATGCATTTGTTCAGTTCAGTCAGAAGATTAATTCACCGTGTGTGCTTGTTTGCATCTTCAAATATACGACATGCTCAGGGCAAATGATACAATGAATCAGACTTTGAGGCACCGATCATCACACACCATGGATTAAATCATTAACAATGGACATTTCCACTGTTATTCATCTCGGATGGACCCGATTACCACATTTCATATCCCATTCCTTCGTGCGATTGCCTAAATGGTCGGGGTCCTTTATGCAATCCCAAATATTTACTAATCATTAAGGAAACCTATGGTTGCCTCAGCATGAATTGAATACTAATTCAGTTTGAAGACATCTTTATAATTTGCAGATATCATTTTCCGCAAAACTGTAGTCAAATGATTTTTAAAAAATTGTGACATTAAAATACTTACCGTAATGATAGACCTCGTTAGTGTTAAAAGTAATGCTAAATAAAGACAAGGTTTCCAAACAAACCTGATCATCGTGCTATTTCGAAACAAGAAAGCGAACATAAATACGCAGTGATTGATAACCGTTAACAGTTTGCAGCTGCTTTATTATGTTTTGTTGCTATGCTACATTTTTAAAATGCCATTGTCGCATGAAAGCCCTAGCAGAAATGTACAAATACAAGAGATGGATCATTTCAGCCAGTGCTGTATTGGATTTCTGAGAGGCAGATTTTGTTTGAAGTAAATATTACATTGAGAAAATTACATTCTGATCATGTTTCTGATTATGCACATTATATATATATATATATATATATATATATATATATATATATGCACTAAATACATGTAAGAATTTCTAGTCCCCCTCCATGCCAACACAGCTGACCATCTCCTGAATTCCTGTCATTTGGTCATTTCCTGTTTCATGTCTACTTCTTCTAAACCACATCATGCAGCTGTTAAACACGAAGTCTTGCCCTTCCTACCTGAGCTGTATTTTGCATTAACCATGTGACCTGTTTGACTTCTCTTTTAGATTCTCCTCGTTGGTTTGATATTTAACGCCATTGTTGTTTTTAACCTCCGCCTGCTTAACGATTGCGTAAATTTTACCACATGGATCCTAACAACTCGGCTGAGCCTGCTTTGTTAGAATAAAGTAAATATCCAAAATGAAAATGATGCATTCTTATTTAAGGTTTTTTTTTAAAAAAAAAAATTGTAGTTCAATATCTGAAAATTACGGAATTGTCAGATTAAACCTTATTATTCCTTTGGTGTGTTGCCATACAATCTTTCTTAATGGCACTCCAGGAAACTCAGTCAATGCATATTTTAGAATTAATGAAGCACAAACTGACTTACTGTAACTACATTCATCAGTCCTATTTCAGTTGTTTTCCATCTACTGCACTTTATTAATTTACTACATTGGAATTGATTGGCATTCCTGAATAAGAGGAAGCAAACAATGGGACCCAGCTAAAAAGTATGGTAAAAGCACTTATTTAAAACTGTAAATAGCAGTTTTATTTACCCTCCTCCATGCTGTTTGCATGTATGGGACACTTAGAGTCAAGTGTACTAGTTTGCACACCCTTAGGACAGAATCAGGGGCAGTTCAACAGGGGGTGGGTGGGTGTTTGTGCTTGGCCCCCTTAAAATGTCATTGAGTTGACTGAGTTTGTGTAAATTTACATAATTGAACCTTGATTTACTTTAGTGAGCCCATTTATTTATTATTTAAATGACTGACTTTCACAAAAACATTTTTTAATGTATGTCATTTCATATTACTGACCTGAAAGAAAGAATTAAAACAAACTTTCACTACCCTGTCAATTTTACTCTTTTATAGAGTTTTATGGGCATCACTAAATCAGTACGCTGTGTTCCTGCTCTGTAATTTACGGCTGATTGGCATTTATCAACATACGCATGTGAGCACAAAGAAAACCAGCTTTACGGAAACATTTGTAAATATGAATAGGACATTACTTTACTAAAATATTGATATATGAGATCTGTTGTCTGTTAAGCTACAAATAAGGAACAGTCAGAAGTAGAAGACGATTCAAGCTAATAGCCTCCTTAACCCTCAAGATACCTTGGTAGCTGCTCAGGCTGTTGTACAACCTAACTCCCCTCTCGCTTGCTGGTTTCATTACAGATGACCTTGTAGTGTGCTAGGAGCTGCAGCCTGCCAGAGTAAGAAGATAAACGGCCTGGAAGGGTTTCATTTACCACTTTGTTTTCAGAGAAGCTCCAGCACACTCAGGCTTCCCCTCTGAGTATTTCACTCCTCTGAAAGTTATTACGTTAATTCATCCATCATCGCAGAAGCCTTGATCCTAGATCATGCTCTTGTCCAGCACCCATCTTTGCTGCTCATGTCCTGACCTCTTCTTGGCCTTGCTTCTCCCTTGAGATGTCTGATTTTAGCTTGACCTGGAACCTAATGAAAGATACTCTATCAAAGGCTTAGAAGGAGTACTTTAGAAAAGTACTGACAATGAAAGACTGAATACCGTACTTGTTTTCGGTAAGAGATCTCGTTAATTCTGTAGTATTTATTTGTTCTCTTATTTGGCAATACTTTGGCAATTTGTTGGATATGGCACCAGTAGGAGTGTATTTACAGTAAAAGGGTCTACAGCAAGGCTTTATCAAAATTTTTACTTCACAAAATTCAACTCAGAGACATCTAAATTCATTAACTATCAAGTCTCACTACCTCCTTCAACTGGTCCCATTAGCCACCAAATAACTCTGGGGCTGGTTCTGAAGCTGGATCTTCAGAGTAGGGCTGTAGTCAAGTCTGCTAATTGCCAAGTCCATGACAAGTCCAAGACCAGGACTAGCTGAGATCAAGTCAACACAAAGTCTTAAGGGGGTCACGGCCGAGTCAAGATTGAGACTGAAAACCATCCAATGATTTTTGGGGCCTTTACTTCAACTAGTTGGCTTCATTTGTGCATCATGCCAATAATTAGGCTATTTAGAAGAAGCAATTACTTCTTGTCAAACTTTGTGTATAAGGAAAGAAAAGACATCACAAACATTATTTTTTACAAACTCTTGGTCGAGACCAAGACCATATTTCACAAGACGACCCTAAGCCAATACAGGAAATGGCTCAGGGCTAAATTTGAGTCCTATAGCTCTACTTGGTGATGCCATGTAACCTGGCTAATGCGCCATCTGATCTAATGTTCTTCAGTTTTACCTCCAATCTAATTGTGACATATGACCAAACACACCTACTCCTAGAAGCTCCAGCAGACAGCCCAGTTGGGATGCTTTTGGGGGGTTTGCATGGAATGTGCCTTTGTAAACCCAACCATGTACCCAAACTTTCTCTCCCTGTCTCTTACATAGATCAGCTAGATGCCTTCTAAGAATGCAACAGTTATTGGCTTGCATGATTCAGAATGTGCTATAAATCTAGTATTTATGGTTTCATCAGGTACATTTTTCTATAATTTGAGTAGCAGAAACATGGAATATTTTCCCAAGATTTAAGAGCAGTTAAGATATGATGAATATGTTATGACTTTAACTAGCTCAATGGCATTTGGACCTAAGAAAATATAGAGCTGATGTCAATTTCCATGAATCTGATCTCCATCTCTCTCTCTCTCTCTGTCTCGTTCAAAAAGCTCCTTTGCTGATTAAGAGGCAGAATGCTTATTCATCTGGTTGCTCTGATTCAGGAGCAGATTGCTGGACCTCAGTTGCGCTCTGTTAAACCATGTATAATTGCTTGATGCGTGTCACCTATTGTTTGGTCCATCATTTTCTTTTCTGTTCTTTTTTTTTTTGCATTTCCCCCATTTAGATGCACAAGGACTCGATTTGTGTTGCAGTCACATTACCAAAACCCATTACCACTTGGGCTTTGGGAAAGGACACACACACTTCACACACTAATCACCACTCATCACTGCTCAGCCTGACAGCACGCACCACCAAGAGAACAAATCTGAATCATATTTTAATCATGTGCTGATACGTCAAAGCACACGTATATGTAAGGATGTGTAAAAATGTAGAAAAAAACCATATAAAGTATACAAATTCAATATAGTATTTAATAAAATACAAAAATATATTTTAGTACAGAACAACCCAACTGTCATGTTTAATTTTTACTCCCCAGTATATCGGATATTTTATTGAATTTTCATCGTAGTCATTAACCGAATTAATAAATTAATAAATAAAAGAAAAGGGAGCCATGCATCTATGGGGTACTGCTCTCAGTTTGGTTTTGAGTGTGTGAACCTGAGCCTATTCATGTACACACACACACACACACACACACATGAACACACAACACTTTCACTGAGCTCTGATTCTCTTAGGGAGGTCAAGGAGGGGTGAAGTGAGTGAGAGAGTGTGTGTGTGTGTGTGTATGTAAAGTGTGAATAGGATAAAGTATGAAGCTGACGCTTGTCTTAAAGTGAGTGAGATTTCAAGATGGCGTGTATGTGTGTGGGTGTGTTTGCCACTGGACAAAGATCTCCAGTGACTTGCAAGAATACACGGTGTTATAGAGCTTTACAGTGACTTGCTCCCTCTAAATAACCGGCTAGATAGTTGCTCTAGCTTAGAGGTGAACATCATGATCTTTTAGCTTTTAACATACTGTGTAGTTAATATTGTTTTTTGTGGATAGGCATCCAGTACAATATGATGTGGAAAACCACACCAGTGGCGCTCTAGCTCATTATTTATTTATAATTCTAGGATGGGGAAAAAAAGGTAAAACATGCTACGATATGATATAAAAAGTGACTTTGGTTATATACAAAATGGCAACAACACAATGAGCAGCTGTACAAAGTAGGAGGTTTCTCCCGGGGTACACTGAAAGAGAAAGATACAGCATGGTACATTATTTTCCAATGGTGTTCTGTGACGGGGGTAGAAAATTTGACACAGCTGTTCAGTGCAGCTTCTGAATACTGATGAAACTGAAATCCTCTAGCCTCGTTATTTTATTTTTCCAAGGCTGAATGCTCAGCGATGGCTGAGATGAAAACCTGAGGGCCAAATTTCTGTACTTGACCTGGACATGATCCCTCACAGGTATCTGCATTCACATCTTCCTGTTCCTGGCCTTGAAGCAAAACTCATCATCCTTTCTCTCATACAAATCAGAGTCTGTTATTATATTGTGAACACACACAGGGCCGGCTGGTAAAAATGGGCCCTCCCTCCATCTCAAAGACAAAATATGTAAATAAATAAATAAATAAATAATAAATAAATAATAAATAATAAATTAAAAGGCTCAATTTTTGGCATCAATGTTGTCTTATTTTCTATTAACAAATGGCTTAAGATGGATTTTTTTTTTAAATTTTCTCTTTTGTGGAACCAAGAACAACAGCATCACCAACAATTCTAAGTAAAAAAATACATTGAATGGTATAAAGTACAGGCTGGGGTTGATTTCTTTCTAGCCCAGGCTGTAGATTCACACAGCCTATTATTGACAATCATGTGAAACGTGTGCATTCTGGCTAAAAAAATAAAATAAAATAAACATTTTTTATAGTCTGCTTTCAGAACCCATTCATAATATGTTATCAGCAACATTTTGAACAAATTAAATGAAGGGACAAATGGCAAAGCTCTTGGCCAAACTCTTTATTATTGCCCTATTTTAAAATCAGAAGACACATAAATGTAAAAGCAGTGAGCAACACTACCCTAAGGCAGAAATTTAGCTACAAGTCTTCGACTTGATTGACAAACCTCTGCCTGTTCCAAAAAGTCTGTTTAACACAATAAATGAAGCAATGAATCCTGTTGTCATAGGTATTTCTGAGCCTACTGTGAAAATGTGTCTTTTCAAATTTTCTTCATGGGGTGAACATCTAACCACTTAGCACGAATTAGTAGCTAATTAAAATATAAAAACCCTTTCCCTGTCCATGATCTTTCCAATTACAATTTTTATATTGCCTTTGTCATTGACGTATGATTCAAACTGAGATATTCTCTGTGAGAAAACTGTCGTAACTGCTAATGTGCTTTGTAATTGAACCTTTTTTAAAAATGGCAAAAAAACCCAACCCCTCTGTACCGTGTTAAATGCTCAGCCAAAGTTGATGAAGAGTATGCATCATGCAGAGCTGTTATGAACCTCCAGATGTTGAAGAGTCTTCAACAGATCGTTTGATTCAGAAGACAGAAAGTGGTGGATCCATGGCCTATGAAGTAATATGCTAATTCCAGGTGAGAAAATATTTATCATCTGGTGTTTTCATATTGATGTGAGAGCAGTGGGCCTGAGGATGTTGTCAGAGATGTACCTGGTAGATTGGGGTCATCATCTTTAAAGTGATGGAAGATGCTGGAAAAATAAACTGTAGATTTTCTGAATAGCACTGAGGAAATCTCTTAATAAAACATGTAACTTGATAGAAATTGGTGGGATGCAAGGGCATAAACTCAACATTATTATATTATTCAAGCAAATCCAATAATCATAGGCATAATTCGTAGTGTCCAGTAGGTCAAAGCACAAGCTGGCAGGGTCATCCGCGGTATATCCATAATCATAAATAAAGGGTCAAGACATGTAACGCAAAACATGGAAATATAAATTGGGAAACAAGGCTCAGTAATGCATGAAACAATCGCATCAAGACAAAGGAACAGGGTGAAAAAGACAAACTAATTAAAAATTGAACTCAGAAAAGGTGCACACATTAGGTAACAGACCAATGACCGAACAATCAACAAGAGTTTGGTACAGGATATTGGAAGAGGAGGGTAGAAATCGGCTAACTAATTAAAGGCTTTGCTCAGAACAGGTGCACAAATTAGGTAACAGATTATTACAAAATTAAAAAATATTTTTTTTGATAGAAATCAAAACAAAACATGAAAGCAGCGCTGAGAGGGCGAATTTATGAAATATTTGTCTAAATTAATGAATAGCTCCTGATCATAATAGCAATGATTTCTTAATCAATAAGAAATTCAGGCTAACCACATGGTACTTGTGTACCATTGCGAAGACCTTAGGCCATGTCCCTAATTTGTTTTCAATTACTGATGCTGGGTATGTATTAGCACATATAACGCCAGACTTAAAGGTCTCTCTAGAATAGCGTTTCAGATAACATTAAAAATGCTAGATCTATCAGTTTTTTTAAAGAATTATTTATATTAAAGTTTTGTTTTTTAACCTGGCCTATTCATGAATGTTGGATCTTTCATCTTGTTAAAGTACTTTTTGCAGCAATTATCCTAGATTAATGATTGTAGATTGTTTCACTAACGAGCCTTAATTATCATAAATTCTTTCTTTTGACCCACTAATTTTTCATAAAAAAAAAAAAGATGCCTGATCCTTATACTGAACCTGATTACTGCTGATATATGCAGAATATTTCTTCCTGCATAAAAAGGTTAGCTCTTTAGTAAACCATGGCCTACAGTTTTTGTGGGGTTGCAGATATGAATATAAAATGATGGCATCCAAATTAGATTAGGCTTTGAAATTGGCCTAGAGCTCAGTGTACATTCTATAATGATTCTGGATTAAGTTGCTCATTTTTATCTTCATAAAATCACTACAGAGGAGACTCTGATCAATCAGCAGTGCATGGCCACTTTAAAACTAATGGATTATGGTTCATTTTGATGAATGTGGACGATAAATAAATATATTCTAGCCATTGTGCAGGTCTGGTGCAGATAAACAGCTTGTTTGAATGTTTACATACCATTAAAAGGTCATCAAATGAAGCCAAACAAATCTGAACCTTTACTCCAGTGTCATCAATCTGAGGCAGCCAAGCACCATGCTTACTTCAAGTATTTGCAAATTGTGAGACTAACAGTTGGGTAAATGTACAGTCCTGAAAATCAGCCAGGAAACAATACTCAGGTGTTAGTAATAGG
Source organism: Stegophilus panzeri (assembly GCA_024331685.1). NCBI lineage: Eukaryota > Metazoa > Chordata > Actinopteri > Siluriformes > Trichomycteridae > Stegophilus > Stegophilus panzeri. Next base: position 8,282,777 of record JANDJT010000206.1, on the reverse strand, counting down.
GGACACACTACTGGAGACAGAGCTGCGACAACAATGGTGTGAAGTGTTGCTTTCTTGTTTTCCCTCTCTTTACCTGTCAACTCCATAAAAACAGCTCAATTACACATAAGCTCCTTATGTGGTTTATTTAATGGCTAAATGCTGTCTTAGACATTAGCTTTGACATATTTAGCTTCAGCTTAAACTCTTACCATTCACCTAAGATGTATATATGAACACAAGTATATCTGTTGAGACTGCCTACTTACACGTCCAAGGTCCTCTGATTTTGTCTTCATCTCGGGATACTGTCTGTGTGGAGTTTTGCATGTTCTCCCAGTGTGGTTTTCCTCTGGGTATTCTGGTTTCCTCCCACCACCCAAAAACATGGTTTGGTGATGCTAAATTGCCCTTAGGTCTGAATGAGTCAATGTGTGTGCTGCCCTTTGACGAACTGGCATAATACCGTTCTACTTAGGGATGCACCGATACCGATACCAGTACTCGGGTGTCGGCCCAATACTGTGCTCATGTACTTGCACTCGTACTTATAAAACTACCCCGATACAAATGCACTGATACCACTTTATGACAACGTGACATAGCCTAACCTCTAGTCAGTTGAGCAGGTAGTTGGAAGAGGAGCAATATCAGCAATCTGGAGATATTTTAAGATAAGTGATGATGATAAAAGTAGAGCAGGCTGCAAACTATGCTCTGCTAAACTGTCAAGAGGAGGGATAAAAAACACAAGCAATTTGATTAAACATCTAAAGAACAAACATAACGCAGAGTGCAAAGAGTTTGCTAATGCTAGCAGCGGGAAACAGCAAGAACCAACTTTGCAGCAAACGATGGAGAAGCGAGAGAAAATGTCCAGAGACAACCCATAGGCAGTAAAAATAACAGAAGCTCTTACCCAGTTCATTGCTCTTGATGACCAACCATTGTCAGTTGTAGATAATACAGGATTTCGTTGTTTTCTGGGTGTACTTGAGCTGAAGTATGAGATTCCCAGCCATCACCACATTACAGATACCTCATTACCAAAGCTGCATGACTTGGTGAAAAAGCACATCAGGAACCTGTTGTAGGACATTTCGGCCTTCAGCTTCACCACTGATATTTGGACTAGCAGTGTCAGCCCAATGTCTCTTATAGGTTTAACAGCACAGTGGATTGATGACGATTTTACTCCCCAGAGACTCGTTTTACAAGCAAACCAGATTAGGGGTTTGCACACTGGCCAAGCCATAGCAGGTGCGTTTGATGACATGCTTCAAACATGGGGCATTCCAAAAAGTGTGAAGTACTCATATTGGTACTTGGTATCGGCAAGTACCCACATGTAAGTACTTGTACTTGGTCTGAAAAAAAGTGGTATCGGTGCATCCCTAGTTCTACTGTTTCCAAAATCTACTGTACCATGACCCTGACCAGGATACAGTGCTTACTGAAGATTAATGAATGAATAAATGCACGAATACACATTCACTGCTTACTTGATTTACAGGTTTTACAGTAATCATAAGGTAAAGATAGTCTTAACAGTGATGGACAGCAACTTCAACTTTTTTTTTCGCTTAGCTGAGAATAACCAGAGGTTATACATGAAATGTCCAATACAAATATACATTCGACAATTAATTTTGCAACTGCAAATACGTTATTAAATTAGCACTTTGAATTTCAGGAACTGGATTAAGCTGCTATAAATTAGAGAATATATCCCGCCAAGGTAGAATGGAGTCATCCTTCAGTCTGAAAAGGTCATTGGCTGTGACATGGTGAGAGTGCCTTCCTGGAAAAATCCATTAATCTCCAAATTTAAATTGTCATTCTTCTTCCTTATTACAGGGGGTTGAGTCTTGACCTCAGTCAATTTAATAATTCCTTCATTTTCATAACCATCAGCTCATCAGTGAGAGAGAGAGAGAGAGAATAAAGTGAAAGATGAGAAAGAACAGAAAATTGGATACTTAGTATACAATTAGCGATTTCAAGGACTCCAAAAAATATTTTATATGGCGATGGAATTCATTAAACGAATGACAGCCATGGAAAGGAAAGCCTTTTAAAGTTTAAAGGACTTGTACAACTAAGGAATAAAACTCTTGGGGATGTGATTTTCTCGAAGGAAAATAGTCAATGTGTTGTGACCCAATTTGACGCAGTGTCACTTTTACCAGTCAAAGTTGAATATTTTTTCAATAACCTCATTTTCTGAAATGTTTTATTCCTCGTATACCATAGCAGTGATGACACTTTTTTGGTCTATTAGATTGTAACGTAATACATTTGATCGATTCTTAGTTACATTTAATGTCATGGAACATCTACAAAACAAGTTAGTTCCTTTTATGACTTATGATATGCCAGTCATTTGTGCTGTTGGTCTCTCTCACATGCACGGAAATGATTCAATCCCTCTCTCTCTCTCTCTCTCTCTCTCTCTCTCTCTAAACACATAGATACAAATAAATGACATTACATTTGAGTGTGAGCTCGGCCTGAATAAACATTTACGCCAAAACGGATTCTTCTGATCCGATAAACAAAGATTTAATCAGTGTACACTGAGCAAACATGGTAAAATATCACACTATTGTTGAGCTTTGAAGGGGTAATTATTTTAATCACTGAATAATTGTAATCACTTTTTCCTTTGTATAAGATCATAAATTAAAGCTGAGCAGGACATGCCAAATATTGCATCAACAATATTTTATTTAAATGTCACGCAGCACTTACGTTGTTCATTCTTCTGTTTGTCTGATTATTGTGGCAAACTTGCAGTTAGGGTCCTTTCAGGAGGCTCAAAGTCCAATCAACCCCTTATTTGAGGCTGTTTAAGGTGAATAAAAGTGCAGAGCATTAATTAGGGCGGGAATTAATCAGGGGACTTTTCTAGCTGAGAGCAGTGTCAACCAAGTCCTCGTGGCAATGTCATTAATGAAGTGCAGCATGGCAGGAAAGTCTGCTAGAAACCATTAATGCGAGCTCAGTTTGCTAATTCCGCTAATCACAGGCATGAATTTTTAAATTTGGATGTGTGGATATGTCAGAAACTTGGAGTAACACAGTATTACTGTTGTGAATAATTCTTGACTTACTCTTGACTTAGGTGGTATATTAGTAGATACAAGGTCCTGTGTAAGGGCCTACTGTCACTATATTCAGCACTGCTATAGAAAATTAATCAACACCTTCTGACCAATTAAGAAAGGATGAATAATAAGTGAGAAGTAAAGGCTGCAGATGGAGACTTTTCAGGCCCACCTACCATCTTGGCTTGAAGACTGAATGCCAAGGAAGACTGTTGAGACAGTACCAGCTTGTCGAGTGGTACCCCATGAACAGAATATGAATGCCAGAGGCCTTGGCATCTGTAAGACATCAGTGTTAATGCCAAGCTACTAGCACTGGGCAGTGCTTTAGGAACCCTAGCTCTCTGGTCTCCTGGAGTTTGTTCCTGCCAAGTTCCTCAGCTCTAAAACGCTGAACTCGGGCCAGATCTGTAATTTTGTAGTTCACTTTCATTTATGCAGAACATTATATATCCACATCCACATTTATCCATTCCTTTCAGAGTGTCCTTTATCAAGTATACAATCTGGTAACACCTTCTATGGCATCAAGCAATAAACAATCAATAATAGAATATTCAGATCTTTGCTATTAGCAAAAAAAAAAGGAAAGGAGTTTAATTAGCAGTATGCTCTGTACAGAATCACGGAAAGAGACGTTCTCTATTCACTCCTGACTTTGCATTCCTTCAGTGACATTAAAAAAGTAATTACAGGAAGGTCGGTTCTGTTTACACTGTCGAAAAGCATGGGCATTTTTAATTAGAACAGCCATACATTATTATTGGCATTCACTAAATTACAAATTAGGAAAGCAAACAAGGCCGGCGCATGACTAATATCATCATTCAGGGAAAACCAAGAGGGAAAGAGAGATCAACACTGACAGTCTTAGGTTCAATCAAATGCTCCACAGCATTTATATCATCAGTCTCAAAAAGGTTGTGAAAGAAATGTTGCATTCAATTGAAACTGTGGAGTCGGAACTCAGAATTACCTCATTTTTTGAGATCTGTGCGTTTGGGATACAAATTGGGGGAAAAAAACATGGATGCCTCCGTGTTTGCCTTTCGTTAGCCAGCTAACTGTAATGAGTGATGTTTATTTACATTGTCAAAACAAAAGATTGATCTGAAACAAATGCAAGTATATACAAGATAACTCATTTAAAGGTAAAGAAGTGTTATTGTTGTTTACTGCTGATACTGTGAGCACCCATCTTGGTTTGAAGCCATGCGGAACTCAAGGGTGAGGAGTAGGAGTATGTTTCCAAGTAGGAATTCCGAGTTTTCTTTGGTTATTCCTAGGAGATTGCCAAGTTACACAAGTTTTTGTTGAATGGAGCAAAAGTATCAAGTGACAAAGGTTTATAGTTGGACGAAAGGCATAGATGTTCTGTGTAGAATGTTCAAGAATTGAACTTTGTTGTAAAAATATCTATGGGAAAAATAAAACTGTTATGTTTGACTAGAACACATTATTGGAACAGACACTTGAGACATACCACCTGAGCACTTGTATTTTTAAAAATGTTTTGTTATGTGCCTTTTTTTGTGCTGTTTTGGTTTTGGGCCTATTTTCACCCACTCATTTCAATAGTATCTTACCTATTGTATTCGTCTGTTTCGTGTTATCCCTTTATAGTCTACTAGTTTGTCTCCTTATACCCTTGAGTGTCTAGGTCTTGTTGAGAAGCATTATGTTTTCTCAGTGTCTTGGTTTCTTGTGTATTCTGTATATTTTGACTCCAGTGTGTCAACAACTCCAGTCGTTGTTGATTACAGATTGCTTTATATTAACTCGGTCTGCCTGTGACTTGACCCTTTGCAATAGACTCTGTCTAGAATTCTCGATTTGCCCTCATTACAGCTCATGCAAGCACCTACACTTGTATGCTGCCTCATTATTCCGCACACTTTCATCTGTCTGCACTAAAACCACTTCCTGAGTCTATATGTACTGTGTGCTCAAGTAGGCTGTCCTTTAAAAAAATGGATTTCAAGCTCTTATCTTAACAACATGCTTTGCTTTGCTAAGAAGAAGGTTGTATGAAGAGTTGGTTAACACATTGCAACCTAGAAAAGAACAATACACAACTCTTCTTTCCAGTTTGGTAAAGACATAACAGGGTCCTTCTACAAGTTACCTGTAAGGGTCATGGTCATGAGGTGATGACTTTGCTATTTGAACTCAGCAAAGAAATGAGCACATGGCAATCTCCACTAGTTCAGAGGGAAACCATCCTGGGACACAAGGAAGAAGAACTATAAATCAAAACTGTCAATGCTATACATTAGTGTGCTGTCTTTTGTTGCCACTAGCTGTCCGTGTGACTGACTCTTAGCCCTACGAGGGCACTTTAACTTTCATTGAAGCCTCTCTCAGGTTTGTACCATACAAGAGAACTTCTTTACCCTTATATTATAATTAATTCCAGATATGTATACAGTTTGGGTCATAAGTTTGCATACACCTTGCAGAATCTGCAAAAGGTTAATAATAATAATAATAATAATAATAATAATTAAAATAAATAAAAATATATATGAAAGAAGGATCATAAAAAGTCCCTTGTTTGTCCTGAGCAGTTAAACTGCCCACTGTTCTTCAGAAAAATCCTCCAGGTCCTGCAAATTTTTGCTTTTCCACCATCTTTGGAATATTTGACCCCTTTCCAACAGTGACTATATGATTATGAGATTCAAACACAACTATTACAAAAGGTGCAAACATTCACTGATGCTCAAGAAGGCAACACGATACATTTAGAGCCAGGGGGTGTAAACTTTTAAACAGGATGATCGATGAAAATTGTTATTATTTTGTCTTCTGGGAAACATGTAAATATCTTATGTAGCTTCTGAAGAGCAGTACTAAATGAAAAAAAAAGAAGATTTTTAATAAAAATAGTAACAATTTGCATCATCCTGTTCAAAAGTTTACATCCCCACTGGCTCTTAATGTATCGTGTTGCCTTCTGGAGCATCAGTGAATGTTTGCACCTTTTGTAATAGTTGTATAAGAGTCCCTCAGTTGTCCTAAATGTGAAAAGATGGATCTGAACATCATATAGCCGCTGTTGGAAAGGGGTCAAATATGCCAAAGATGCTGGAAAAGCAAAGAATGTGCAGGACCTGGAGGAGTTTTCTGAAGAACAGTGGGCAGTTTCACTGCTCAGGACAAACATGAACAACTATCGCAAAGCATAAAAACAGTCATTGATCATCCAGGTAACGACACACAGTATTAATAATCAATTTGTGTCTTTGTGATCAATTCTACAGGAGCCAAATTACTCTTTTGTGATTTTTTCAGCAAAACTTGTGCTTCCTTCTGAAAATATAGAGCTATTTTAGGTGTGTGTGTATGCGTGCGCAATTATCGTTCAAATTATTGAGAGCCTCAAACAGAATCACTGCACACCAGAGTCATTTCCTGCGATGTGATTTGTGTCATTTTGAGCTAATGGCCACTTTGGTGTCTTTGTGGTCATGACCAGTGACCACAAGAGTGACAGAAAAGCACTGAGGAAAGGAAATAAGCAAGTCAGCAGTGTAAAATGATTCCAGTGGTTGGACGACTCTTTAAAAACCCACAGAAGTCAAAGTCCTGTAAAGTCATTATTAACCTTTGTTTTCTGTTTAGGTCTAAATAATGTAATTGACCCTTTTGGTCTTTCTTTTTTTCCACAGGGTATCCTTGGGTAATTTCATGCTCAAGCATGGGCTTCCTTTGTGTCTATTTCCATAAATGTTATTTTTATTGCTGATAATTAAGATAAAACCAGATCCAATATCAACACGATCTTGTGTGAAATAAATTTAAACAAAAACAAGTTAAGAGATGACTAGGGTCAATGAGACATACATTGCTGATTAGTAATATTGATGTGGAATAATTACAAGCTTTTTTTCATAACTGAAAGAAGTAAATTTCCCACTTGCATAGTAATTATTATTAATTAGGACTAAGGTACTTCACCATGATGTTCTTGCTATAAAGCTAAATGAGAAAAGACTAATTAGTCCAGTGGCTGTCAATTCTCACTCCTATTCCTTCAGCACCATGGAATGGAATGTTTCCTGGCTTTAAAATCAGTTAACTATTGGATCATTAAACTGCCCAATCAAAAATAGGCATTTTTCGTTCATGTAGTTAAGTATTAGCTAGGACTAAACAGGACAAAACAGAGACTTTTTAATGACTGGATGTACAGTGTTGTGATTGTAACGTGCAATTAGTGAAAGTAGGATGCAAGTCTGTAAACTCAGTGTTGGCAATGCATTGACAAAGCAAATGTCCGTACCTGCGAGTCAGTACACATGCAGGCAACATCGACATATTCAAAAACGGTAACACAAGAACGAATCAGAAACCCAGAAACAATAAACTAAGCTCAGAACTGCACAGAACTATTGGCAAGACTTCGCAAGGAGGAAAAGTATTAAATAACCGAAAAAAGGTGAAACACAGAACAGGTGAACGCAATAGGGTAGTCAACCAGGGGTGGAGACAGGAGCAAAACCAAAAACAAAGGTAAATGTCAAACCTAAACGAAAGCACATGGAGACTGAGGCAGAATAGCAAGCAATGCTCACTCTGCTGTTTTCTTGAACTAGATCTAGTCTGATTATGCACATGCACGTACAAGTCCAACACACCGAGCTAAGAAGGCAACACAATGCAATTTGATTCCTCTAAAACATCTGACTGACTGAAGATTTATGTTCCATTGCAGCCACCTAATCCACACATAATCCACAAATAAATACAAAACATGACTTCTTATTGCGTTCGTGCGTGTGTGTGACAAGTAAAACAAATGCTGAAACGTATTCATATTGAGGGAGAAAGCTTACAACTCGCTCTTTTAAGGTAATTTATGAGAATGTGGTGATATATAACCTTAATTGAACACCTTCTGACCAATCAGAATTAAGCAGTGAACAATACTGTGGTATAAATATGACTAAGTATACATTATTTTTGACGTTGTGAATGCATACCTTGTATCTTATATTGTGGTGAAGTGTAACATACAGTACTGCTCATTGTTTATCATAATACAAAACTTTGTGTTTATTTAATATATATATTAATATATATTAATATTAATATTAATATACTAAAATATTCTGTAAAGCTGAGAGAATTAAAAATGTAAAACAACGAATGTCCTGTTCACACATTATTTGCTTTGCGTTTGACGTAAAATCTGACATTTAGAACTGAATGTATTTGAATTTAACTTTGGGTTTTATATTGTACGGTGCTGACCAAATGTTTAACACCATGACTGTTTTATTAAAGAATATAAAAATGAACAATTACACATTAATTATTGATCAATCCTCACAATGTTCTTCTGGGGAAAGCAGATTAGCAATTAGAGTACTAGAGTTGTTGCTTTGCGTCACGATTAATGCCTCTAATCATGATGACAGTGTGACTTGGCAAGAAATATGTACTACAGAGGCTGTAAAATAACGAGCACCGTTGTTAATTCTGACATTGGCTATTTATTTCATTCTTGATTTCTGAACGCGAGGGAATTTTAAACTTAGCGGAATCTGTTCATCAAGATTAAGATTATGATTAAGGTTAGGGTGAGCGTTCGTACCTTTACTTATGACTGCATTTGTAAGAAATCCAACAAAATCCAAGCGTACTATCCAGGTTCCTTCAAATTTCAGGTTATCTGGACAAGTTTGATCAAATCTAGAATATTAAAATTGTTCAGACACTGATTCAGTCAAACAAAGCCATTATATGTGCTTGATACAGTTTCATTCTGACAAGGAAAGAGAGTTCAATGAAAAGTATATTGTAAGTATATGCAACACCACAACACTGTTAAATACTCAGTTCTAATTGGACTGAAAGTGTTGAATAAGGGTGTTTTCACATGTAGTTCATTTTAAACGAACCAAACCCAGTTCAGTTAAAGTGAACCAGATAGGGAAGCAGCCGAAAGTGACCTCAGTCCTTTTGGTGTTTACAATATTATAGTGGATTCAAAAGAGAACCCAGTTCTTTTTTTGGTCCTCTTCAGCAATGAAGTGATCTCAGACCCTTTCTTGTTCACACCATAGCTTCATAAGAACTCAGACCCCAGCTTGCACCCAAAATTTCATCCAAGTCATCATAGAAGGGACAGAAATCCTTAATTTCAGTGGACTCACCACTTCGACGCATTTTGTCATGGGTGCTCATGTACTTCTGTCATGGTTTTTTGTGCTTTTACCTAGCATTGTAGTGCTGTTCTGTTATAGCCTCGTTCCTTCATTTTTTCAGAAAACAAAAGAAACACTTTTATATTCTTATGTGTTGAGGATAGTTGGCTTTTAATGCAATCCTCTTTCCAAATTTCAAGACGTGCACAGCTCTCCTTCTGAGACCACACAACCCCACGACCTGACATGGTGAAAAGTTTTGTGTTGTTTTCAGCAGTGACGGAACATGGATGCAGATATGGCAAACCTCCAGGTACATGTTGAAACGAAATGCAAAGTGGACCAGGACCGCATTGCTTTGCTTTCACATATCACAAAGAAATCGAACCACAAACGGACCCACAAACAAACCGTACTTGGGCCACCTTCGGAGGTGGTCCGAGTACGGTTTGCTTTTGGGTCCTTTTAGGGGGGTCTGAGATGACTTGGTTTGTTCACATATACACGCTGAACCGCTCCGAGAGCATTTGAAGGGCTCATATGAACTAGGTGTGAAAACACCCTAAGTAAGCACTATTGCATGAGCAAGAGTGTGATTATACTGAATATTGACACAGCTATGATTCGGTGTTCATAGCCTTGCCGATATGCAGTATATATCGCAGTATATATATGCATACTATATATATACATACTATATACATACAGTATATATCGCAATATATATATGCAGTGCCGATATCGCACAACTGCGAGTGTGATGATATTTTTATATAACAGTTCTATAAACAAGAAATGAATATCGAGTATGTCAATAATGTAATAACTTAATATCTATGTGGAATAACTTAAAAAAAAAACAACTTTCAATGCTGTCGAATTTTTCTTGGTCAGTTCCTCCATTTTGTACTCATTATGATTCCAGTTATCTAGCTGTCGGCTCTGGATTAAATGCCTCATTTTGATTCTCTTAAACTCAGCCGGAGAGGAGACCCTGAACCGTCGCTGGTGCATGGCCGCTATCTGAATATTGAATTTTATTGATTAATGTGAGCAATCAGTTCTAGTTGCAGCGCGGGCCGTGCAGCTTGTCTACATGCTCCCTTTCCATAATAAGGTCATTAATTGAAATCTAGACAGAGAGTGGAGACAAACAAATTATGCCCTTTATTCTTCTGTCCGAGGTGGTTTGAGGTAACTTCTTTTAACGATGGCGCCTACTGTATGTGTATATGAACGATTCCATGCAGGTAAACTTAGCCCTTGTAACACTTAAAAAAGAACTCTAGAGCTTGATTTCAATAGTGAAGCTAAGAAAACATGTAGTTATGTGGCTAATATTTGGATGTTATACAATACAGGTTTTGACCATGATTTAAAAAAACTGTGAGGATGATGTAGTTAGCTTAGTTGATATTAGTTTGCTAGAAGTTATGCCATGGAATGGGAAAATTGTTCTGCTTACCAGGTCTTTGAACACCACTGGGAAAATCAACAATACAGTACAGTTGGCAATAGGCCTCCAACCAAAATAAGTAATTAAACTGCATAAATAAATAAAACCACAAATCCTTAGTGGAAATTTGTCACTGAGGGGCCAAGTCCAAAAGTCCAGTATTTCATTAGTGTCTCTGTGTTTCTATGTTTTTTTTTTTTTTGCTGAAATAACAACTACAACTCAGAAGGGAAAAGACTTTTTAATGAAAAAAAAAAAGTTCCTTTTGTCACCCAGGTGCTTGCTACAATTTCCCTTAATACCAATTTAGGGCAAAGGACAAAACAAGCTGATTTCAAGCCTGCAAAAGTTAGACAGCTCAAGTTTAAAGCATAAAGATAACTATATAATGTATCTTTTTTATTACTTTGGTGCCAGTCCAAAATGAATATTGCTCAGATCCTTGGAGGAGTTGTCGATTAGAGAGTAAACAGACAATTAGAGAAGGCAATGAGAAACAATTACCATAGTATTCCAGAAACGGCGTGGATTTTCTAGACCCCCAGTGAGTAGCATTGTTGCCTCACAGCTCCAGGGTCCCTGGTTTGATCCTGAGCTTGGGATACTGTCTGTGCGTGGTTTTGCATGTTCTCTCTGTATCCACATGGTTTCCTCTATGTTCTCCAGTCTCCTTCCAGCTCCCAAAACATGCCTTTAGGTGTAATTGAGTGTGTTAATGTGTCATGTCCTGTGATAGACTGGCATTTGAATCTGGGTGGATTCCTGACTTATTCCTTGGATAGGTTCTGGATCCATAATGACACCTTACCACCTTACCTCTGACTGTTACAATGCGCTGACACTGGAGACTCCAATTTACAGAAAGCTTAATCATATCAGTGATTACACACATTATTAAAATAATATTGTGTAGGTCACCTTTATGCCACCAAAACAGCTCTGACCTGTCGAGGCATGGACTCCACAAGACCTCTGAAGGTGTGGTGTGGTTTCTGGCACCAAGACGTTACCGGCAGATCATTTAAGTCCTGTAAGTTGCGAGGTGGGGCCTCTATGGATCGGATTTCTTTGTCCTGCAGAATGTCCTACAGATGCTCGATCGGTTTGAGAGCTGGGGAATTTAGAGACCGAGTCAACACCTTGAATTTTTTCTCATGTTCCTCAAACCATTCCTGAACAACTTTTTTGCAGTGTGGCATTTTCACACCACACAAGACCTGCCGTATTGTTTATATGCTCCGACCCGGTCATCTAGCCATCACAGTTTGGCCCTTCAGTTGTTCAGATCCCATTTTTCCTTTAACTCTAACTTCAAGAACTGACTGTTCACTTGCTGCCTCATATATCCCACCCCACGACAGGTGCTTTTGTGTCTACATATGGACGTAATGATCGGATAATAGATAAAGTGGAATAACTTTAGAGAGATAACTGCTTGTTTGAGCCATAGTATGCCTACTAACTCGGTCATTATTTGAACCATGATGCTGGTTAAGAGAGACACATAGCATAGGAGGAAAGTCCTTTAAAAACAAAAATATGTCTTCTTCTTAGCTTCTGTTAGGTGTTCAGGAAGTCAAGAAGAACCAGGCAGTCCCGAGGCCACACTAATGAAAAGTAATTTGAATAATTTAGCGTGAGTCAGGGTGCTCTGGGCTTCATGGGGATTCTGATTAATGAGTCGTGCCATTAGGAGGGAAAACGTGCCAGGGGATCACAATTAAAGAACGAAGCCCCAGCAAAGACAGAGCATCAGGCCGCCATGATCTACTAAAGGGTTCTACTAGAAAATCTGACCTACTTGTGGTGAATGCTAATAGACTGTACATACAGTACAGTCTCTGACACCATACTTTTACAGATGTTATGGATGCTTTACATTGTAGGCAGCATTTTGTGGGCTGCACTTGCTTGTTGGTGGTAATTATGTCTTCATAACACATTCATAAGACATTAAATAAATCATTCATCATTACATAGAGTATTGATGCAGGAATAAATTACGGGGCATGCTGTTATAGGAAAATAAACAAAGACGGGGTGGTTACCAATAACAGTAACAGCATGTCCCAAAGTGTTTTATTCACACACACACACACACACCTGAGCAATATGAGTTTACTATATACAGCCTCTATCCATCATGGCCCTCCCAGTAGAGAGGTCTGAGTTATGGCCTGCCGAGGGCAAGTTTACCAGGAAACACAGACGGAAGGGAAGTCAAAGGCATCACAAGCGTAATTTGTGTGTATATATTATAAATGTGTATTAATGAGAAGATCTAAAAATGTAAATGTTTCTCTTTATTCTGCCATTAAGGAAGGAAGTGTCCATTACCATTCCATTCATCTTCAGTAGCTACTTAATCCTGGTCTGTCCTTTAATCAGAACCCCAACAAGCACCCCCCCCCAAAAAAAACCAAAAAACATTGGATTACAGTATCAACATTACGTGCCATAACTATTATGTTAATTGTATTAAGTGAGTAATTATTCCTACTGAGGTAAGACATTATGATAATATTCTAATATTATTTATGCCTGCTTTACGGCGTTCTGTCTGAGTCAAATTCATTTGCAATTTTCCTTTACTTCACACCGCTTCCCAAATTGATTTTTTAAATATTGCCAGGCATAGATAATTACAGTCAGGACTGCAGCAAAACTCGACAAATCAAATAAATTCCCACACTCTCAAAAGGAAATGAGTGTCTGATTGATTGCATTGCTCAGGAAATTGACTCTAAAATAAATCATAGCAGGCAATAATATTTCAGGTGGAAAGTTAAACAGAGGCTCGTACCATGTGCTGAACTCATCATTCTCTCTCTTTGGGATTCTCCCGTTGTTTTCAGTGGGTGTTCATTACTTTTGTTCCGCTTCTATGCACCATGTCACATTAGGTGCTGTTGTCACATTAGGTGTGTTATTATGGGTTAGTGCAAGGTAGACATGGATTTTGTACATTATGTTTGTTAAACTGGTTCCTTACCAAACATTGCCTTCAAGTATGGATTCTTGGTCAAAACTTGAATTTCCAAGGTTTTTTTTTTTTTTGTCAGTTTGCCAGAATTCAGCTTTATCCAATGGGTTTTCCTGGACAAATCTAGGAGTCTGAGTAGTAAGTTATGATAGTGAATCCTCTACATGTACGTATAGATGCACATTCATGTGATTATCCAATCAGCCACTCATATAGTGTAGTGCGGTGCATAAAATCATGCAGATACAGGTTAAGATCTTCAGTTAATGTTTACATCAAACATCAGAATGGGGGGAAAATGTGATCTCAGGTACTGTTAAGATTTTCAGACACAACAGTCAGCAGAGTTTACACCAAATGGTGCGAAAAACAAAAAACATCCAATGAGAGGCAATTCTGTGGCCTTGTTGATGAGAGACATCAGAGGATAACAGCCAGACTGACTTGAGCTGACAGGAAGGCTACAGTAACTCAAATAACCACTCTTTACAACCGTGCTGAACAGAAAAGCATCCCAGAATGCACAACATGTCTAACCTTGTGGTGGATGGGCTACAACAGCAAAAGACCGCATCAATTCATACTCCTGTCAGCCAAGAACAGGAATCTGAGGCTACAGTGGGCACAGGCTCAAGGAAACTGGACAGTTGATGATTGGGAAAATAATCAGCAACGGTCCAGGTTCTGTGAAGCTTTCTGTAAAAGCAATGGCCAAATAACTTCCAGTGTAGCAAAATTCTCCGGTAGAAAGAATGAAAGCAGACTGTTTGTGATGGAATATCTCAGAAATAGAGCACTGCATCAAATGCTTTAAGGCCATTTGGCTTCTCACCGTGACAGCATGCATCTATAGCACAACAGAAGGTCACCTATAAGAACATGGCAAGCTAAGACGGGAAAGGAGTGCAAATCTCCTCAGCTTTGCACTTTTCATCGGACTTCTTGGCTGTAATCTTCCCGAACATGTGCTTCAGAGCTGCCTGAGGTGGTGAGATATGCACAGCCGAAATGGTGACTGCAGAGAATGTGATACGATGTTGTTTTGCTGTGACGTTGCCAAGGGGTTGGAGGTTAATAAAACTCTCTGTAGCAATTACGGAGCTTAAAGAAGATGACTGAAGTATGGAAAAAATTATGTAACAAATGAAAAAAAAAAAAAGATTTGGTGTAATTGGGATGCCATGAACACTAGGTGACTATGCAAAGAATAAAACACTATGGGGTGTGCTGTGACAGGAAAATAACCAATGACAGGGTGGTGCGATGCATCTCAGTGCATAGCGGAGTTCCTCTTACAAACCCAAAGTTGATTATTTTCCCATAACAGCACGTACAGAAGAGTTTTATTTCTTTTACACAACAAAAATTCACCAACAATTCAAATTTTTATATATTAATGAACAACACGTCACACTGTTTATCCATTTATAGTTACATTTAATGTTGTGGAACATCTGCAGTACAAGCTACTTCTTATAGTACTTATAACCAAACTGCAGCTTATCATATTACTGTGAAACCGCAAAAACAGGTATGAATTCAACCTATCAGTGTGAGTTGTACTGCTCAGTGCAGAGCATGCTGCTTAGTTTTGTTTTTTGTTCTCCCAGGGCTTTTGTTTTGGTTCCAATAATTCCCCACCCTCTTATCATTGGTTTATTTCCCTAATGTGTGCACCTGTTCTGTGTTCAGTCATTAATTAGTTTAGTTATTTATACCCTGTTATCTTCCAATCCTTTTTTTGCAAAGTCTTGCCAATCGTTTTATGCATATCTGAGCATCGTTGCTTGTCTATTGTGTTCCAGTGTGTCTGAGTAACCATTTTTGAGTATGGATTATCCTTTTTTTTATGTTTTCCCACATTGGAAACCTTCAAAAAACTTTTCCTGTATGTATCTTCTTTGTTAAATAATAAAACATTTTAAATCTGTATAGTATCACTTTTAGATTATGCGGACCATCAGCCATACAAGCTCCTGTGAATAAGTTACTATGGAAACAATAATGTATTAGAATGAGCTCATTAAGTTAAACCAGTGATATGACTTACAGCTGGAAATTCTCTCAGAGCTGCTGTTATAGAAAATAAATCACCACCTTCTGACCAATCAGAATCCAGCATTCTGCACTGCAGTGGTATACACAAGGCAGCAAGTTATAGCACTACTAACCACTAATAAACCTTTACATCTCTGTGGTGCAGCAATATGCATATAATCAGAGTTCTTGGAGCATTTTACGACCTGATCTAATCTACAGAACCTTGGATTTCCTTCCAGAGCCTGAATATCTCTTAAGCTCATACTTTTTTTGCACACATAATCTGCCCTCTATGCCATATGCAGTTTTATACGCATTCTCCTCTTACCACTGGAGATGGATCAAATGAGTTTCATCATTCTGGCTCTAAAAATTCACTCAGCCAGCTCCGCTTGCGTTCTCTGGGCCTTGAGTCAAATATCTCGCTGATTTAATTAAGCAAATGAGCGAAAGAAAACCAGAACAAAAACATCAGATACTGAAAATGGAAACCTTGGAATAGTAATAAAAGAGATGTGATAAAGGGTGATGGAAACAGATTTCTAAAATTGTTATGCATGCTATTTTTTTTTATTTTTTAACATTTCTGTAGTTCTGTAAAGCATTTAGAAGGAAAAAATATTTGGTATAAATATTTAATCAAGGCATAATGTCTAAAAAAATGAAAAGAGTTAGTGAATATTCATGTCTGCAATTTTCCAAGTAATTTTTTGAGGCTTTCTTACAATAATATTCTAATAATGAAAACTTGTCTGAAAACAAAATTCAAACTTTAAAATTTTTTTTTAGATTGAGCTGTGAAAATGTGACCCGTGGTTTTCCAGTTCCATGTCCAGTTTTCTAACTGTACTAGTTTCACTAGTGTTGTGGTTAATTAGTGACATTTTTTTAAGAGTCTTCTGATTTAAAACTCTCTTGTGCATATGAGAATGAATTTGCCTGAGATATTTCTTCTTGTCTCATAGTTTAATTATAATATTATGATTTTTATTTTTATTTATGATGATGCTTGAAGGAATTTCTGATTCAGTGCTTGCTCTCCTTGGAGTATATAAGGTTAGAGTGCACCATATTCATATACCATTTCACGGTTTATTGACCGAGCTTATGAGTGGGTGGCTTCTCAGGACATTTTTATTCTACTTTCTTATCCATCTTTTTTAAAAAAAACAAGTTTTATTTAAGTATTAATACATTTGCAGTTGTTCTATTTATCTTAATATTTATAGGTGATGTTGCATTTATACCATAGACAATAACTAACTAACTAAATAAATAAATGGATAAATGAATGAATTTGATAAATTAATGAACCATTAGTGATTAGTTCATAGAGATAATCTGATCACTAATGGTTAAGCATTAAAAGGTAACTGTTGTTACCATTCAGTCATGTCAGTTGCTTACTAACTTTTGTTCTTTCACCAGCTCAATTAAAGAGTTTGTATTTAGGAAAATGTCTAATAAAAAAATCAATAGGCCAATTCCCATTAGTGAACAAAATGATACTTACTCTATTTTGCTGGTTCCAGCGATTTCCATATCATTTTATATCATGTGCTGTTGATTACTGTGTTTTTATATACTTTTGAGAGACATCAGAAACGTAATGCGTACAAACGACAGTTTTAGGGCAGTATTATGGCAGTTATGAGATTGTTAGACTGATTTTCCTTTTTTTGCCTTCATTTGCCCCATTTTGAAACATTTGAGCCCATACAACCATTAAACAATTAAAGTTAGCAAGAAATAAAATAAATAAATAAATAAAACCTCAAAAAATAATAAAAAAAAGTAAACACTAAAAGTAAGTGAAACTTTCGTTCTTCTTGCCATACAGCTTCCCATTAAAATTTCACAGCCAAGCCATAATGCCTGTACTGCTGTCCATCCCACGGGAGTGACATTTAATAATGCCAGCCGTCACAACTGTTCACTAAATCTGCTAGGACATGTCTGCCCTCTCACACACTCTCCCTGTGTGTTTCCCCAGATGGGACTGAGATTATTAAAGTGGCTAAACCAGGCCAAGCCCACCACCATGGAGCTTGTATCGCTCTGAAAGCAGCACCAAAATCTGCAGTGTTAAAAAAAGAACGTCTCGCACTCACTCACTGCAAACAAATAGTATCTTAGCGAGTGAAAATATATCTTCAATATAGATGAATGTATCACGTAGTTCTAATTAAAATAAGCAGAACTCCAGTGATTGCCCTGTATTTGGTTTTTCCATTAACCTTACCCTCAACCCTGACCAGTTTTATGTTCCTGCTGATTATAAAAAAACCCCAAAAAACGATGCTGCCACCACCATGCTTCACTGTATGGGTGGCATTATTGAAAGCTGAACATTACATAATCATAACAGTGGTTGCGAATTTCTTCTGTTTTTCCTAATTTATGTCAAATACCAATAACATCACCATGTCCTGAACATCAGATGCCTGTGTACAAATCACCTCAGCTGCTCTGTGGTGGTCACATTGCAACTTACTTTACATTATGCTATCCACAGCAGAAGCAAAATCTCTATTTTTACTCCTTTTTATGCCTTACACAGCTTGAGGAAGACATCGACATAATTTCCTTTGCATCTTTCATGCTTCCAGGTTGACTCATAATCTTTTACTTTGATTTATAGCAGGATCACATCCAGCAACTTAATTTATGATACATGGTGGCAGGGCTCTGCAAATGGCCCTATTGTACTCTTACTTCTTATATATATGTATACTGTATATCAATGTTTCATATTTGATTGATTGCTCATATCTTAATTACTTATTGAAATACCTTAAGCAGATGGAGAGAAAATGCAGATCTGAGGTGAACGGACCAATAGGGAATGTCCTAAAGTTTTCCAATTCAGATTCAGTGCCACAAAACTGCAAAACGGTTCCACATCAATGTAGAATATTAGTTGCAAATTCCAACATTGATCAGACAGTAGTATTCACATGTACTCAATAATTATCCTCATTGTTTCAGGCGACGTATTGCTTGGAATGTCTTAACTTATGCGTTGTGTGATGCGTCCCAATGCAAAGTATTCCGTATAGTAGTTATAACCAAAAAGCAGTTTGTTATGTTACTGTGAAACCGCAAAAACATTTACAAATTTTCCTGGTCAGTGCGAGTTGCACTGCTCAGTGTAGTGAATACTGCTTTGTTTTGTTTTTTTGTTCTACCAGGGCTATGTGCCTTTGTTTTAGTTCTAGTCCTGCTCCCAACTCTGTCTAATCATAGCTTTAATTCCCTAATATGTGCACCTGTTCAGTCCTTTTTGCAGATACAGTCTTAGTCTTGCAATTGTTATCGTACGTTTCTGAGAATTGATTCTTCTCTGTTGTTTTCTGGTTCTTTAACTAGCGTCTGTGTTACCATTTCTGAGTATGATGATCCTTTTTTTTATGTTTTCCCAATTCTAATAATGCATAGATGTTGTATTTTGAGCTTCAAAAACATCGCAGAAGAATTTAGTTTCATTAAATACAGCAACATGTTCAAATAATAGAAAAAATAACTTTGTTAGCTAGCTATTGTAGTCAAGGGTTGCTTGGCTAATCTTAAAACAGTCTACTAATAAGTGCGAGTCACTCGCTCCAGCTAGCTTGATACCAGATTGGTCAAAGAATTTGGTCCAAGCTGTTTGTTACTACTCAAACTTTTCACCATCTTTGAAGCTAGAGCAAAACAAAGCAAAAATAAACAACAATTCATAAACAAAACATCTGTTCAGAGAACTTTTTTTGCACACTCCCTAAGTTTGCACAATATTTGAGTATTAACATTAATTAACATAATATGTTAGTCATTAAGAGACAATAACAATTAAATGTATTCTTTACAACAAAACGTACATTTTTAAAAATCTATATACAAACAGAATATTCCGATATATCTCGATTCCTTATGAGGATTTCTGTGAAAAATGTGTTTTTAATAATGTGAATTATTATTGAATATTATGGATTCATTGATTGTTAGTCTTTGATAATCCCAACCTCAGATTCACCTTCAAAACACTCACGCATCATTCACGAAAGCACAAACACACGCAATAAATGTCTGCAGTGATATTTACAATCTTCTAAACAGTGTAGGTTGATTTCTCTCTCACTGTCTCTCTCTCTCTCTCTCTCTCTCTCTCACTCACTCCTGGCTGTTCAGCCCTTTCCACTTTAGTCTCCGACTCGATGAGGAAAGTCAGCATTTGCGCCCACGGATTGAGCAGCAGGTGATTGAACAGTCGGTTTTCGCCTGAAAAGTCATTAAAAAACATTAAGTGTTGGGTAATTAATCAGAGATGCTGGCTAAATGAGTAATTGATTTGCCATTAAAAAAAAGCGAGAGAGGGGAGAGAAGAACACCTCCTTCCTGTCAACAAAGCGCTGCACACTAATTTAGCATTTATTTCGCATCCGACAACAGTATTTGAATATGAATTTTATATATATTTGAATTATATACGCATCATGTATTCTTGTTTTTTTTGGTGGTGTAGTTTTCACAATATAATGTATACATCGCACCATCCAGTTGTTGATTATTTTCATATAGCATGTTCCCAAAGGTTTTATTGGTCTATGGGATGTAGACCAGAACTGTGTATGGACAGTAAAGCATGACAAATTCAATTAGAATTAAAGGTACTGATTACAGGTTGTGTAAAGTGGCATGGCCATTTAGGTTTACACACAGAGGAACTAAAGATCAATGGTGTATTCTATGTGTTTTATGGGTGGGCATGTTTCTCTAACAGTACATGTATAACCAGATTATAGATATGCATCTGAAGTACAATTCAGTTTAAAGACCAATTTGAGCAAGAGCATTAATATTACATATTCATATCAGCAGTGTACCATATCAGTGACTCAAAGAAAGAATAAGGATCCCTGCATGAAAAGGTTTTAATACAGATCTTAACAGATGTAATAAATAACATGATCCATAATCAACAGGGATAGGTAGGCAAAGGTCAATAAACACAGTCAATTTTAATAAACAAGGTCTAAGAGTAATCCAGAAAACAATAAGAAAATGCTCAGGACTTGCTTGGAATAGCAAGACTTCGCAAATGAACAAACAAAGTTGCGTGTGAATATTTAAGAACAAGGAAGTAACCAGAAAGTGATAGGTAGATGTTGTGCTAGAACTCAGGTACCACAACTGCTATTGGTGGGGATGGGAACTGTCTCAATCTTTCATTACAACCTGTCATATATACATGTATAACATATAAAATCTTGCTCCTACTTTTGATACTGATGTTACTGAGGCTTATTTTCCTGTGTTTTCCATGTTTTTGACTTTCCTGCCTCGTTCTAGAGTCATCCTCAGTTCAATCTAGATTAGTGCAGCCCTGCGTGTAGATTGCCTGACCCTTCTGCCTCCTGATTCTGATTACTGCCATGGTCTTTTGGTTTGTCTGCCCTGGTTTTCTCAGTAAAACCCTGCATTTGAATCCATGTCTGCTAATTTCTGAGACAAACCTTTTGGAGGCAATGTTGGATTTCCAGCCAAGTGTTGTGGAAAACAGACCCTTGCATTTATCATTTTGAGAAAAGAAAGGAAAGCTAGAAGTTAATTTCCTGAAAATGCCATATTGGATACTTCCTAAACTATATTGCAATCGAAAGTCCCCACCACTGGCTAAATGACTACAGTAAATCTCCCACTCACATTACGATTTCACAACCTTTAGATAGTGACTTCTAATCCCAACGGTCACAATAGTGACCGGAAAGAAGGTTTTCATTTATAAAGCTCTAAAAATGTTACTGACTGGTGTTTTAGTGCATTTTCTGCAAATATGCAAATATATGCATAAATATATGCATAAATATATGCATAAGAATTCACAGTTATTCAGTTTTGTTGCGTGTGGTCATAGAATGAGTAAACATGTTGATGGCTAATACAGTGCATTTAGGTATACACATACTTACACACATAGATAGTTCTTATTCTACCTAACTTTCTACTCTGTTATTTCTTTTAGTTTTACTTTGAGTTCTGGATTTGTTGGATATATGACCCCCCAGACAAGGCATGCAACATTGCAGTCATCCCTCAAATTGAGAAAGATGCTGTCCTCAGTGATTGTGATAGTGATGGGTCAGATATGGATTATGAGGGAGAGACAGGCCATTTGCCAGCTAGGCTGTTGAATGCACATGCTGAACTTATGCAAACAGATCAGTACAGGAACAACCATATCAGTGATGATGACCTCCCCCTCACCACCATCCTTGCCCCACCTCTTTCCACTGCTGGTAGCAAAGAGCCAAGAGCCTCTACCTGCCAGAAAGTCTGTTCAGAAGAGCCAAGGGCAATGCTGCAGGTGGTCAAAAATAAAGATCGAGTGTTTAAACAATCTGACAGGCCTGCCGCCACTGTGATTCCGAAACACATAGTATACAGCCAAAATGCGGCAGAATTTCTAAAACAAAGCCACCCAACCCCAGTGGATGTTTTCCTACTAATGTATGCACCCACCATAAGAGAAACCACCACTGAAATGTCTAACATCTACTCCACCCAGACCAAGGACACGCAGCTGTATCTGAGAATGGATGAGCTCCTTACATTCTATGGGATCCTTATTACATCTTGGTACAGCTCTGTTCCAAGAAGACACATGTATTGGTCACTTGACAGTGATGTACATAATGAAAGCATTTCAGATGCAATGCGGAGAAATCGCTTTGTTGAAATAATGGCTTCACTTCATGTGATTGACAACACAAAGATCACTGATGACTATTTTTTAAAGTTAGGCTCATCTTCTCAGAGCTCACTCAGTCATACAAAGTAATTTCATTTCAGGAATGACTGTCAGTAGATGAGAGCGTGATCCAATACCGTGGCCGACATGGATGTAAGCAATTCATAAAAGGTAAACCAATCCATTTTGGTTACAAGTTATGGAGCCTTACCTCACCCAGTGATTACATGTATCACATGGATCCATATGGTGGAACCCACACTTTCCTCCTTGAAACTGGGTTGGGACAGGGACCCAGTGTTGTTCTTGGTCTTGCAGAGCAATCTCAGGTGCCTCAACGTTGCAAGTTCTTTCATGACAACCGCTTCACGTCGCTTTCACTTCTTGATGAAATGACAAAAAGAGGATATGAAAGTTGTGGAACAATTAGGCAAAATCATCTGTTTGATGTCCCATTCAAGCCACAGAAGGACTTCATGAAGTTATCCCGGGGAGCCTCTGAGGTTCTGACCCAAGGAGAAAAGTTGCTGGTTCATTTGAAAGACAATAGCATTGTCACAATGGCAACAAATATGGAAAAGAAAAACTGTAAGTTCTGGGTCAAGAGGTGGAACAAACAGCGACGTGCCTTTGACAACATCCCACAACCCAAATGCATTAGTATTCCTATCAGTGGTGTATAAGGGTTTTATATATAATAGTAACCCTAGAATGTGATGAAACAGAGTTTAAAATGTGTTAATGGCTGGGCTGAGATATATAAGAATATTGATGACTGCAGAAATATGTTAATTCAGTACACATTATCCCACTGGTCACAACTGTGACCAACCATAAAACCCACTTTTCTACACACTTTTCCATAAAATAATTATAATAAAAAATTATTAATTATTTCAAGGGGTTACTAATGACACATCATTTGGATATTTTCATGTCTGGGAAAAATTTGGAATTAAATGGGTCAACTTGTGGGCACAATTAACTGTCGTTATATGCAAAAGAATAGGATGTCCTGGATCAAGTGCTATTTTATACATGAAATTTGCACATTTGTATCAAATTTGTAAAGCGAAAATGACATCTATGTCTACTAATGAAGCAGTATATTGGTAATACACTAGACTCCTGTTAGATTTATTTGAATGCTTGCCATCTTCTCCATCTTATCAAATTGTCTTTTACTTTAGATCGTATTGTGATCATATTTCCATCTTCAGTCAGCATTTTCAATTCTTGTTTTGTTGGAGGGTTTAAAGGCAAGTTCCTTTAAATTGTGCTTCTGTTTAAAGTTGGTGGTCTAGACGCTAATGAAAAGCCGGGTCTTGATTGCGTCTACTCAAGAAAAATCTGGCAACCCTGGAGATGTGAACTGGATGCAGGTCATTTGCATAATCTGATTGGGGAGCTTAGAAAATCTACTTAACTACCTGCGTAATCCGACTCTGGACATGAGTAACTTCCCCCAATTAAATATCGATGTAACCTTTGGACTTAAGTCTGATATTTGGCCCAATATTAGTAATGTTAAGATGTTACCCATTAAAGCTGGAAGTCTGAAAATCAGTATTGAAAACCATGATGCTGTTTGACTGGAAAGGCTAACATCAGAAAAGTCTGTATTTCTTCTCTTGGATTTATATGATTCAGTTGAAGATCACCAGACCTCACTTGAACTTTATTAAGTGATGTGTAATTGCCCAATAAGTGTCTGCTTTTGTTCTTCTGGCCACCATCAGTGTCTCTCTGAGGAGTCATTATGACTAGGGAATCAATATAAGTTCGTTAAGTGAGATAATACAGGAGCACAGAGGAGGTCTGTGGAGCTCAGGAGGCTCCCTTCTTCCTCTCCTCTT
>JANDJT010000206.1:8244748-8258374 GCA_024331685.1 Stegophilus panzeri | reverse complement strand
GGGGGGATCACAAAATTCAAAACTGCCCTTCCCTTACTTTGTGAGAAAGTCCATATTTTTTTCCCCCTAAAAGAGATCCTCACCAGATGAACAATATGGCATCAAAATGGCTGCAAAATGGCATCAAAATGCTGTGAACTTGACATTCAGAATACTAAACCTGTAGCTTATCAGGGTACCTGGAACTGCCAGTTTTCAGAAGTGTGTGGCTTAAATGCTGCTATCTTATGAGCTTTAATCTCCCGTATTAGAATTGTTAGCATCATTAGATAAACTATAGGCCATTCAGCTGCTCGAAAGACAAGGTACAACACTAAAAACGTGTAGAAATTCAGCTTATACTGATTTAGAGTGGTCAAGAGAGTCCTGCTTTACTTTGTAATTAGGTATTAGCATTGTTAGCTAAATGATGAGCCATTAAAAAGATGTATCTATTTGATTCACGATGTAAAGCAGGCAATTCAAACGATTATACCTGTCCAGGAGCAACATTGCTAATTTTGTGCCCATAAAAATGACTCCATCATGGATGCACTCTGCCAATGTTTACTCTGGGTTACTGATTGAAAGGTTGGGGATTCGAGCCCCAGCACTACCAAACTGCCACTGTTGGGCCCTTGATCAAGGCCCTTAACCCTCTCTGCTCCAGGGGCACTGTGCTCTGACCCCAGCTTCCTGATATGCTGGGGTAATGCAAAGTAAAGAATTTCAATGTGCTGTAATGTATATGTGATCAATAAAGACTCATTATCATTATTTCTCTTCCAGACTACAAAGACAGGAGTCAATGAAATTCCCACTCTCTTTTCTCGGTTACTTCCGATCTCAAACGTATACTTTCAAACAGATTAAAGCAAGCGCTTTAATGAACACCCATTTATAGCTTTCATAATGTACGTAAGTACGGTAACTTGTTTCATGGGTTGTGTCGTTACATTAAATGTAATATAAACAGACAAAATGTTTGTGTCTCTATTGAACAGATGGGGTGTTACGGGGAGCTGGTATGACAACTAGATTTAGGCTTTTCACATGTATCACAGATATACATTCGCACGTAAACATGCTAGCATGTTTGGGTTCATGGTTTTGAACTACTCCAGACTGGAATATGTTTTCTTCTAGGATTACTGCTGCTGAAAAACATCCCCAGAACATGATGCTACCACCACCCTGCTTCACTGTGTGCATGCTGTTCTCAGGGCGTTGAGATGGATTGGGTTTCCTCCAAACAAAGTGCCATGGCATTACTCCCTCCTGCCAATTAGGGCGACACTATCCAATCATCTGTGAGATTATGTAGTGTATATGGAAGAGGGCAATCAGTAATTTCCTCCAAGTCCATTGTTATGCAATAGGGAAGACCTAGCTAGTGGGTGGGGATTGACAATGGCCCAGTGGGGAGTGTTTAAAAATGTATGCATATGGTATTTTTTTAATAATACACGTGCAATTTTTGCATGTGTCTAATCAGTGTCAGAGAGCTCCTGTAGTTGATATAAGACCACATCGAATGTGTCTCCCTGGAAATGACTTACTGAAACATTACTGATTCAATTATTAAAGTAAATGATAAAACAGTAGTGTACTTTGAGAAAGTGCCCTTGCTAGCTCCATGATTTTTGTTTTACATGCTGTCTTGACTTTTTTTTGTTTTTGTTTTGTTTTGTTTTGATTTTTATCTGATAGGATGTCCATGCCATAAATTTTCCATGGTTTTTGTAAACAGCTACATAAACCATAAGCAATGTGATATCTCTTTTGCGGAAGGCACTGAGAATGCATGCTGAAATGGATGGCACATGCAGCAGCAAAATGGCTTTGGCTGTAGGTGCACATTCATATGCATTACATGGCTTTAATATTAATGCCTCACAATGTTCTACAAATCAGAACTACGCGTCAGTTTGTCTAGTAGTAAAAGTCACTACGACTAGATTTATGGCATAATCGGGAAGATATTTCACTGTAGTCCAGTCGGCATGGCTGATTGCTTCTAGAGGTTTTTCAGCTTACTTTTTCTGGATGACTTTTTCAACGGACAGTGCTAGACAAAAGTTTTGGAACGTCTGATTTTACTGAATACTATAGGTTTTATTGCAGTTGAATCAGTATTATTACCAAAAACTAAACAAAATGATACAGAATAAGAATTAAATAAGATAGCCTAAATCTTGGCAGAACTTGAGGTCACTTTCAGATACTAATGGGACTAATGGTAACGAGTGCTACTATCAAATTAAATATTCAGAGTGTTAACGATTTTGGCTTTTTCTCTTTGGATTGTTCCTATTAAGCAAACAGAAATGCTAAAATATAGGCTGCTCAAAAACTTTTGACTATCATTGTCAGTAACCGCTTTGTCATGGTCAGGGTCACAATGGATCCGGAGCCAATCCTGGTAAAAAGCAAGAGTGCGAGGTGAAAAAATTCATACCGGATGCAGCACCACTCCATCACAGTTGTTGCTCAGCCTCTGCTACTATAGCGACTACTTGCAGCTGCTTAGTCTCGCTCTCTAAGCTGTTGGCAGGCAGCTGCATCCACTCACTGTCCATGCTGTTCTAATGTCTCTTCAAATCCGAGGCGCAGTTATTAAACCTGAAGGGCTTTTCACCTCAGGGACTTGTGCTACTTGTGTTTAAAGGCTTTCAGACACATGCAACAGTTTAAGAGTGGCTCATTGCTGTGCAACCTCACACGATTCTTCAGATCGGTCCAAAGATACAGCCTTGTGGGTTTTCTTTCTTTTGTGGGGGAAAGATCCAATCCAGACAACACACGCTATTAAACAGAATCATTCTTTAAAGTGAGTTTGAAGCAATAATGTTTTTTTTTTTTTAATTTTTCATTTAAGTTTCACCATTGCCACTAACATATTTACACTGCAGCTGTCCCATGAGTTCCACATCATCCTATTCCATCTTCCTATTGTTGGCTTTTAGATACATGTTGTAGAAGCAGTCACACTCTGAGATTTTAATTAAAATAAAATCTGACACTGCCAAAACTGTCAGCAGTGGTAGCAGTGACACTAAATCACGTCACATTATACATTCTAGACCAAATAATTATTTTACCATGTATGATTTTTTGTTTGGGACAGCAAAATTTTGGCATACAGTATAAAGCTGACAGTATGTTGGTCAAAATCCTAGGTTTTGTCCCAAGCGTTGGGATTTACCAGGCAGGTATTTCATCACATACATATTTACTTTATGGTTGAATGTAGAGTACATGCCAAATATAACATTTAGTGTAACCACCACCACCTACGTATTCTGTTTAAAAAAAATTGCGCCACTTCATTCATTGCTGATAATTCTTGACCCCCCCCCAAGTCAAAAGATGGTTGGACAGTCATCACCATCATAAATTAAAATCAAGAAGCATCTGCTTGTCATCGAGACTCTAAGGAAGCTTGTGAGCTTGAGGCTGTGAACAGTTGGTGGAGAAGAACATGCCACATGAGCAGAATGAGCTACAGAAGGCAGCACCAGAATGTCGAATTGCCTTCCTAATTGACAGCTTTCTTGTGGTTCTGAGAGATGACAAATTTAACTCGCCCGGAGCATTCGTAGATGAAAGTGGGAACTGTGATTTCCGCGCCAACTTTTGCCGTGGTGTCATGGTGCTTTGCTGCCCTGTTTCAACCCGTTGACAAAAATACAAAAGAAACACACGGTCATGTGTGAAGCGTGAAAGCATCCTAATCAAAATCCTCTTGATCATCATCACCGTGTGTGTTTAACAAAAACGGAATAGAGATGGTGTGGGTTATGGTGTCACCTGGGCAATAATTAAACAGTAACAGACATGCAGATTCTGTTATCATATTAATTATTTTAAAACAGAAGATAGACAATAAGTAAGCAATAAAACATGATGAGGCTTGAGTGAAATGGCCCAGAAATAATCTGTTTTCTCTCTCACTGTAAAGCTGCATGTGTATTCCTTCTGCCTGTGATGCCAGTGCCAGATCTTGACTCACTTCTACCGCTGTGTCTCTTCTCACCCTGCGCATCCACCTGAGTCACTTACTTTTGCTTAGAGCTGTCTATGCACTTATGACTCACTTTCAGCTGTTATGGATGGTCCCACACAGATACCCTAAAGAGCTGCACTTCCCAAAAAACGGTTTATACCCAATCTCACCCTTGTTTCAGTGGATAATCTCACCTGAATCACCTGAAACATCCTTTCAACACACTTAGTACTGTTTGTCTTTACTCTTCTACACCTCTGTACTGTAATGGTGTATAATGCCACTATCTGATGCCACACAAAAAGGATGGGCTCCCTTTTGAGTATGGTTTCTCTCAGGGTTTCTTCCTTATATCTTCTCAGGCAGCTTTCATTGCCACTGTTACCTCTGGCTTATTCATTAGTGATCTACATCTACAGCTCTGGTACCATAGGTCCCTGGACAGTTTTTATGGAATGGTTGGGTGTCAACATGATGAAATTTCAACATGGTGAAATTACATTTTGAACTAATTTGTACTCCAATGTCTTTGTGGTCTTAACCAAATACCACATGAGTTGTAGTAAGTAAGATAAGTCATCAGTGTAAAATGACTCCCATGCTTGAATGGCCCTTTTAAATGACTTGTGGTTAGTCCTAGTCAAAACCACACCTACAATCACTAACCATAATCTTCTGTTCAGGTAAAAATAGACTATTTTTGTTTTTTTCTCATTAAATGTAGACCATATATATACTAGAAATATTTATGTACAGGGAATTTTAACACCATTGACACTATCTCCACTCTCAAGGTTTTGAGTGGACAGTCTGACCAACTGGCCTGGTCATAGATGGTGGTGCTGTCCGCAAAAATGGATCTTCTGCCAACATGAACGGGGCAACTGATTCCCTAAGATGCACTGGAAGGACGTAAGTTTTCTGGAAGAATAAGGGAGTTTTGGCCCAGGTGCAGGAAATGGCAACAGTCTCTCTAATTCCTGATGCAGTTGATTCTGAGAAACCTGCTGCTCTCCCAGTGGAAGTGTTTGACCAGAGCTTGATATATCGATATCTCTACTGACCTGTGAATCTGCAAACATGAGGGGCATTCAGCTCTGAATTTCAGCCACTTTGTCCCTATAAAGCTTGGATGTTTGCAGAGATCTGGTGTGGAGCAAGTTGTCAGTTTTGACGTAGAGTTGAATGAACTGATTGAGAGAGCGACCATTATCCCTGCAAGCAAGTCCCGATTGGAAAGAAACACCGACACCATGCCTAAAGATGGCAACTCTGGGTTTGAAGCCAGTTACATCTGGGATAGGCAATCAGAACTGCCTACAGTGGAGTGAGGAATAGCAGTGGTTTGTGAAGGTACCTCAGCAAACCAGGATCAATCCCTCAATGAATGAGGAGATCTATTGCAGTTGTTGTACATGGGCAGCAAACAGAGCATCTTGCACAGTGACAACACATCTCCAAAGCTGTAACTCCACTCTATTCCTGGTGTCGAAGGTGTGAAGGCGAAGTCTTCTGTGGAAACTTCTGTAACACATGCCTAATAATATAAATGATGCTGACACACTGCAATATAAAGAAGGATTTTCATGAGGCAGCATGAAGCCTACGAATATGAAATTGATTTTGATGTATGCTGCAGGTCAGGAAATTAAGAATATCAGGTTGAATGGGCCGAAATTGATTTACAAGTAATCTCACTGGGTGGTGAATTTTGTGGGAAGAGAAATGGAAGGTTGCAATTAATAATCAAGGTTCTCTTTAAAGGTAAAATGATCTGTGTTGGCTTTTTTTTTTTTTTTTTAGGGAAACGTAATCACCGAAGTACAAACATGCATAATGGAGTCATGATTGCAAACTTGGATTAAATTGGACTGAAGTGAGTCAGCTTGTATGAAAAGATGCTAGTGGTTGAGGATGGGGCAGAGGTAGGTCACAGTTTTTCCCTTTGCATCACCGTTACCATGGCAACAAACACCATGTGCTGAAGTTTCAGTTTCTGTTTTAGTCCTCTCTCCAGCTCTGTCCTGTTGGTTTGTTACCTAATTGTCTTCACCTGTTCTGTGTTACTTCTTGAGTAGTTTATCAATGCTATCATCGTAAAGTCTTATCGTACCTTCAGTAGCTGAGTCATTCGAGCCTTGTTTTATTGTTTCCTCATTAATTTGTTGGTTTTTTTTTTTTTTTACTTTTGCCTGTGTTTTGACTTTGATTATGGATTATCCTTGCATCCTTCCTGTACACAGGGTTATTGCTTGTACAATTTTTCCAGTGCTAATTTGCAAGAAACTAACAAACTGTTAAGCTTCAGGCAATTAGGTGGAGTGAGTAGGCATATTGTAACCAAAATAACATGGTGTAACTACAGATGTGGCAATTAAAAATGCGCCTTGAAGGAAACGGGATCCTACAATTTCATGCGGTATCACGTGGAATCACGCACGTGCTGCGGGCACAGGAAATACAGGACCAGTAGGGAGAAGTCATGTTTCATTTGAATAAATATGGCTTGCTAGTAGATACAGTAGTTCTGCCCAGACATAGACTGTATACACATATATTCTTTTACCAACCAAACGGTGCTATTTCTTGTACTGAAACCCATGATCTGCTTGTGCTTGGCCCGCGGATCTGTGAAACTCTCTCAGAACCGTTTTGCAACAAGCAGCAGAGCACATAAAACGTCGAGCCTGAAAACAATGGAATGTGTGGTCGGTTACGTATGGTTTACATAAAATATTACGTTTCTCATCAACACGTACGATAAACCTAATTTAAACAATTTTCTAATTACAAGAGTGAGCTCCCTTTATACTTTACATAATCTTGTAATTAGAAACTTGTTTAAATTAGGTTTATCATAAGTTTTGATAAGAAATGTAATATTTTTATGTGAAGCATTCGACCACACATGCCATTTATTTGGACTGTGTTCAGCTACAGTATGTTATTCCATGCGCCACATGGTGGTTATTGTGTGAAGCACAACAATGTGTGATCACACGTGACGAATCGCATGATACCGCGTGAAAAAAAGTGCATTCTTAAAGGCCACATCTATACTGTTGCGTGGTTTCCTGAAATGAAAATCCCCAAGTCATGTATTAAACTGAACAAGAAAACATTCCACATCCATCCAACTCAAACCAAAGGCAATATCTTTAACAATATCCTTTGGCTAGTTATACAAGTTATACAAATCTATTGAAATATGCATGAAATGTTGACACATCAATTGCTAACAACCCCAAAACTGCTCCATAAGTGCACACGTGGATGAGGAACTTCTGTACAACATGCATAAGTTGTTTCAAATATACTATCTGACAAATTTGGTAAGGAACTCAGTTGTATAATCGGTGTTAGAAGTAGGTTTGATTTTCTTTTTTTAAGGTTTGAATTTGTGTCTGTGTATAGTGTCTGTCCTTCAACACTTCACACAGCCCTTTATCCTACTGAGATTTATCTTGACACATGCTGCAGGAGAATTTCAATCTAGATTGAAATGTGGATTTTGACCCTCAGTTCTTTTCTTAAATGTTAGATCAAACCTTTACTTTGATAAAAAATGACAAGGTCTGACTTCCAGCACTGCACTCATTAAGGTAATATGCACTGTAAGGTCTTGTGAGCAAAAACCCAGTATGAAAAGGACTATGGCACAAATAACACTTGCCATTGCTCTCTCCTCCGCTCTCTCTCATCATTAAGTGATCTGGCTGTCTGCTCTGGATTAAGTGTGGCGTATTTATCCTCATAAACTCACTAGAGAAGAGCCTGAGCAGTCAGCAGTACACGGGTGCTATCGGATTATTGGATGCTGATTTATACTGATGAATGTGAACAATCAGTTCTAGCAGAAGTGTGGGTACACAGTTCTTGTCTGTTCCATAATAAGGTCATTAATAGAAATCTGGCCAGTGAATAGAGGAAAAAAAACCCTTCACCATAAGGTCTCTAAAAGGCTTTTATCTGCTCTATTGCAGCTCTTTCGTTAAAGGGCAATTAGGCAATTTATTTAATAAAAACAATTGTGAGTTCATTGCTAATATTATTACAACTATTTACTTGGATGATGTTGGAATTTAAATTGTATTTCACTGTGAAGATACTCTATAGAGAAAGACTTACAGAACTGTTTGGGAAAATATGTTTTTTATTGTTTAATGAAGAAAATACCACGCAATGTTATAAAATCAATCAATCTTTTTCTTTTTTCTTTTAAAATCATGTTTTTTTTGGGTGAACAATATTCATCCACACATCAATGTTTGAAACGTGTTAAATTTATGTAGAAATAAAGATTTTGGATTTTGAGGGGGAAAAATGGGTTTAATAATACCATGTGGGTTTAGAAGGTAAAGGAAATGGGTTCAGAAAATAATGAAAAATTTAAATGTATATCATAATGAGACATGAACTGAGGTACACAGATCAGCCATACCATTAAAACCAGTGACAGGTGATGTGAATAACATTGATTATCTTGTTGCACTGGCACTTGGGGGTGGGATATATTAGGCAGCAAGTACAGTTCTCGAAGTTGATGTGTTAGAAGCAGGGAAAACGAGCAAATGTAAGAATCTAAGTGACTTTGAGGACTGGGTCAGAGCATCTCCAAAACGGCAGGTCTTGTAGGGTGTTCCTGGTATGCAGTGGTTAGTATCTACAAAAATTGGTCCAAGGAAGGGCAAATGATAGAAAGGTGTCAGAACACACAGTGCAGTGCAGGTTGCTGCAGATGGGGCTGCTTATCCGCAGACCGGTAAAAATGCCTATGCTGACCCCTGTCCACCACCGAAAGCTGATCTGGTGAAGAGATGGCACCAGTATTCACTATGGGAAGAAGGCAAACTGGCAGTGTGATGCTCTGGGCAATGTTCTGCTGGGAAATCTTGGGTCCTGATATTCATGTGGATGTCACTTTGACATGTACCATCTACCTAAACATTGTTGCAGACCAAGTACACTCCTTCATGGCAACGGTATTCCCTACTGGCAGTGGCACCATTCAGAATAATGTGCCCTGACACTGCAAAAATAGTTCAGTAATGGTTTGAGGAACATGACAGAGAGTTCAAGGTGGTGACTTGGCCTCCAAATTCCCCAGATCCCAGTCTGATCGAGCATCTGTCGGACATGCCGGACAAACAAGTCCGATCCATTCAGACCCCACCTCACAACTTACAGGACTTCAAGGATCTGCTGTTAATGTCTTGGAGCCAGAAACCACAGCACAACATCAGAGGTCTCGTGGAGTCCACGTCTCAACAGGTCACAGCTGTTTTGGCGGCTGTTTTGATCAGTGTATAACTCTCAAGAAAGGTTACTGAAGGATTTACTGGATGTAAGAGATGATATAGTGCCTTTGAAAGTGTATTATAACACCTTATAAATTTATTCATAGGTAATTATATATATATATAGCCTTTATAGAATTTGTTACTATACTGAAAATAGGTTCTTTTATCATTTTGGAAAATAAAAGAATCTGCTTCTTTTCACTTGAGTTTCTTTTGAACCAAGAAACTACTATATTTATCTTCATTTCTGGTCCGTGACCCCTCGTTCAAGGTCCCATCTGAACTGAACTGTTACAAACCAAGTTCATCAACCTCAGTTCCTTACTTTCTCATCTTGTATTGTAGTTCTAATAGAGCTTTTTGGTCTCCACCCTCCCTTTCCACCCTCCCTCCTGCCATTAAACAAAAAAGGTCACAATTGCTAGTCAAGAAAATTACGTAGAAGATGTATGAACCTGCCGTCCAAACAGACAGGCCTGGGAAATGATTAAAAACCCATAATGACTTTTCATAGGCCTCCAAATATAACTATATAAACAAATAAGAACGCAAACATGGCATGGGAATGTCACTACCTGCTATTACCAAATGTCAACCATTTCATTAGTGGCACTATTTTTGGATAATACTGATAGTGAGTGTTGTTAATGAAAAGAAAGTTGCTTTGTGACCTGAGTGGACTTTGCGCTTTTGTGCAATTAATGTCAAAATGGGGCATAACAAAGAAGGAGAACTCATTAGGAGTACTGCAGGATGGCGGAAGTTTGGAGCCTAATGATAGTCACCAAATGTCATTTTGTTTCCGCTTTATTCTTTCTAAGATGGAAATACAATCCAAAAATGGCTAATGAATGAGCTAATGTGTACATGCTCTCAGAACAGAACAGCAGCAGCACATGACCAGAGAGTTTGGTGGGGCAAGACATTAATAACGGAATTTAAAAAAAATAATTACACTTGACTTATGCTATATGTTACTATGTAGTGAATTTTTAGAGTAACACATAATAGGACATTGAGATCTGACAACATACAATCAATCAGCATACAGTCTAGCTGCCTTTGTTCAACTGCATTCGGTACAGCAGGTGTATTTACCAGGTCTCAGCAAAGTTTCCAGGCTAACCACATCTCACAAAAAACCCACATAGAAGATCTGAAACTAGCCCAAAAGCATCAAGTTCACTGTAGTACATATACATCTCACATACATTCTGATGTATACTCCATATACACCATATATACTCCATAATCCCCCTCACCTCTCCCACTCTTTGCAATATACAGTATCTTACAATAGAAATGGTTCTGTACATCATACACACACTGTACGCACATTTACATTGCCTTTGTTTGTGGAAATTTATTAGATGTAATTCTGATTATTTACTATAAAACAAGCTCTTTGTGGCTGCAGAGTGTTTCTAAAATAACCCAAATTGGCAACCCTGTTATATCCCTGTTGTTGTTCTTGTTGGATTATTGTCCCAATGAGCCTCAATTAGCACTTGTTGCAATTGTCATATTTTTAACAAATCAATGGAACATTGGAACATGGCAATTTAAAAAAAATATGTTGGTTTCTCAATTACTAATTAGTTTTTGAAATGGAATTGCATGGATTTGTAATTGAGGACTTACAGTATACAGTATATGGTGGGGGTCTGCCCCATCTGCCCCTATGGACAAGCCATGTAATGGTAGCTGTTCCTGAAATAAGAAACTCTGCGTTCTCTAGCCTCTTGGAAACAGTTCAATCTGGCAATACAGTTAAAAGCAGACTCTCAAACTCCAGAGTTAAAATCTGGTGTTTACATTTTTGCTGTCTTAAGGACACATGCAGACTTTTAAACCTGCATATTTTAAAGAAACACAGTATGCACCAGATCTCATCCTAATTGAACACCTCTGGAAGATGTTTAGTGACATGTTAGCGCTCTCCACCACCATCATCACAACACCAACTGAGGGAATATCTTTTGGAAAAATGGACTCTTCACCTCCATCTGTCATTTGCCCTTTAATGCAGTAAATTGTCTTTGATAGAACTGTTGTGACCTTTATTGTTCAGTGACAACTAAAGTTCTTTAACTACACCAGTCCATTATTGCTTTCTATCCCGACTCAGTCAATACTCACAAGTCTATATTTACCTGGATGCAAGTAATGGAAAGCCAAGCCTCTGTTTACATCCTGCCACATTAAACGCTCAACCTTCTGGTGACAGTGTTCTAATTGATTCACCCAGGAAAGAAAGACACTAGAAAGCATTTGCTATCAATCCTGTTCATGCCTTTCCATGGAGGTTGCATGGAGGATATATGGAATGATACAGAGGACGTTTACACTGATTGAGACATTGATTGAGGTTAATGATAAACGTGAGCTGGTTTATATACTTGTGGGACTGGGAGGCCTGTGTTATAGTAATTACTAGCCTCAGTTTTTTGACCTAGCGTTGTTCCAGGGTCACAGCTCAAAATGTGGCTTGATGTGGCTCCAATATGCTCTCGCAATATGTCTGAGGTTCTGAAATTGATTTTCCAGTGCTGTAGATAATTATTTAAACTGTGCATGGAGCCACCTAAGTATTGCAATATGTTTGAGGCAGACTTTTTAAGCTTCTGTGAAAAGGAGGAAACGATCAACCCTGGTGTCTTTAGCAAGTTCAGTGAAAGTCGTCAGGACAGAGGTGTTTCTCAGTAAGTTATAAATAATTTTGTCTTATTCACTTTAAGAGAGAGAGAAAAAAAGAGAGGCTGGTGAGGGAATGATCGTTATGGCTGTTATAACTTGTTTTGTGGATGCTTGACAACATTAAATGTAACTATAAATGGATAAAAAGCATGATGTGTCGTTTTGTAGCAAATGGCCCCATGATGATATATTTGTAAGAATTTGCAAAAGCCATTTTCTATCAAAAGGTACAAATGGTTATGGTTAGGGTTAGAGTTGTACTATAGCTTCTCAACTCTGTCAAGATTCCTATAGATTTGGCATGAGGCCAGGTTGAGGGCAGGGCATTAGAAAATACTGCAGCAGAAGAAACGCTCTTTAGCCTCTTTCTGTCATTTCCCTTGGCTTTCAAATCATGGAGCAAAGTTTGCCTTTCCTAATCAACCCTTGGGTCTAATGAGATTAAGTCACCCTTTTGCGGCAGTCAAGAGTCAAGAATTAATATGTCTTCTTCCGTTCCCGTGTGATTCATTGATATGCTGCTCCGCGGCACAGTTGCCCGAGCCGTTAATGACATAATGAATAATGGATAGCACAGCTCAGTATTACATTTAGCTTGATTGCAACCAGATGCAGTTTTAGCATGTGGCGGTTTGATTTGATGATATATGGCAGTAACATCTTTGTTCTACAGATGAAAGCATTTCAAAGAATCAGATGATCATGCTTTGATAACCTATACTTTGGAGATCGTTTTTGGTATTTTGTTTTCATAAGCCTGCTAGAGTTGGAGAAGAGAGTGGAACTGGAGAAAACGAAGAAGGTGGCATCGACAGCTCAGATTCACAGCAGGATTGGTCAAGCTACTGTGGCCCTGCCTCTCTCAAGTGGTCCTGAAAGAAAACGAACATGTCCATCCGTCAAGGTCACAAAGCACTTCTTCTGTAAAGTAATCCTGCTAGTGGATCGGAGACATGAATGCTCAATGTTTTCCAAATGCAATTTTCCAAATGCAGTAACGCCTTCGAAACAAAGCCATTAGACAAAGATATGAACAGCAACCTGATGATCAAGGAGAAAATCCATAGACGATGATTGCAATAGTTTAGCCATGTGTCCCAGATGACTACCAGCGGTCATCTTCAAAACGAGACCATTAGACTAAAATGTGAACCCGTGATTGAGGAGAAAATACAGAGATGAATGTTGCGATGGTTCAGTCATGTGGATAAATGCCAGCCAACAACCATGCAGACTTCTCTGGAGGTAGAAGTGGAAGACCAAAAAAGATGTAGACCAAGCAAGTAGAAAATGGGCAGTCCCTGTGAGGCCATCCTCATCCAGAGACTTTCTAGGGACCAAAAGGATGAAAAATAATGAAAAAGACGACTCATGTTGTACTCTTAAATATGCTTTGTCGCTCCTCCCAAAAGTTTCACATTAGCTTATTACAGTATGTTGTTATGTTTTATAGGTCTACCTGGTTACTGAGGTTTTGATTAAACCCTTTCAAGTGACCCATCAGTGAAACAGGATAATACAAGAACTGTAAGAACTGGCTACATTTTATAGACCCTGGACCTGATTTTTAGAATCATGAGTCTAAGCTTTCATCTGTAAATATAAAGGTGTCAAAGGCAATGCAAAAAAAAAAAAAAATATATA
>JANDJT010000206.1:8222913-8238548 GCA_024331685.1 Stegophilus panzeri | reverse complement strand
TTTATTCGTGAATTATTTTCCTAGAGCAGTACGTCCTGGAGCGTTTTATTCCGCACCGTGTTGGTGAGATGGAAAAATAATGAAAGTTGTGCTGAGGGAATGAATCTGTTGGTGGTTTCTATTTCTGTTTTAACCACTTTGACATTTATGGCTCATCAGTTTTCTAACCTGATTTGCTCTGGGCAATGACATCTAATGCATACTTGTGTGTTTAAGTGCTTAATGAGAGTTTGAAAGCTGTGTTAACTGTACAGTACTAAACTTGGGAAATAAACATCTTTATTATATCTGTGGTTTGTGACCAGTATAAGTTCTGTATAATGAATCATTATACGAGTTGCAGAAATGTTGCGGGTATTCCCTTGACACTGACCATATCACAGCTACCTGCGGTCTTACAAGCGTATTTATTTCACAAGACATTTACAAAACCTAATACCCGTGTATATCAAATTTATTTGTGTTGTATGCTTCTGATATCATTAGCCTGCTCTGCTTTATCTCCAATCGGTCCTTATAAGCATAGGAAACCTGGAGCCAGCGTGGGTGAAAAGGATGTCTGACTCTCTATCTCTCTCATTTCCTTCCGCTCAATCATTGTAACATGACGCTCGTCAGCAATTTTTTTTCCCCTTTGAGGAAAAAATGTAATAAAAATTGCCAGTGCTTAGACAACTTCAGGGGTAGCATCCAGACTGATCCAGAAATGACCTGGCTATGATAAAAACTGGAGAGGAAACCTTATCACAACCATTAAGAACACCACTCGCTGAGTTGAGTTACAGCCGGAAAGCCCTGGGAATCAATGTTGCTGGTGGTGAGATGGAGGTTAATTACTGGATAATCCCAGAAACAATATCTGGATTGAGTTTCATGTCTAAAAGCCCTGGCAAAAAAAATCATAACGCCTGCCAAATTGCATTTGAGGGAAAAAAAATCATATTATACAAGGCCATCGACAAGGCTCGGTTTTTGTTTAGCTCTGTTTGAGAAGCACCAGTAGCCATAATACATTCTATTCATCAGTCTGGAGAACCATTTGATAAAACTTTGCCTGGCATACTGATAATGGAAAATAATCAAAGACGGCATGGTGTGCTCACCATTCCTCAATACAGAACAGCTTCAAATCTGGGATGTTGGTGGTTTTCCTC
The DNA here is from genome assembly GCA_024331685.1 of Stegophilus panzeri. NCBI lineage: Eukaryota > Metazoa > Chordata > Actinopteri > Siluriformes > Trichomycteridae > Stegophilus > Stegophilus panzeri. The sequence goes on along the minus strand of JANDJT010000206.1, from coordinate 8,237,394 downwards.
ACATGAACTGCTTGCTTCAGGTCCTTCCACAACATTTCTATTGGATTAAGGACAGGGCTTTGACTTGGCCATTTAATAGGGTTCTCTGGGTCTAGTTTGAAAATCTGATGATGTTTCAGGTCATATTTTTGCAGAAATACAGAAAATTCTAAATGGTTCACAAACTTTCAAGCACCACTGTAACTACAGTGAATAGTGTCATTTATTAATAAATTAAAAAACAGTACCTCCAAGATTTCTCGATTCTGTGATGGCAGAAGGTGGAGGAGCTTGCAATTCTTCAAAATTACCACAGATTTTCTGCAAATTTGGGCCAAGACACGTCATGTAACATCATCACAATGCGCATTCAGTCAAAACCCTCTTCGTTGAACATGAGTACAGCTAAAAGGTCTCATTTACCATCAAACATCACTGCGAAAGACCGTGCAAAACAATTGTGTACAACTGCAATTTCCCCAATTCAAGTAGTTTGCCACAAAAAAAGAACAAAATCTCTGCTAAAGTTGCATTGCAAATTTAGAAACAATTCACAGCAAAATTAAGCATTTCTGGCCGCAACAATCACAATAAAACACTTTTGTCCTAATGTCCTATTATTGGAAAATAATCTGCAGGGTAATAACAGTAACTCCGCTTTGTGTTGGATCACATTACACCACCCAACTGATTATTTTCCTATATCCTATATCCATTATTTTTTTATAAATTTATATATTATTATGGCAGATATATTTTTGGTATTTTCCTTAACAGAGGCATAGGAAGCTGGAAAAATATCAGCATAATTGAAAAAAAGTTTCTGGGTTCAAATGAATAAGACATGATGTAAACACATTCCACTATCTTTGCTGACTGTGAAAGTATAAAGTTGAGTAAAATTAAATTTTTATCTTCCAAAAATAAAATTCTTTTGACATGAAAATTCTGTTAAAAATGTTCCGTGGAACAATTTTCCTGGTAAAAGGAGCAGTCAAGCCGTCTGATCCTGCGTTATACCGTGGTATCACTAATGATGCGTCTATCCGTGTTATATGAGTAGATAAAGTAATAAACTAAGCTCTTCTGGGAGATCATTTGCTGAAGGAACCAATTAAGCATGTATAGCGAGATCTACAAGGTTCTGAGATTCACACTGAAGACTGAAGGCATTGACTGACCATTGATTGAGAGAGCTTCCCCTTGACAACCAGTTCTTCTTTTTGTCTTTCTCTTGAACTGCATGATCAGCAGTAGAGTGTAGTCACATGGGAAATTTAGGACTAATAGACTTGTGGGTGTGCTGTTACAGGAAAATAATGAATGATGATGGTGTGTGATGTGTGAAGTGAAGTTACTGTTACCACCCCAAGGTTGATTGTTTTCCAACAACAGCAAAAGTGTTTTATTCTTCTTATACCACAGCAATTTGCAAATTATTACATTGATTACTGTCACGGTATAACTGCTGTCATTCCCTTACCAGCCTATCACTGTGCTAACACTGGAGACTCCTTCCAAAGATGTTAAATAAACACCTCCACATAGTAAACTTCACCATATCAACAGTTACCCACGATGTTAAAATCTATTTATGTGGAACGTACACAATAAAAGTCCCTGTGTAAATTTGTTACTATAGAAACATTAACTTAGTTAGAACAAGTGCTGGAACTACTGTCAGGTTTGCTGTTGTAGAAAATTCATCAAGGCCTGTTCAATTGAGTATTCAACAGTCTGATCTGTGTTTTTGTACTGAAAGATCAGAGTAATTAAAGTTGTTGATTTTGAGTCAACATGATTGGATGTAAAGTCACTGTAGATCAAAACATTACTAACGACTTAGTAATAATCAATCTGCCTCAAAACATAGAAGTACAAAGATACGCAAAATTCAGAAAACAAGATCCGGGCTTACGGTAATGCTACAAAACTACACATGATAAGACTTTGCAACAAAACAAAGAAACAGCAGGGTATATAGAGACAAACTAATGAAGAAGTAACATAAAACAGTTGAACACAACCAGGTAGCAAAACAATGACAGGACAAGGAAGGAGACAGGAATAGAAAAAAAGCTTTGTACAATAAAATATCAGTAGCAAGTAGGTGTTTTTCTTTCTCTGGTTGTTGATTGAAAGAAGAAAAAGTACTAATGACTGCTAGCCTACTGAGCCTACTTGTTCCCCCAGCAACTACAGTATAGCTATATCACATATATACACATAATAGTCACGGACGCTTAACCTTGACACAAATCAGGGATACATTCCATACTTTAACCTACTACGTATGTTTGTTCTTTGCACTACAATTACCCTATGTGTTTACCAACTACTGACTCAGTCAATAGTCACAGGATTTCCACAAAGACGGCACAAATAATATGCTTTGAAATAACTATGATGACCAACTTGTCAGCCCTTATAATTAAAACACTGCAGAACAGGCTTTACTTCAATTGAGAGGCACAGACGCTGAGTCACAGTCATTAAAAACTCCTTTTAATCTCCATCTCTCACAATTAAACATCACTCGGTGGGTGAGATGAATCAATTTATAGTAATTAGAAAATGTGAATTCTGTTTGATTTTGTTTAAGACTGTCCGTTTCGTTTAATCCTCCCCCTCTCTCTCTTTTCGCGCCCCTCGCTCTCTCTCTGTCTTTTGCATGCCGTCTTGCTGAGTGATGTTTTTAATCGCGTGTCGCCCTTTTCCGCTTTCCAATTACAGATCTTGATGCTATCATTAATAATGTACGGATATTATAATTAAAAAGCGTCTGCTATTGTACAGTGTAAACACAATTGATCTTCCATAAATTTGGCTTTAAACTTCGCTGATGGAATACAAAATCAGAAGAGTACAGGATGTACTATTAATGCCTCCTACCACAGTATGATAAATACGCTTTTGTGCTAATAATAGTGGCTTGCTTTCTTTTTTTTTTTTTTTTTCACTTTTAATTATTATTATTATTTTTTTTTTAGCTTTCCTTACTCGCAGGCTAAAGCTGTTTCTTGTGTGATGAATCTTTGCTTTTGTGTGGTTTGAATGAAATAGCTGGCTAAAGGCAAGTACAACTTTTCTGTTTAGCACAGACAGGAAATCTTGCAAGTCATATGCATCCACCAAGGACTCGTTTTGGACATTATGGCCAATGGCTTGGGAGTAAACACAACTCCTGCATTGGGACCAACTCTGATGTGTGTTAGGTTGCTAACGTCAGAGTTGAATCCCCAAACTGAACGCACTGGAGGACAGGAAGTGTTGTACAGCGAGTTCTGGGCATTTGGAAGATGCATTATCGATTTACGAATCAATTTATATTTTCACCCAAACACTGCTGTGCTGTTATTGTTTTTGAACTTTATCAGGGATGCATTGGGAGGCATTAACATTCATATTAGAAATTATTTTATAATCGGATCACCTAGACGGAAGTTAACACCAAGTCTGAATGGGATCTTGATGTAATGTTTTACAAAAGTCTAAGGACTTTTTTTGTAAATTGCATTTATCATTTATCTGAAAGTAAAACATCAGTTTGTTACCCAGAATGTTTAATTTAAAGCCAAGACAAACCCATCGGTAAATACTGCATGCACAACATTTTCATCAGTGTATATTTTTAAACACATAACCACTCTTTACAACTGTGGCGAGCAGAAAATCATCTCAGAACACACGACACATCAAACTTTGAGGCGGATGAACACCAAGAGACCACATCAGGTTCCACTCCTGTCAGCCAAAAAGTCCTACTGTACCTCATAGCAGAAATCACAATTGTTTTTTTGCATTTAAAGGATCTTTTTTCTCCACTTTGCACGAATGACTCATTTATCCAACATGTTCACTCGCCATTTCCAGTTCCCCTTATTGCTTAAGCCCACTAGAGAGCTGTACTCACCCCAAATAGCATGCTAGTCTGCTAAATAGTATGGAACAATATTGCACCACCACCTGTTACTTTACAGAATGGAGCAGGACCTTTAAACAACACAATCCTGCAGCAGCATATTCAGGGGCAGTGAAAATGAATAAGCAAAATGGTAGAATACGTTTTTAAAAGAAATTTCTCGAGAAGGTTGCTCTTGGAATCCAATTTCTTCTGGGGTTTTTTTTTTTATATACTTTAATTTAATGTAGGATATTAAATTCATACACCATGCTGACAGTGCTGGCAAAACAAAACACTAACAAAACAAAAAAAAAACAACACTTTCGGTTTAAGTACGAATACAGATACAGACACAATTACAGCTAGTGTCATTGTAGCGACAATTGAGTTGTTTGTTATTTGTTTGTTGTATTTGGTTTATTATTTATGTCGCAGTAAAAAAAAAAGGAAAAAAAAGAGAGGAACATCCATCAAGGCAGGCTGTACGAAATGGGAAAAGTTGTATAAAGCTGAGCTTAAAGTCAGGAAAACAGTGTCTCATTCCTGTGTCTGTGCTAAGAGGGGTTTTAAGGGGAGCGCATTCACATTATTTGGACCAAAATGGGTTTTAAAGATCCCTGTGTTGATAGAATGCTCATTAAATGTTAATAGTTGTCTAAATACTGGATCTTCACTTTCTTGGACATTTACAACTAAACCAACTACTACTACTACTGACCGAACCCCTTGCACTAACCTTTTGTACCTCTGCTTTTACCGGTTGGCTTCTTAGACCTTTAGGAGATAATAATTTATGTATGTACACTCCTAGACCACTTTAACACAGTTGTATTGTGTGTTCTGAGATGCTTTTCTGCTCACCACGGTTGTAAATAGTGAGTTACCTTGTCAGCTCAAACCACTCTGTCTAATTACCTAGCATATACCCGACTCACATTAAACCCTATGAGGTCCTTTCCACTCACGTGATCCTGTGCTGTTTTGGGGGCGTCATTCCTCTAACAAATTCCATCACCACACAAAATTGCTGTCCACATGAAGTCCCTGTCCATGGCTAATTATACACATTCTGCGATTTTCTATTCTTTATCATCTCTTGCTCTCCCACTTGTGAGCCCATAGTTATGAAAATGAGGGAGGTCGGGAACAGGAGACCTCGGCTGGCTGTAATAAGGATGAAGACTGACAATCTGAATTTGGAGATTAATGGATTATCCAGGAAAGCACTGTGCCAATGACCTTTTCAGATTGAAGGATGACTCCATTTTACCTCTCGAGGGCATGATGGGCCAAGTCTCTCTCTGCCTTTCTCTCTTCATCAAGGAAAATGAGATGGCGAGGAATTGCATGTGCATACAGGAGGGAAAAAGAGTCAAGAGATTAAAATGGCCGTAATAAATTCCGAAGCTATCGAGGATGACTCGTAAACAATGTTATCATCTCTGATGTTTTGTATAGATGTGTGGAGCACTGTTCTATCTCTTCAAGTGTTCAGCTTCTTATTCAAAAATATGTAAGGAAGAAAACACTGTTGCAGGAAAATAATCGACAGAATGAAAATCGCAGTTACTGCTGTAAAAGTTCCCATGGTGGAAAACGTTCTGACTTTTACAAAGTGCTGACTCTAGAGAGACTCCTTCCATAAAAATAAACTTCACCATTTTAATGAATATATATTTGTCTTTGTTTTCTCGCAAACTAAAAACAGGAAAAATAGGTGTGCTCTAACAAGAAAAGGCACCCCTACAGTCTCCAGACTGCTAAAAATGGCACAATTACTGATCTTTGATATCTAAAGCTAAATGTAAAAGGCATGTTAACATATGTCAAGCCAAGACAAGCAGGTCACATATATACACGATTTACAAAGCTTGGATAACGCTGTATTATACAAAGTCTAAAATATAGCACAGTGCTAGAATCAGCTGAGTAAAAAAAGATAGCATAATTCAGTATTATACAAAGTTTAAAAGCTAGCACAGAGTTAAGAATCAGCTGAGTAAAAAAGCTAGCATAACTCAAGCTGGGACAGCGCTAAGAATCAACTGAGTAAAAAAGCTAGCATAACTCAGTATTATACAAAGTCTAAAAGCTAGCATAGCGCTAGAATCAGTTGAGTAAAAAAAAAAAAAAAAAAAAACTAGCATAACTGAGTATTATATAAAGTTTAAAAGCTTGCACAGAGCTAAGAATCAGCAGAGTAAAAGAGATAGCATAAGTCAAGCTAGCACAGAGCTAAGAATCAGCAGAGTAAAAAAGCTAGCATAACTCAAGCTGGCACAGCGCTAAGAATCAGCTGAGTAAAAAAGCTAGCATAACTCAGTATTATACAAAGTCTAAAAGCTAGCATAGCGCTAGAATCAGCTGAGTAAAAAAAAACTAGCATAACTCAGTATTATACAAAGTTTAAAAGTTTGCACAGAGCTAAGAATCAGCAAAGTAAAAGAGCTAGCATAAGCCAAGCTAGCACAGAGCTAAGAATCAGCAGAGTAAAAGAGCTAGCATAGCTCAAGCTAGCACAGCACTATAATCAGCTGAGTAAAAAAAGCTAGCATAACTCAGTATTATACAAAGTCTTAAAGCTAGCACAGCACTAGTATCAGCTGAGTAAAAGAGCTAGCATAACTCAGTATTATACAGTTTAAAAGTTAGCACAGAGCTAACAATCAACTAAGTAAAAAAAAAAAATAATAAAAAAAAAAAGTTAGCATAATGCTCTATGTTATATAAAATCCAAAGGCTAGCATAGAGCTAAGAATCAACAAAACTGGCTTAAAGCTGGAATATACAAAGGGGATTGGCTGTTAACTAGGAGTGATATAATGGGGACAAATGTGTGACAGCAACCTGCCATTTATTTACTTCAAATGAGAGAAGGGGAGATGCATAAAGCCAAAATACATAAAAAAAATACAGATAACAGCAGACTGTTTTGGGCATTAAATTGTCACAGCAGGTGTGAGGTAACTGTATATTAACCAAATGCAAGTCACAATTAGAAAGAGAGGCTTAGGATAAAAAAACAAAACAGCAAAACCAACCACAAAATAAAAAGACTCAGGGACGCAATCATGGTGACAGGGACCTCTGGTGGTTTGGAGTGGAATTGTACATTGAAGCTGCCCAGGTGTAAATTTTTACTTTGATAAGATTTTCAACCCGAGCATATCTTGGAACAAAACGAACAAAAAAAAATTTGCATTAAGCTCACGCAGGGAAAGTGTCGTCGTCTCTCTTTGGCCACTGGAGTTTTGTCTGATCTGCTATCTGCATCAGATTAATGACGCATGTCATCCCAGCATCAATTAATCTGCTAAGAGGGAAATGGCTTTTCTGCACACAGACTCGAGGCGAGGAACCCACAGAAGTGCGTCCTGACACCGCGTATGATTTACGCACCAAATTCTCAGCTCGTTCATAACACGTCGGGGTCGTTTTTCATCGCCTCTGATTTTGCCGTTACTTTCAATCGTCTAGTATGACTAATGCTAAAGCGTCTTCGTTGGGTTGCAAAATTAGCAGCAAAATAAACATGATGGTTTTGAATGATATTGTGATTACAGTCGCTGAGTGTGATGTATGTCAAGAGTTTGTGGGGTTCAAAAAACGAATTCACGGTGATCACCGTGCGAATGCTTGTATTTGTCATAAAGCTTTTTACGCCTGTGAGAAGACAGCCGGCTCAGCACAGTTCCGTCGTTAATATCTGGAATTGCTCCCTGTACATTCGCATGATTTATTAGCATGCAATACGTGCGTGTATGCCGCACACGGAATGCAATTTTTTTTCTCTTTTTTTCATAGTTAACAGTTAAGTGTACAGGGCAAAATTGCAATTTGGAATAACTTAAGACCAAAGCCATTTCTACACATTCATTCAAAGGAGCAAAATTTATGCAGGATAAGTTTCTTGTATTCAGAATCGGGTTACGGAGCTGCTTAAGTTGGTTTGGTGACATTTGTATTTTTAGAATCATTGTAGCTCACGTCTCTGAGGTTGCCGGATCTTTCTTGAGTAGAAGGGTTTTTCAGTACCGTCTAGACCATCACCTTTAAAAATAAACACCTTAAAAAAAACCAAACAAACATATTGTTAATAAGTCTTTATTGGTCACATATACACAGTGAAATTCTTTTCTTGGCATACCCCAGCATGTCAGGAAGCTGGGGTCAGCCGTGATACAGCACCCCTGGAGCAGAGAGGGTTAAGGGCCTTGCTCAAGCACCCAACAGTGGCAGCTTGGCAGTGCTGTGGCTTGAACCCCCGACCTTCTGATCAGTAACCAAGAGTCTTAACTGCTAAGCCACCACTGCCACACAAACAATATTGTTGGGCTTGGGATAGAAAATATGGACTGAAGATGCAACTCTACAGCAATAAATAAACATCTAACTGAAGCCCCCGCATGGTCGGAGTCTGGATGTTCATCCCACGCTTCGTAGGGTTTTCTCCAGGTACTCCGGTTTCCTCCCCCAGTCCAAAGACACGCGTTGTAGGTTGATTGGCATTTCCAAATTGTCCGTATTGTGTGAATGGATGTGCGATTGTACCCTGCGATGGCTTGGAACCACGGGATCCGTTCCCTGGGATTGGCTCCAGGCTCCCCTGCGAATGATAAGCGGTACAGAAAATGATTGGATGAATGGATGGAATTCTCATGTAATTGAGACACGCTTCCATTTTCAGCAATTCCGTATGAGCAGTTCCCACACAAAGATCTGAGTAGCACTTAAGTCTGTAGTTAATTCTGAAGTAGGTTGATGTGGTATATTATATTGGGTTGATATGGTATCTTCATAATCTATAAATAAGTAAAGAAAATAAATGTCATCAGCTACAAATCCAACTCGTGCTGAGGAAGATTCAAATTCTGCCCTTATATACAACTGTAGGACTGTTATGGTAAAATCCCGAGAGTAAAATAAATTACAATGGATTGAAAGGTGAGTCTGTGATGTTTGTATATTCCAAGTACATGCTAGCCTGAAGAAAAATAGAAGGGTGTATAAATCAATGTTTTAGCCAATGTTACCTTAAACTAAAGGTCAACATGTCGAACACAAAGGAACTCAGCCAACAAATGCTTGTTCACTTCGGCAGTCACAAGAATCTTTAAACAAGTGCATTCTAAAACATGTGTACTCGAATTAAAAAAAACAAAAACAAAACATTATTCCTGGCTTATAGATGCAATAACATTCAATGAGATATCTGTAATAGCTTTTCGTTTCCATCACTCAACACATATATGCACATAATTTTCCCATTTGTCCACTTTGAAGTGAACTCATTCAGCTCTGATTTAGAGCAAATGAATACGTTGATGTTGTTTTTCTATATCACAAATAGAAAATTTGTTCTCTGGGACTCTCTCTCTCTCTCTCTCTCTCTCTCTCTCTCTCTCTCTCCCTTGTCTTAATTTCCCAGGAGTGCGAAGAATCCAAATGACGATCTACTCTGGCAAAATGAGAAAACGAGACTTTTGCTAAAGATGTCTTAAAGACATGGATGTCTACACATGATAATTTTAACCTTTGCTCATGCACGGTACTTGGCTTTTTGCAAATTGTCATATGTAGTGCATGAATTGCCTATAATAACGGGTTGCTTTCTGTAGGATGATGGGTCATGTATTATTCTGACATACCATTTAGTACAGGAAACCGGTAATACAGCGGAAGGAAATGTCAATCACGGTGTTTACATTTATTTAAGAGGATGCCTTTGGACGTCAAAATAGGCACTTCGGTCTCCAGTTAAAAATATACAGCATGATATATATATAACAAGCTTCTGTCCTTGACTCTGAGGTAGTAGGTTCCAATTTTCTTCCTACACCAAATCATAAACTATATTACATTTAGCTAACTAAATTTAGCTAAGTAAAGGACGGAATACCCTAAACTTAGCGAGCTAGCTGCCGTGCATTATAATTTTTTGTTTGAAACAAAACGGACAATCAATGACAAACATGTCTAGCTTATGCTATAACCCAGTCAAGTGAAACAATTAAGCTCAGAAAATTATTATTATAATAATCAGCATTTCTCTCAAGGACGTCAATATATTTGATCAAAGTGGGCATAACTCTGAAAATCCAAACCAGTACTCGAACAATTAAGTGGAATTTGTATGAAAACAAGACTAGCATGTATAAAGAGAAGATGTTTATTTAACATTTATGGAAGGAGTCTCCAATGTCGGCACACATTTTCCACTATGGGAAAGTCTTCAGCACTTTCTGGTTTAAAAATATGCCAAGTCTGTCTTTACTAAATCAAGAATTGTAATCTTTGGCAAATTACTGTCATATATGTCGGATAAAACATGTCGAGACATGCTATTACTGGAAAATAATCAACTTCACGGGCCACAGCACAGCTCCCCGTTGTTGATTATTTTCCCATAACAACCTACCCTAAATTGTTTTAATACTTATTTGCATATTGTAATATTAAAAGGAAGGAAAGACAATGTTTAATTTGTCCCAGTGGAGACAGAAGGCAGTCTTTGTCTTTGTCATGTCATATCGAAACCTAGCCCTTTTTTTTCTCCAGAAAGGACAAGCAGGTATAGTGGAATTGATTTTTATGAACTCAGATGAGCATTGTTCAAATAATTCAATTTCATGCTTCAGGGAATGAGCCATTGTTTTTATTTTTTATTTTATTGCTTCTTCTTCTTTTTTTTTTTTAAAGCACAAAAGACATGGACAGCTATGGAAATGAATAATCTCAGGGCCATGCTAATTAGGTAAGGGCTGGGAAGAAAGAATTCTTACTATTATGAAAACCTGGGAAAATAACAAAGTAAAGCATAAGAAGAGGATTGTTAAACGAAAATGTACATTAAGTTCCTGGAGAACATTTACTGCTTAGTTGATTAATGACATTTAACTGAAATTGAAACTGTACACCATCCAATGATAGAAATTAAAGTGAAAATGTCACCGTTCTTCCATAGTGAAACAAAGGAAGGTTTAGTCTGGTGGTTCTAAGCAAAATATTAAATGGCTTACATTTGTAGTGTAATTTAGTCATTCATTTTCCACAGCTCACAGCTCCAAAGTCCTTGGTTCAATCCTGGGCTCGGGTTCCATTCTGTGTTGGATTTTTGGGCATGTTATCCTAGCATCCATTTGGGTTTCCTCTGGATTCTAGGGGGAAATTTCAAGTAGTTTTCCCTCAGCAAATCAGACCAGAGACCTTGTGGCTAGAGACATTAGCTCAGAAAAGCAAGAGTTTTTACAAACCTTCATAGACTTTCCGTTTTCTCATTGGCGAACATCACCTGGGCTTTTTCCAGTCTTCACCTGTCCAATTTTGGTTCCCACTCTGGGCTCAGATTCCTGTTCTTGGCTGTGCAACCCAATATAGTTTTCTGCTATTGTAGCTCATCTGCCTAAAGGTTTGGTGTTGCGACATGCTTTTCTGCTCAGCACAGCTGTAAAGAGTGCTTATTTGTGTTTCCGTAGACGCTCTTTCAGCAGGAACCACTCTGGGCTTCCTACTAAAGTGGTCAGTGAGTCTATATTCTGTATATTTATTGCTGCCTAAATTTTTATATGATGAATTTTTAGATGTTAGGTTTAGACCACATTTTGGAATCAGAGCCAAAACTGGTCCAAATCTAACTGCTCTGTGTACAGCCAAGTTTAACGGTGCATTCAAGTCATGTCTGAAAGACCGTGTTTACGAGTTGAATGCATATGAACTCCACCACAAAGTTGTATTTATGAGTGGGAACTCAGGATTTTCTTTGAGCACCAAGTTTCCGAGTTGGGGGCATGTCAGTAAGAAAACATGGCGGAATCTATGGGATGCATCGTCTGTACTTGACGGTGCTTTGTCAGGCATTTTTATTTACAAGAAAATGAGCTAATTGCTTGCACAAAATAGGATAGTGTTGAACAATTACGATATAATATGTAACAATAATGTTTACAGTGGCTTCATAAATTGACTAAAAACATTAAAAAAAAGCAAAACACACCTGACGCACATGCTTTGTTCTTCATTTTTTAGAAGTAGAGTTAAAAAACCCTGCTGTATTATTTTGTAGTTAATTAAGAGAAGGTACACCGCCATCTTGCGCCAACCAAAGTGACTTGAACGCATCTGACGTCGTAATTATGACTTCCCAACTCATAAATATGAGCTTCCCAGGAGGACTTGAATGCACCATAATAAAAGGTGGGCTGACTGTAAGCCTCAGATATAGTCTCATCAAGGTGGAGTTGAGAAACCACTGGCACTAGCCAGACATTGGCCAACTACTTGTTGACTAGCTTGTCATACATTATTATTATAATTATTATTATTATTATGGTAGTTACAGGGTTTTTTTTTAAGCATAGATAGTCTGGTTTCTATTCAAGCTTTAGCTAATACAAATAATAGTAATGACATGCTTGTAAAAGGATTAAAATTCAAGGCATTCTGCTAGTCTGCTAACTAAAATATTTCCCCTAGAAATACAGATGTAATAAGACCTTAGACAAAGCATTTTCTAAGCTCTGTAAATGTAAAGCTAAAATGCCAGATGGTCCTGATTCACACACACACACACACACACAAAATCACTCTCCCTGCATCTCTCCATGAGAAAAAAAGAACTGACTTACATCAATCACTGGCAAAAACCCTTACAACGGCAACGCTTTAAAGGGTTATGCAGGAGTTGATGATAAAAAAAATAATTAAATTAAGGTAGTGGTGTGTTATCGCACCTCAACTGCACTGGTCCTTAACCAGGAATAACTAGGATTATTCTTAGCTGTGTTAAGATTTCAGGAGAGTGTTTTGGTGACCAGTTAGTACCACCTCAGTTACACCAGTCCTTGCTAGCTTTTTTGTTTTAGCTATGTTACCATTTCTTAAGAAAGCTTTGGCAGCTATTACTTCAGTTGGTATAGTGTTTGCTAGCTATAATTACCTATGTTAATATATGTTGGGAATGTTTTGGGACAAGTTAGCATCACCTCAGTTGCGTCAGTCCCTCCTAGCTATGATTTATTTTTAGCTGTGTTAACATTTCTTAGGAACGTTTTGGTGCCAATTATTGCACCAGTCCTTCCTAGCTATGATTTGTTTTTAGCTATGTTAACATTCTTCAGGAACATTTTAGTAACGAGTTAGTATCACCTCAGTCGTGCCAGTCCTTTCTAGCTAAAATTTGATTTTAGCTACGATAATATTTCCTAGGAAAGTCTTGGTGCCGATTACTGCGTCAGTCCTTCCCAGCTATGATTTGTTTTTAGCTACGTTAACATTTCGTAGGAACGTTTTGGTGACTATTTAGCATCACCTCATTACCACCAGTTCTTGCGAGCAATAATTAGCTTTTAATGAAATGTTAACCATGCTTAGGAATTAGCATCGACTTAGTTATTCATCGACCTACATCGACCTACAATTCAGGAAGAAATGTTAACTATTCCACTCTAAGAGCTTAGACAAGCCATTGCTACTCGCTTGTTTCCTGCCATGTTTTTTTCCCCACTTGTTTTTCAGCACAAGAGACAAAGGCATCTGGCAAGGCAGCAAATTAGCATGCTTGTATTATAAAATAACACCTCCCATGCCACAAGTACAGTATCATATGTCAGGCAGATTGAGAAAGTCTGCATGTGGCCAGTATGCCGCCTGCTAACTCATTGAAGCGTATGAGTTACAGTCATTTCTGACAGTGAGAGGGGGGTAATAACACATTTTTTATATAAATGGCATGACAACAAACCAGATGCCTGTTATCTACATTATTATCTATTAGCTGGCTGATTCAATGGTTGGGTGCCATTTTAATTGTGTTGCACTGCTGTAAGTATGTAGAGTAAAGTTAAAAGACATTTTAAAAACAGGCATAGATGTCCTTCCCAACAACCTAATGTAAAACATTCGGAATATTCCACAACAGGAAGTTGCATCGTTACTCTCATTCATTTTCAATGATATTGCAATATTGACTGATGAAAGTACAACCATGTTACACAAAATAAAAAGTACAAAAAACAAACAACAGCTATTGTCAGTAAAGAAACCTTGTACAAAATGATATATTGTCGTCAGAGATGGGTTGCCACCTTTTTTGAGTGGTTAAATACATGTTTTCTTAGAAGTCAATGTTGAAAAAGAAAGAAAGAAATAATAGTTATAAGAGCTAAATGGCACCCAAACGTTGTTGTATAATATCCATGGAGAACACAACTTTACACAGTCTTGGTGCTTCAATGCAGCTAATATAATCCTTGGATGTCCAGTGTGGATAAATCCTCGAGGATGCAGCTGACAGACAGCTATTTTTCGAGAAAGTTAGAGAATGTCAAGGCCCCTGTAATTAAATCACCCTTGCTGCAGTACATCAATCATTCTGCGTACGTGGCATTTATATGACATGTTGCAACTGAAGCATGTCATGTGCAGTAAAACCAAACTGTGATTTTCATAGAAATGAGACAGATGTTTTAAACGCTCTTCATCAATCAAGTGATCATTTTTTAGGGAGGCTGTACAAATATCTAGACATTCATATTCTTACCTATCACTGAAGCAAAAATAAAATGTATATTTGTGCCAAATATGGACATTTTCTAACATAT
>JANDJT010000206.1:8204959-8221978 GCA_024331685.1 Stegophilus panzeri | reverse complement strand
GTTGGGGGGGTGTTGTTGTTGGGGGATTTAAAAAGACTGGAGATTATGTCCTACAGTGGGTTGGAGTGATATATTTGTGTCTGGCACAGAGCCGTGGCCATGGCTCCGCGCCCTGCAGAAATCTTCTGATCCGCAATTGAAACATAAATAAAAGCCACTGGCTATTACTTAGAGTGAAGGTGGGTTTGAAGGAAGTTGTGCTCTGCGGAAGGGGAAGGGAAAACGAAAGAGAGGAAAAAATAAATCTCCTCTAGCTCATGCTCTCTTTCTCTCACTCTCTCTGTGCTTTGGAAGGAAAGAGTTTCGTCTTCTGCCTCTCAACAGTATTTTAGGAGAAAGCTCAATAAAATGAATTATGGCCTTTCTCTCTCACTCTCCTCTCTCTACTTTTTGAAGCAGAGGATTAGTGACCTGGCGATTCAGGTCACCTGGTTGCCAATATTTTAGTAGCAAGCTCAGTGATATTAGCCGTCCTGACTTACTCTCTCTCTCACGCTTTCCATCTCTGGCAAAAGCCATATTTCATCATAAGCAAGACACATTAGACACCTGGAGAAGAAGCGTCCCTTACTTTTTTGGCACGAGCAAATGTGTGTATCTGTATTCTAGATGCTGCGTAAATCTCATTACAGTGCCGTGCTTAAGTATTCTTTGGCCCATAAACGCAAAACACATTAATGAACCAAAAATGCAACAGCAAATTCGGAAGCACAACAGCTATTCAGAAGACATAACAACAGAACAAAAAAAACACAACAGCAAATCAGAAAAGACAATAGAAAAACCAAACACACAACAGCAAAACCAAAAACACATCAGCAAAACTAAACAAACAACAGCAAAACCAAACACACAACAGCAAAACTAAAAACCCCAAACAACAAAACCAAACACACAAACAAAACCAAACACACAACAGCAAAACCAAACACACAACAGCAAATCAGAAAAGACAGTAGCAAAATTAAAGACACAACATCCATCCATCCATTTTCTATACCACTTATCCTATCCTATCCTATATTCCCATGCTCCTATCCCAGGAGCATGGGACACAAGGTGGGGTACACCCTGGATCGGATGCCAATCCATCACAGGGCACACAAAAACACAACAGCAGAACCAAAAACACAGATCCAGAAAACACAACCAAACCATAGACATAACAACAAACCAAAAACTCAACAGCAAATACACACACACACACACACACACACACACACACAAACAAGAAAACCAAAAGCAAAACTAAAAATACAACAGCAAATCAGAAAAAAATGCAACAAAACCACAAAAGCAACAGCAAAACAAAACACACACACAAAAAAAAACACAATAGCAAAATCAAATCAGATCATCAGAGCAAATCGGAAAATGTAGCAACAACAAACCTGGAACTGAAATGGACTTAATCTACATATTATGTCATGAAGCGACACAATATTCAAATGTGGCAAAAAAATTCAATACAGTTTTAAAAAATTGATTTACAGATAAAACACAATAGCTGTGATTTCATCCCCAAGTATTCATCCCCACTGCTATGAAACTCCATCACTGTTTGGTGTATTCTCAGAAGAGGAATCCCTGTTTGTGGATGGATCACACGCATATTTCATGTGGAAATTGTAATATCTGTCATCGTCACCAGATCCTTATTTTCCAGAGGCAAAAATGAGAGGAACAAAAGAGATTCCATGTAGTGACAGGGGAGAAACTAGTTTGTTTTGTAGTGTCTCCTGCCTGAGGGACTCGCTTTACTCTGATACCAGATGGCTAATAAGCACTGGAGTCTGGAGGGATGAGGGAGAGAGTGCATGGTTGGGTGACAAGGGCATTTCAGTGGAGCGACAGAAGTGCTCAGCGAGACGCATTCTTGCTGTCTTCACAGGGGCAACGATGTTGCTTCTTCCAATAGACAAGACAACAGTGATAATGACATGCTGGTGGTATAGGAACCTAGTCTGAACTTGTGTGAAAAATGTAGAAAATCATAAGAAAAGCCATGCCCACTAAATCCACTCATCAAAATTAATATTTAACATTTACAAAACATTTCATATAAGAATCCTTAGTAATCATGAGCTCAGGTTGATGAATCTCTTCATCAGACCCATTTGGGAGTATTGTGTCAGACCAGGGGCAGTAGATGCACGTCACCCCAGCCTGGGGACATTACACCTCCCTGCCAGTAGAGATCTCCATCCCCTGAGTTCTAGTTTACCAACTTCGTATTTTTAGAGTGTCTAAAACTCTAGAAGGTCTAGTCATTGGAATACACCATTGTGAAATCTTGCCAAATCCCAGCAAAAAACAACAACAAAAAATAAACCAACTCAGACATTTCTTGGCTGTACAGGTGCATCTAAAAAAATGTGAATATCGTGGAAAAAATTCTTTTTTTCCGTAATTTAATTCAAAAAGTGGACCTTTCATATATTCTAGATTCATTACACATAAAGTGAAATATTTGTTTTAATCTTGATGATTATGGCTAACAGCTCACGGAAATCAAAAATCCAGTATCTCAAATATTAGGATAAAGAATTTATAATAAAGAAATGTCGACCTTCTGAAAAGTCTGTTAATTTATGCACTTGATACTCTGTCTGGGCTTTAATCCTTTTGCACGAATTACTGCATCGATGCGGCATGGCATGGAGGCAATCAGCCTGTGGCACTGCTGAGGTGTTCTGGAAGCCCAGGTTGCTTTGAGAGCCTTCAGCTCGTCTGTATTGTTGGGTCTGGTGTCTCTCATAGATTGTCTATGGGTTCAGGTTGGGCAAGTTGGCTGGCCAATCAAGCACAGTAATACCACGGTCAGCAAACCAGTTACTAGTAGTTTTGGTGCTGTAATCCTTAGTAGTCCTGCTGGAAAAGGAAATCAACATCTCCATAAAGCTTGTCAGCAGATGGAAGCATGAAGTGATCTAAAATATCCTGGTAGATGCTGCATTGACTCTCGACTTGAGAAAACACAGTGGACCAACGCCAGCAGATGACATGGCACCCCAAATCATCACTGACTGTGGAAACTTCACACTGGACTTCAAGCAACTTGGATTCTGTTCCTCTCCACTCTTCCTCCAGACTCTGGGACCTTGATTTCCAAATGAAATGTAAAATTTACTTTCATCTGAAAAGAGGACTTTGGACCACTGAGCATGGTCCAGATCTTTTTAAAGGCTCAGGAAACCTTTGCAGGTATTTTGAGTTAATTAGCTGATTAGAGTTCTTCACAGGTCAACATTTCTGTATTATAAATTCTTTATTCTAATATTTTGAGATACTGGAATTTTGATTTCCGTGAGCTGTAAGCTGTAATAATCAAGGTTAAAACAAAAAAGGCTTGAAATATTTCACTTTATGTGTAATGAATCTATAATATATGAGAATTCCACTTTTTGAATTAAATTAAGGAAAAAAATTAACTATTCCACAATAATCCACTTTTTTTTAGATGCACCTGTATAATTGTTAAAAAGTCTCAATACTTGTTAGAACCAAGCCTCCCCACAACATGATGCTATGACCACCATGCTTTAACTTCAGCCAATACAATACTCATTGAAGAGTTTTCTTTGCAGTTTTGCTTGTTAGCACTTATTTTTCATCAACAGGTTACTTTAGATTTTTCTTGTATATCATACAATCATATTCATATTCATGATGTTTAATTTCTGATCTTATTTTTCAGTAAGCTCTAACCAAAGACACATACCCTCCCTTCCATGTCTATCTTATTTACTTGTTTGTGTTGTTCCTGGGTTTTAAATTAATATTGATCTGCATCCAATCTCACAGCTCCATCGGGATTAAATGAATCAATATCCCTAAATTACAATCAGCATTCCAATATCTGTCGTCCTGCTAATTTGACACATCCATTAAAAATAGATTCATGTTTTGTTGGGTTTTTTTTGTATTGGCAGTGGAAATTATACTAAATATCAGAATGAGTTCCTCCAAGATAGTCATTTCATACACATTAGGGATCGAGAAACTTTTGCCAAGAAGCTGGTGTCTATGACTTTGAGCGTCTAAGGACTTTCATTCAGTGCTATGACTCTTGTAGTATCAGAAATGCTTCCATGGAAACCTCTTTTCAACATCTGGGCTGTTTATTAGTGTGAATGGTGAAGTGTGTTTGACTAAGCAGTAAGTGTGAAGCAGCATGGCAGGGAGGATTCGACTGCACTGCTACTTGTTGAAGATGTCGTCAGCATATTAGGGGAGGCAATGAGTAATCAGGATAAATGGAAATGAATCTTCTTAATGAAGCGCAAACGAAACTTTAGAGTTCAGGGTGCGTCAACTGGTGGACTGATTCTAGGGAGTCTAATTTTTCAACAATGAACCATTGAGGCTTCTCAAGAGGATGCTCAATTGTGTCTTGCTGCAGCTAATCACCTGCAGGTTACATATTGAGAAAAGAAAGAGTTTTCACTAATTTATTTTATATCTAATCTGATAAATGAAAACAGAATGTTTGAAAACGAACAGACGGAAATGTAAGTATTTATTTTTTGCTAGTGATGCGAGAATTGTGACCAACCTATGACAGTACTGGTATAATCTGCATGTCATCTACATTATAGTGGAAGATTTTGACACAGGGACCAAAGAATGCAAACAGGCCTAAGGGGCAAGTTTAGCTGGGAGATGAGATGTGAGTTAATCACAGAACAAATATAAAGAAGGAAGGTTTGGAAATAGTTGAGCTACCATGTGGAGAAATTCGATTTGGAGATAAGGATAGATACTGCATGCATCAGTGGGAGGAAAGTGGGTCAGGAAGTGCCAGAACAGACTTGTTGAACAGGATGAAGAGTCAGAGGGGAAATGTTTCTTTGCACTTGTTTAAGGAATGAAGTAATTACAAGGTGACACGTGTTGGTCCAGAGATCTGGGGGAAGATGTGATACAAGACTTGAGAAAGTTGTTCATAAAAACAACATGGATTTCGGACATATATACGTACATCAGCCACATCATTAAAACCACCTGTGTAATATTTATTCCACACAATTCCACAAGACCTCTGAAGGTGTGCTGTGGTATCTGGCACCAAGATGTTAGCAGAAGATCATTTAAGTTCTGTGAGTTGCGAGGTTGGGCCTCCATGGATCAGACATGTTTGTCCAGCCCATCCCACAGATGCTAGAATAGATTGAAATCTGGGGAATTTGGAGGCCAAGTCAACAACTTGAACTCTCTGTCACGTTCCTCAAACTATTCCTGAACAATTTAACAGTGTGGCAGGGAGCATTATCCTGCTGAAAGGGAATACCATTGCCATGAAGGGGTGTACTTGGTCTGCAACAATGTTTAGTAGGTGGTATGTGTCAAAGTAACATCCACATGAATGCCAGGACCCAAGGTTTCACAGCAGAACATTGCCCAGAGCATCGACCTGATCAATTTGGTAGGGTCAGAATTCGGTGCCGGCAGCATAAATTTCGTGGACTCAACTTGCCTTGTGTCAACAGTTCGGGCTGGTTCTGCAGAAATGACCCCTTATTAACTTCAAGAGAGACTGGTGGGTGATGGAACTTAAAGGTACAGCTTTACCCATGGCTGATAGAAAGCTCTGACACTGGAGACTCCTTCCATAAATGCTGAAAAGCTCCTCACAGAACACTTACACCATATTAACAATGACATGCTTTTTAAAAATCTGTTTATATGGCACATCCGCCTTACAGGTCCTTGTTACTATAGAAATGATAATGTATTAAAATGATATTATTTATTTATTTATTTATTTATTTATTTATTACTTCCCCTTCCTATCGCTTACCTTCTAATTTTGTTTTTGTCCTGAGCTCATAAAAAAAATCTCATAAAATCTCATTAATGTTGACTTGTGCAGCTGTTGTAGTGTAACTATGCTGCTGTCAAGGGTATAATGAGATGGCTGAAACACAGCCACCCAGACGGCTGATTTCCGCAGCACTAATATGCCAACAGGCTGGTTTTTATAGGTATGATGTAAATGTTTTTTCCTCTTGTTTCATTTTTGCTGTGTATTCGCTCACCTCAGCTATGGTACGCATGCCTAAACAGTCTTGCGGTAGCATTACAACCCTAATGTGGAATAGAACACATTTCATGTGGAACTTTGACGTGTTATTATACCGCAGCCAAGGTACTTACTTGAGGCGTGTTAAAATCAGGCCCCAGTCGTATAATGTACAATCATAAGGTCACCTGCTGTGTTAGTGGAGGGGAAAAAAAAGAGGGAGGAAAAACGCTGCCTTGAGAAATATCTACTGTATGCCTATATAGACATTCACTGCCTGGTGTGTTACGGAGATATTAAAAAAGTTTTGAATTACGAACAAGAATATTACTCGCAGATGAACCAGTAATCAACATATGATGAACGTGCATTTGTGCACGTGTCAGAATTTGTAATTAATTTGCAGCAGTGGCAGTGTGCTGTAAAAAAAGCCACCTTAGAGATATGAAAACACTTTTCCTTTATCCTGAGGTGTTTGCTCGCATTTCACAAGCTGAAGACTGTGTATTTAGATGATTATAGATGATAACTCAGGATTTCCTTCTAACTTAAAAGTGAAAGGAAACATAAAAACGCTTTATATGACAGCACTGCAGAGTGCTCGATTCTGATTGGTTATTACCATACCAGTTAACGTTATTGAATGCCCTTTTGCATTCAGATGTATTCCTATTTCATCGTTTGCACATCATACATTGGTAACTCAAAGGGGTAAACTATAGAATCATCCTTGCTCCCAAGACTTGCTCTTATTATGGCTTTGCCGAACTCACATACGCCCTGAAGAAATGTTAAACACGAATTTTAAGTGGCTTTTGATTAAAAAAAAGAAGAAGAAGAAAAAGAAACACTGCTGTGATTTATGCTAGTACATCATTGTGTCTATTGCAGCAGACTAATAGTTATAGGTGATGTCAGATGCTATTCACTAGCCACTAACAAAAAAATCTGTTAACTGTCCCTAGACTCTCCAAACATACAGTATAATTGTAGTACTGCCTTCTCAGTGATTCTTGTCAAGCATACGGCTCTGTAATACTTACATAGACATATGTGCATTTTTGTCTCATAGGACTATTTTAGGACTAAAGCTAACAGTATATTTCTATAACAGGTCGATGGTATGTTGTAATTTATATACTGTAGTAGTATGCGCACAATTAAACATTTTAGATATTTGATATTTTTAAAAAAGTGAAATGCTATAGATTACAGAATGTGCTGGATTGAGTGTTATTTTATAAGATTCAGAATAATGATGGTGGAAGCCATTTTGTTCAATTAAACCAAATTCTGCAGTGATGATCTGATGTTATAATTAGGGCTATTCAGCCAGTAATATATTGGCATTACACTAGACTCCTACTGGCATGGATAGCCCGGAGGGAAATCCGAACTACAGTTCCCATCAGCCACTGCACCACACCATCATGTCACATGACCATTTGAACTACACTTGAACTTCATTCTTGTTAACAAGCACTTAAGGGTATTTATAGCCACAGTTTGCACTATGCTGTTTGTCTTGCGTTTGTCTTTCTCTGCCATCATTTCTGTCGTAGGGTTCATGGTCTTTGTTTCATTTTGTTTTCATTGTTAGTAAACGCTTTATCTGCACTTGCATCCATCTCCAAGCTGTGACACTTACAGTATTGGATTTATTTAAATGCTTGATATCTTCTAATTCATATAATCATCATATTCATTTTTAAATTGTCTATTGCTTTTTTTGTTACATCGCATTCGACAGCAAAGGAAAAAACAAACAAACACAATTTCCTTCTTCAGTCTGCATTTTCCATCCATTATATTTTCAAAGGTTTACAGGCTTGTGTTTAATGGCAGTGGCACTGTTGAAAACCTTGACTTGGTAGTACGTACTCACGAAAAATCTACTAAAGAAACATTTGGATAAATTCTGAACACAGCCCAAAGAGCATTTCCCTGAGTTGAACATGAGCTTATAAAAGGTTAAGATGTCTCTGTAGACTAATTTGGATATTGGATATTGTGCTTTTTTTTTTTTTTTACCTGTATTACAGCTTTCTTATATGTAAAGCTGCTAAGAAAAGGGAGTCTTTACAATACCTACTAATCCATTGTAATTTTAGACTGCAGGAGAATGCCAATAAACTCTCCAATGATATTGTTTTGGTAATAAATTGCAAAGTTGTAAAGACCTTTAACAGAAATGAAATGTATGGAAATATCCATAGTGTACACTGAAACTCAGAACCCTACTGATTGACAGCTAGGAGCTTCAAGGTTCTCTTTAGAGTTTTTATTTTGACACAATATTGTCCCACAAAAAACTCTACAGCAAAATCAAATAGCTGCTCAAGTAATCTCATTCGCAGTGATAAAAGCTTTCCTTTTGCTTCTTTCCACAGAGACTTCAAGCAACCGGGACTCGTTCAGAAACCAAAGGTCTTTTTGAAGAGCCACAAACATAACATCCATGTTTTACAGATCGCAGGAGATCTATGACATACCTCATAGTGAGGTTTTTTCCCCCCTGCTCAACCTGTTATGTTATCTCAGAAGAAAGAGAAAGGTTTGATGTTTTATCAGATCAGCTGATAACTATGGATACTAAGCACTGTGTTAGAATGAAAATCAGTCTGGATGATAAGTGACTGAAAATACACTTACAGCCTATTATACAATGGCGTTGACCAGTTCTTGATTCTGATTGGTCAGAATCTCATTCTCACAGAAAAATGTTATTGTTTCTATAGTAACAACAGACACCCGGGCTTGTATGGACTCTCTGCATATGCGGACGTTTAAAAAAAAAAAAAAGTGTAATTGTTTATGTAGCACTAATATCCGTGCTTTGTAACAGTGAGATTTAACACTGTAAGTTTAAGTTTTACTACAATTCAATTCAAGGGAGAGAAAAAAGAGGCCAGTGAACAAACAATTCCACAACAAGATATGTAACTATACACGCATAAAAAGTTTCATTCTATAATTAATAATTTACTTTAATTATGCATTGGTAAACTGCTTTGAGTCCACCATGCAAGCCCCAGTGTACAGTATGTTGTTACTATAAAAACAATAACGTACCAGAATGAGATTCTGACCAATCAGAAACGAGAAATCGTCAATGCCATTTTATAAGAGGAATACTGTAAAACACTTCATTTTGTGCTGTAAAATAATGGAAGATGATGAACTTTGCCATCGTAACAGTAGCTCCACTTTACAACTCCATCATTGATGGTTTTCCTAGAACAGCAGAACCCAGAGAGTTTTATCCCTCAGAACAGGACATGTTTACTTTAGAACCATTTCAGCTACTAAGAATACTTGATGTTTCCTACTAAAATGAAAGAACCTTACGTGTTTTCCTACTAAGCCGAATTTAATTTAGTGAACATCAAGCAAAGGCGCATCTGTAAGCAGAAACAGCGATATATTTTGCCAGTGCAAGAATGCTAATTGCGCTGTATGTCATGAGTAGCTGTCTTTTCACGATAAAGCCGTCAAGCTTTGAAATATAAGATTCTAACTTCTAACGGTCCACAGTGCTTTGGTTCAGGAGGAAAAAAAAAATTGCTCACATCCTTGAGGCATATTCTCCATATCTTTGATCCGGCGGTGAAAAGGTCAATCCGAGACAGCCTCGGTCATCACGTGTTGATTAAAAGAGGGCAGATCTTGACTGCCCTGAACGAGAGGGACGATGACGAGGTGAGCCTTCGTGCAGTCCCTGTTATTACACCTTTAACCTCGTAATCAATGTCTTGTGAAACAACAGTTTGTCAAAGGCTCCTCATGTTTCATTCATTTGCTTAACAAACATCAAGCCATTTTGATTCTAATTACTGCTGCATCTTAGCTCAATATTTATTCAGTTTAATTAGTTTCTCAGTCGAAAGGTGTAAACTAAATCCAAGTTATAAATGGACAAACCAGTTAGAAGTGAAAAAGGTATCAAGGTATTACATAATTAGTCAAACAGTTTTGTTGACTGCGTAACAGAGTAGAACTGATAAACACTGAAAATACATAGTGGCATAGCTGGTCGTACGTCACAACTCCTGGGTTCGGTGTTCGATACTGAGCTCGAATTACTGTCTGCATGGAGATTCCAATGTTCTCTCCATGTCTGTGTGGGTTTCCTCTGGGTTCTCTGGTTTCCTGCAGGTAGGTGTACTGGCTAGCTGCTCTACTGTACATTGCCCCAAGGTGTGTGTATGGGTGTGCCTGACAATTTACTGACATCCCATCCAGGGTGTATTCCTGCCTTTCCTGTAGTTCCTAGAATTTGCTCCAGATTCACGGAGACCCAGACCCAAATAAAGGGGCACGTGGTAGCTCAGTGGTTAAGCTGTTGGCCTATTGATCAGAAGGTCATAAGTTCAAATCACAGCACTGTCAAGCTTCCAATACTGGGCCTTTGAGCAAGGACCTTAACCCTCAACTGCTCAGTTGTATAAATGAGATAAACATAAGTTGCTCTTGATAAGGGCATTTGCCAAATGCCATAAAGATGAATAAATGAAAGTATTTTTTATCAATTGTGCGCATTGTCCACCATACAAGTCCCTATAGAAATGTTAATATATTATAACAAGCACATTTAACATACACCTTGCAGTCAGAACTACTGTCAAAGCTGCTGTTATAGAACAGTTAATTATCATATTCTGGCCAATCAGAATTGAGCATTCAACATTATATGATATTATATTCGATAAAATATCAAAAGAAATTAAGGTCCCTACAAAACCTTTTTGTTGTTAGCAGTTTTCTACCTGCAGAAATCCTACCTAGCTGCTAATTTGGTTAGCTGGAAAATATGTAACATCACTACAAACACTGTTTTTATGTGAGAAGCAATGTTTTGATATGTTGCTCTGTTGGTAATTGCAGCCTTACCTCTGCCATGTGCACCTATTTCTCTGGGGGCTAAGTGCTACTTATTTGCTTGTTTCCTTTTCAGAAGGTGAAACCCTCAATTAGTACTTTAAGCAGCCTAGTATTAAGTAACGTATTAAATAAAGTGCAACTGTTGAACTCCTGGAAAGTGTTAGCTAAATAGGGTTGATTATTGAATCTCACACCTCAGTGGTCAAGAAAAGCTGTGTTTTTTTTGTGGGATAGTGTGACTTTATGGCTTTGAATTGAATGGGGGAAAATGCAAAAACTGTGAAATGTCTAGGTGGGCCCTGGTGTTGCTTTCCAGATTTGTCTCTATACTGCACATTGAGCTTATGATTAAATGGTAATTGTGCTTTTTTCCTTACAGAGCAGCCTCTTTCCCTATTACGTTGCTAAACATTTAATTGGCTACCATTAAACTTTTATGTGTGCCATTGAACTAATCCTGTAATCACCTAGTGATGAAATATCATATGTATTAAAAAGGTCAGCCATAATCTATGAATCCTGAGTACGTGATTATCTAACACAACCTGAACACCACAGCTGCCTAAATAAATATACACACACATCAGTCATCAGAATGGGGGAAAAAATCTCAGTGATCTCATTGACTTTTACAGTGGCATGGTTGTTGGTTCCAGATGGACTGCTTTGAGTATTTCAGAAACTGCTGGGCTCCTGGGAATTTGACATGCAACAGTCACCAAACCTGTTCCTGAAGATCTCCCTTCCTGAAGACTTTAGCTCCAACAATAAGCGTGTCCACCTGACCATCTAAGAATTGCCTTAAGAACTTCTTGATCAACTATAACAGGTCTGTTATATTTTGGTTGGAGATAAAACCTATAGGAAGGCAGATCTCAAGGAAGAGAGTTCCACTGGTCTACAGAGTATAACCTATGGTTACTCAAATAACTACTCTGTACAACAGTGGTGAGCAGAAAAGCATCTCAGAACACACAAAACACTGAACCTTGATGACAGTAGAAGACCACATCGGGTTTCACTCCTGTCAGTCAAGAACAGGAGTCTGAGGCTACAGTGTGCACAGGCTCACCAACACTGGATAAAAAGATTAATAAAAGAACAGGCGATGGTGTTTCTGCCTGCACCTAACACAGACAGAAATGCATTTTTGAGCACACAAACAGATTGTCTCTTGCTCTGTATTTCACTACCTCTACTGTCAGAGGTTTACTGGTTTACCTATTGGGATCTCATTTCCATATATCAGACAAGATCAACCCAGATGATGTTTCCAGATGATTTAGATTCTGTGCATTTGTCCTAATTCATCTACCAAGTTCTCTTCTCTCCCAGCAACATGTTAAATAATAATTAACCATGAAACTGGTTGAATTTTCCAGCTTTCTCATTTATAGCTCTTCTTCAGGAGTGGTCAGCTCCACTACCTGCTTAACTGGGATGGATGTGCAGGTCATGGTAGTCTGGTGAAATCACAGGCAACCAGAGACCCCTTCTCTATGCCCATCATTAACTTTGTTTCATTAGTCTCAACGATAACCTCTAATGTATATCACGTTATCAAAAACGAGGCGCTAAACAGCTTTAGATGATTCATTTCTGTCACCACTGTAGTGGATTTGGCCAAATGAATGCAGATATTTGAGTTTCCCAATACCAGAAAATAATGTTTTGAATAATACAGTGATTTGTGCAATTCCAGTAGAATGATAATCATACACTGCTGTTTGTTTCATTAGTCTCAACGGTAACCTTTAAACTATATCAAGTTATCAAGAACGAGGCTATAAACAGCAACAATTCTAGTAGAATGATAATCATACACTGCTAGCGGTGAGCTTGAGAGATCTACACTTGTTATGTCCCAGGGGGAACCCACCAGCCAGACCTCTTGGCTTAGAGAGGATTCAGGAAAGAACCTACCTAATACAAGTGCAAATAAATTGCCCCAGATTCATAACCTCATCACCTTGTCATTCTTGGACTGCAATGACTATGAGGGCACAAACCGACAGATTTCCTGGATTTGCAAGGATATAATAACTGTCTGATCCACAGAATTTCAGGACAATTTTCGTAATCTCTAATGTAGAAATTGAACTTCTCCTATAAGCCTATCTCTGACTCCTAACCCTAGCCCACACAACATTGTAGAACACAAAACATCATATTTAACACACACATCCAGCCTGAAATGCACCAAGTTGTCCCAACCCCTTGGAATTTTGTATCAATTCCAACCAGGTAGGAGGAGATGGATCAGGTCCAACTCTATGAAATGGACTTTTTGTTTTGCAGTAAAGGCTACTTGCTGGATGAAAGGTCCAGCTAAAAAAAAAGCAACTAAGGACTGGATAAGTACCTAACTAAATGCTGACAATTGCTACCTTTTAATGTTTAACCATTAATGATTAATTTGTTCATGGCTATAAATAAGATGGTCATTTTGGTCTGCCGTCCATTCCAGAGTTTATTCCTGCTTGCACCCAGGGTTTCCGGGATAAGCTTTGGATCTATGACCTGGACCAAGAAAAAAGCAGTTCCTGAAGAGGAATGAATGAAACTGCAGGAGAAGATTTGCTGCAGAACCTGCAATGGTTCATGGAGAGAAATCTGGAATCACTCAACCATGGCCATTTGTTACATATATTGATTGGTTCTGCTACAATATTTTTTGAGTGCTTGGTCTGATCCACTGAAATACCTTAAACCATGTTGCCTTAAACTATATTCTGACTGTGAAGATTTGATCAATCTTACATGGACCAACTGTGTAGCACAGACAGACCCACTTCATTCGATTTAAGAGTCAAGTACAATCTGATACACAAGGAGACAAGCATTATGAGTACTGTCTCATACCTTATGGTCAAACTACTTACCTTTCTGTGCTCCAGGCCATTGACAATAACGTCCTCCATGACACTGCACTGGTTCAAACATTATCTAGCCCAGGATTAAGCAGTAATTAGTGCAAAATTAAATTAGTAGATAAATGTTTCTCAAGGCCTTCTTGAACAGTTATGAAGTTTTTAGCTATGGCTTAAAAGCCTCTCTGAAATGGAAATCCTCTTCTGTAGGTTTGTACATAGAACCACTACAGGTACAGACAACAATTTTGGTCAATCATTTTTTGGATCTTTGGATACGTTGCCTGTAGAGCAGGGGTGTTCAATCTTCTCCGGAAAGGGCCGGTGTGGTTGTAGGTTTCCATTCCAACTAAGCAGATAGAATAGAATTTTCAGTGGTTTTTGGTCTCAATCTTGACATGGTCTCACGTTCATTGGTACTTGATCTCGACTTGGCCTTTTTCCCCACTTAAGACTCGGTCTTGACTTAATCTCGGCTAGTTCTGGTCTTGGACTTGATGGTGACGGTCTTGGCGACAGCCCTATTCATTAGTGCCCCTTTTTGGAAACCACAGAACCCCAGCTATTTTATTTTTTTTAACTATTAATTTGGTTTATGATTCGTATTATTGGATGTTACATATATTTTGTCCTGCAGAGTGAAAATGGGAAAATTAGAAATGACTGAGACAGAAGTGCATGTTGTTACGTTTCATAACTTATCACTGCTAAATGGTTGAGTGAGCATCTTAGTAAGATCTTAGCTTTTATGAAACTGGGCTATTAATAACTCGGATCGTTTTATTTTTATTATATAGACTTTCTAAACACTGAGTCAGCCAGACAGAAAAGTGTCCTTATATAAATTGGACAGTTGAGTCGTGAGTCACCCGGCTGTCAGAAGCAGCCAACCTTGGCGCTCTCACTACCTAGTAATAAAACCCAATGTGAAGCTCATAATGTGACACTTTTTTATATAATGACTGAATAAATATGACCCAGCAAGCATGCTTGACTGGCTTATCGGTGGTGTTTTCCAGTTTTCCATCCAACGTATCAGTTCCTTGGTTCTCTCTCTCTCTCTCTCTCTCTCTCTCTCTCTTGCTTGTTGCAGATGGAGAACATGAATAATTGATACAGTTTAATGAGCTTGGTAATGACTGAGTCTGAATGAGAAACCAGCAGCAAACCAACAGCATGGGAAGAAAAACGTCTGTTTCAAGTCGAGTTAATGCTTCAGAAGCTTGATTAAGTTGTTAAGCAATTAATACTTGGCCAAACAACTCATCCGGGGTAATAGTTTTCAGGCTAGGGGGCGCTGTATCCATGTAAATAATACCCCCATATTTAAAAAAGTAAACATATAGAAATAAAACCCGGTCCAATGCAAATGGATTACTTATTTGTTAAGTGTCAACATCAAAAACATTTATTTAATCTTTACTTGCATGCAGGATCAGAAATTACTTATTAATTAATTATTAATAAGTAATTTTTAATAAATTAATTAATTATTAATTCCACTAAATAAATTAATTATTAAGTCCACTGACTTCTTCTCCTTCTCCTGCTACTTGAATTCCCGTTTTTCTATTGGGCCTCATTTATTAAGCTGGATATTATATGTAACTAATTCACATGTGAATCATTCATAAGAGGAATTTACACAAGAAACATTCTTAACTGTCTCACTATTATAAACCTTGACCTAGAGGCTTTTAACTTGTATAAAATAGTGACGAGTTTCTGTGATTTTATATATGGAATATGCTGTCAAGTTTTAAATAGCTTGTTTATTTCAATTATATGCACAAGTTTAATGATGAAATCCAGTCATTTAATAAGAACGGATTTAATTAAAGAAACATGAAATATGGAAAAATATGAATAATTAAAGAAACCAAGCCAACACAAATCAATAAATTAAGACAAGTAAATGAGACTAGTCATTTAATTAAGAAAAACTAATTCTATAGTGTAAATGAAGGACGCACTGCAATGGCTAAGCTGGTTTACAAGTTAATCTTTTAATACTGATCAACAGTTGAGAGCCAGGACTAAATGGCCGGTAAGTGAACGATCTGGTATATCTCGATCTGGATTGTGCCGTATGCTCCCTATTGTGCTGCGTGCCATCACCGGATTTTTGATGAATACATCAGGTTTCCTTATGAGACACGCCGTCCTGTTTTTCCAGCATGGCATCTGGGAAGGGCCATGAAGAGGGAAGAAATACCTTTTGTCAAACCATGTTGTTTGACACTTCTTTCTCAAAATAACTCCCACTTCTGCCTCTGAGAAATTCCTTTTATTTTGCCGTTTAATCCTCCATTTGCGCTTACAGCTCATGGTGAGTGTTACCTTTTATGGATGTTTGTGAGCGTCGCTACATGCAAACCTGCTTTGCATTTTGTGGCCGATCGTTCTTCATCAACATACACGCATGAGTACGAAGAAAAAATGAAACACGACTATCTAGTCCATCAGGTTCTCACTGTACATGAGTATGTGTGTGTTAAAGAGAGCTAGGAAGGTGGCAGGAAGAGATAAAGAGCCAACAGATTCCAGATACAGATTCCAACAGTCATAATAATAACCATAAGACCAAAAGCTTATAAGCTTATAACTAGCACGGGATTTGGGTTTAGAAATAGTCACATCTTTCATCGTCTTCAATTTTCACGCTAATTCAACATCGTCACCCAGTTTAAAGGGTATCCTGTATTTTCATTAGCTCTTTGAGTGTACTTTAGCAGAACAGGCATGCATTTCACCACTAACATGTGCTCTGAACACTGCCCACTAGCTGTGGAGTCCCATTCAGCTCAAAAAACAAGGCTAAGGAAAACTGATTCTATTGTTTTACATCATTATGATTAAAAAAGTATGGACATCATTTCACATATTGCAAAATAAAAATAAAATACCATATTGACATAAGAACAGAATCAAGCTACATATTAGTCTCTCTCACACTCTCACACACTCATTCCCTGCATGTGTGTTTTTCTCCTCGGTTCAGCTCATCAGCAAATCATCAGGTCCTTCATGAGCTGAGTCAGTGTTTCCCACCCTCTTCTCCTTCAGTCCCTGCACATTTGAGTGTTTTCTTGCCATAAAACTCCTGACTCATCACCTCATTAGCATACAATTCATATAAATGGCTGTGCCAGTGGGGCAAAAAAACCCTTATTTGTTGAGGTATGTGATTCTGTGGCTTGCTGTATAGTCAGTATTGTAACCAGAGTAGTAACAATAAAATGTGGA
>JANDJT010000206.1:8181459-8199154 GCA_024331685.1 Stegophilus panzeri | reverse complement strand
GGACATTTAAGTATTTACGGTAATATGATTCAATATGATATACTCAACACTGCACATATTGTGTAAACTATGGGAGGAGAGAATATCCAAGTCTATTACTGTCAAGTCTATCTATGTTGGTGACACAGTATACTCTATACTCTATCTAGTACAGCATTTATGATCTTTATATTTGTAGGTTTTTGTGTGTGGACTGCCCTCTTAATAGAGTTTATATTCAGAGATCGGAGTGGTTGCTATAAACCATTTATTTTGTCCTACAGCTGTTTCTGTTGATTTGGACAAATGTTTGTGGTGAAAAATTAGACTTCGTATATGGCCATGTCATAACCCCCTGGCAGAGGCAACCAGGTTTTAGGCTAAAGTATAATGCTTAAGAGTTTGTGGACCCCCAACCATAAAACAACCCCAAAGCATTATTTTACATTGGATTTGACAGGTTTTCTCCTGGTTTTTGTTTTGCCAGAACATACCAACGATGCGCATAGCATAGATTGGGCCTCATCTGTTATGTGTCCAGTTGTAGGTTCAGTCATATTCAATAAAGTTTAAATGCTGCATTTGTCTTCCAGGTAGGACTTTTGATCATGCAACAGTGGTTTTTAAGCAGTATTGCCTATAGCAGTTTTGTATGAAATATTTCTCTAGTGTAACAAGTGTCCAGCATTACCAAGCCCCTGTAAAAGTGTTGCTTTGTTCTCTGGGTTCAAGAGTGCACCAGATGGCCAGGCTCTCTCTGCCAGTTTCCCACTGCCTTACCTCCGGCTGATCCAGTCTCCCTCGGCCAGGCTTTCATGACATAGTGACTTTGAATTCGAAGCTTGGGCTCTGGAGACGTAGCCTGGCACTCGCGTGTTAATCCCATCAGATCAGCATGGATTATGCACAGCCCCATCCAGAACCTGTTACGCCCCAAATTCAGATCCCATGCCCATCTGCTGCAGTGGAGAAATCACCACTTTAGAGCATCTTTCTCCAACTTTCTTTATCATTTTGTGCTTGCTGCATGTATCCATTGAAATCCTGCTACACTGGGAAACAAAGGAATCATGTGTCTGGTTGATGAGAGCCAAATTGGCAAATGGCCAACTGATGGGAGTAGGAACAGTGCAAACATTGTGAGCATCTTTAGTTTATACAAGAAAGGTGTTATTTATTTTATTTTTTTCTGGCTTTGCAGACTGTGGTGTTCAGCCTTGGTGACTTAAGTCCAAAAGTTACTGTAGTATTTACATGCGGAAGTTTGCTCATATTCAAAGTTAATATGATGATTTGTAAATGAGATGGCAAGCACTGAAAAGAAACTTGTAATAGGAGTCTAGTATATCAATGATATTTTGCTGCATGATTTGGTTTAATTGAACAACATGGCTTCCACCTTTTCTTTTAATAACACTTATTAAGGGTTTGGGCGGTGAAGACACAAGTTGCTTAAGTTTAGCAAGCGGAATTTTCCTCTATTCATCCATTATGCATTTCTTCAGCTGTGCAACTCTACGGGGACTTTGTTGCCTTATTTTGCGCTTCACAATGCGCCACACATTCTTAAACAGAGACAGGTCAGGACTGCAGGCAGGCCATGCTAGCACCCGCACTCTCTGCTTACGCAACCATGCGCTTGTAATCCAGGCAGAATGTGGTTTGGCGTTGTCCTGCTCTGGATGGCAGCATATGTTGCTCCAAAATGTGTACATATCTTTCTGCATTAATGATGCCCTCACAGATGTGCAAGTTACCCATGCCATGGGCACATCCCCATACCATGCAAGATGCTGGTTTTTGGACCTGACGCTGATAACAGCTTGGATGGTCCTTTTCTTCTTTGGCCCAGAGAACAGGACGGCTGTTTTGTCCAAAAACTATTTGCAATGTTGACTCGTCGGACCAAAAAACATGATTCCACTGTGCTACTGTCTATCTCAGATGAGACCGAGCTCAAAGATGTTGGCGGCGCTTCAAGACAGTGTTGATGTATGGCTTCTGCTTTGCATAGTAAAGCTTTAACATGCATCTGTGGATGCAGCGGCGAATGGTGTCGACCAACAAAGGTTTTCCAAAGTGTTCCCATGTCAGGATATCCATTACAGACTCATGACGGTTTTTAAGACAGTGACGTCTGAGGGATCAGAGATCACACACATTCAGAAGTGGTTTTC
Organism: Stegophilus panzeri; assembly: GCA_024331685.1. Classification (NCBI taxonomy): domain Eukaryota; kingdom Metazoa; phylum Chordata; class Actinopteri; order Siluriformes; family Trichomycteridae; genus Stegophilus; species Stegophilus panzeri. Next base: position 8,196,998 of record JANDJT010000206.1, on the reverse strand, counting down.
GGCCTTGCCCTTTACACACCGAGATTTGACCGGATTCCTTGAATCTTTTAATTATATTGTGCGCTGTAGAAGGTGAAATACACAAAATCCTACCAATTTGTCTTTGGGGAATGTTGTTCTCACAGTGTTGGATTATTCTCTGATGCATCTGTTGGCAGATTGTTGAGCCTCGACCCATCCTTGCTCTAAAAGGATTAGGCTTTTTTTGGAGGCTCCTTATATACTATGATTAGACGATTGCCTCACCTGTTGCACATCACCTTCTTATTTCAACTTGTCACATCACTATTAGTCCTAAATTGCCCTGTCCCAACTTTTTTGGAACGTGTTGCATGCATCACTTTCAAAATAAACATTTACCTTCAAAAAACTATGCAGTTGATTAGGTAAAACATCAAATACCTTGTCTTCATATGTTTCTTGTTTAAATACGAGTCAAAATACATTTACAAGTCACTCCTCTTTGTTTTTATTAGCATTTTCCATACTGTCCCAACTTTTTCGGAATTGGGTTTGTAATATTGGTTTGAGACATCTAGCTGTACACAGCTCATATTAATGGGTTTGGGTTAAGTAGATCTTGTAAGAAACACCTCCACAATGCACTGCCATCATTCCCATTCCATCGCTGGCACAATAGCTGGATTTAACTACGAGAGATCAGCAGGTCAGATGGCAGCCATGTCTGAGGCCGCATGTGTGTTTCTGGATCACTGTGCCACTGTTAACCCACCGCAGCAATCCCTGGCACTACTAAAAGTTGATTGAGTATTCTAACTGTTGGCTTGTACTTGGATCTGTTCTTATGATATTAGAACGCCTTTCAGCTCCAATTTGTCAGAACATCAAAAATATCAAGCACTTTCAATTTTTCTATTTATCCAGCCAATGCATTTATCCAGACACGGAAATGAAAATAGTGCTATTTTAATTCCAGTCTGCGTCTAACCTAAAGTAACCTCAACCCTTTTATCAGTTTTTAAAAAGTTTCTTAAAAGCTCATTATTTGCTTGATTATTTATGTTGCATTGACCTCACCTTGCAGTCCTAGTAGTCTTAGTATTTCAAGTATTAGTAATCCTAGCGCAACAGCATTGTCTGTTTAATTTTCTTTACACTGACTCTTCATTGCAAGTGATTCGTTGACTTTGCTTAAGCAGAGATTTTACTAAAAGGGCCTTTCAGGCAACCGTGTGCCAGGTAAAAGCCCCTTGACGATTGCCTCAGATTGATTTCCTGTGCCGAGAACAAATTGCCATGCATTGACTGATTTAACAAACATATTTATTATTCATAATTAGGGCCTCCACGCTGTCTATGGGAGTTGGATCTTAGCCGAGCTTTAATTAGGAAAGGTTCCGAGTCTCCTCTCCTCTCGTAGCTAAACAGGTGCGGCCGTAATACAGGAAACTAAGCTGAACTTCTCTTTTTTTTTTTAATCTAGAAAAATGAAGCCTTATTGTGGAAGTCACTTGTTTGTATTGCGTGACCTTCAAAACCAGAAACAGGTGAGGCTTGAGGGAACTGCATAATTACTTTACATCTAAGGTTGCAAAAAATGCAATGTTTCACATATTTTGAACGCCAGCCACCATCTGTTGGTTGAATTTCACCGTTTGTACGGTGACTTGCCAACAATTCCAGTGGCGAAGCTAATAACAAAGCCTAAGAGGCCCACTTCACACTGAGGAAATGTGGACACAAAGGGCAAGTCATGACTTGAGAATGCTCTCAGTTTTAGTGCCTCTCACTGGTCCATTATATCATTTGGTAAAGAATTATTGGCAGCTTTGCAAGCGATGGTATAGAATGTATGAAAGGGCAACGAGCCACTTCTCCAAATGGCTTTCATGAGGTTATCCCTTATCCAGGCAAAAGCCACTGAGAATGCTCTTGACTCGTTCTACTAATTTTGGGATCGGATACAAATCAATGACAGAGTCAAAGCACGTCCCGAAGTGCCCTCTTATAGCACAGCAATGAGCCCAATTATTAATGAGCAGAACATCATACGTTTATATCTGTGTACCGTTGCATTTAATGTTGTAGAACGTCCGCAAGGCTATTAGTTCCTGTCATCATCTGTGTTATAGCAGCAATAAACTGCCGTTCCCTTGCCGGCTTTGCCATGTTACCGAGAAACCAAAAAGCAGAAAGTAATCCATCTTGACGTTTGCATGGTGGAAAACTTGCTGACATTGGAGACTTCTTCCCTACATGTTTGTTGTTTGCCAAGAAAGTCAACAACATATTGGAATGAGAACTACTACAGCCAGCACCACTGTCTGACCAACCAGGCTTGAGGATTCAACAACGGCAGTGGTGTAATAATTATATTTTCCATCTAGTCAAATCTACAGCAAGTCTAAATGGTTATTTCAGATTAGCTTTATACACTGTTGAGATGAGAAAGATGTCCAATAGTCTGTGTTTTTTATATTATATAAATAGAAGTGTAATACAGGTGCAGCAGTTCAGAACGATAGAGAGATTTTCCCAACTTTTTCGACTCAATTCCGACTCCTCTAACCCTCACTTAAGGTGATGCTGACATAAAGAATCAACCATGTTATGTCTTCTACCATTGTCTGTGTTTTTCCTGTTGATGCAGTCGAGCTGTCCTCGGCAGCTCTTTGCCGTATTATCTCCTGAAAGGAGGGTCGAAGGGAGGGAGGAGAAAGCACCAGTCCTTGATTTATTGCCTCTGCAGAGCAAAGACGAGGGGAGGGGAGCAAGAAAAGAGAAAGGGAAGCTTTCCGGAGCGGAGAACAGGACTAAAGCTATTCGAAAGCAAGAGTTTTTGAGGGTCAGAATGAAATAAGGGGACTGACATTTATATGCCTCTAGGAGGATTTTTCATTGCTTTCTTCCATCCCTGTTTTTCTTCTCCCTCTATATCGTTCTCCGCATGCTTGTTCAGTTTACCCTGCCTTTCCTTCTCTTTGTGTCCACTTTTTTTCTTCATCGCCTGCAAGAGGCCCCTGGGAATTACCTAGAATGCTAGTCAGTCTGTCAGCTCTTTTCCCCATGAGGCTGTACTGATGGTGCACCTCGGAGAGCAAGAGAAAGGCAGAGATATAGGGAAAAAGCAATGAGTGAGCAGTAGTCAGGCACACAACTGTCGCTCATCGGTAGAGCCCCCACTGAGCCATTCTTGCAAGAGGCCACAGTCGGCCGTGGAAAACTTTTGCGGAATCTCTGCTTTTGCAAAACCGGAGCGTGACCAGAAAGAAAACTTGCTTATGGATTCAGATGTTCGTCAGTTCAGATGGCACTTCCAAGCGGCACACTGTCATGTGTGACGTCTGAAGATGCTGGTTCCTAAGGAGATTGTTCAAGCAAGCACTTGAGAATCTTTACTTCTGGTTCAGTGGTGGATGGCTGCATTCCTCTCTACACTTGTCAATTGTTCTGCTTCATTGGTGTGCAGATGCATTGTGATACCCACAGGCATAAAAAGCCATGTTCTATCTTTAGCCACTCTTCATGGTGTGGGGGTGCAATGTAATGTCACTATGTGTATATGTTTAGGGCTCCAAATATTCATATCTGTATTTGGATTTAAACCCAAAATGGACATTGCCGTATCTGTATGTGTATCTGTTTAAAACACGTTTATTCATGCATTGAGTTTACATGTATGATAGGGCTGCAACAACTAATTGATAAAATCTATAATAATCGATCATTAAAATAATCGACAACGAATTTCATTATGGATTAGTCGGGTCTGGATAACACCCATCACTTCACAACGGTGAAAAATGCATTTATATGAATAAAACACATCTGGACAACAGAGGTCACAGAGTGCACGATCCAGAACATTGTCCAAAACATCAGAAAGTTGAATATTAAGCGCTTCAAGCAAACTCATAAGTGTATTAATGTGGCTCATCGTGTCAGATGCTGCGACAGATGCCTGTGCTGTTTAATGTTTTCTTCAGCGCAGAAATGACATTTTTACCTTTATATCCTTATCTGTAAATGTTCAAAATTCACGCCAGTATTTCCATTTTACATAAAAACTCATCTTGACAGCGAGCGAGTCTCCATTAAACTTCACTGAATGAGCACGAGTCCACGCATGCTTGTCAATCAAACAGCGCACAATAGAAAGGAAGCGCAATAACTCTGACTAAAATATTCATTTTGATCAAATATGTTGTTTGATGCTATATTTAGCGATATTTATAAACAAAAGAAATTGTGTTTTTATGAGAGCAGTAACTGTAATGGGGTTATAACATGTAATTGTATATAAATGTAAGAAGTGTGATACATTTACAGAATAAAGTAACATGTTACTGTGTTCAAATTAGTGAATGTGTGTGTCACTGCAGATCATTCAACCTCTTTCCACTTAACACTTATTTTCTGCTTTTGTTTTTCTTCTTTAGCATTTTTAATATAGTGATTTAACTTCTGCTTTAAAGCTTGTGGACAATCTTTTTTTTTTTTTTTTTCTAAATATAATGTTAATATTTTTAAAAATCCTTTGCACAATGTACAGCATAGCCCACATAGATACATTTAATACCTTTTTCATAGCCTACAATTTACACAATGTTCGAAGGACAACATGTGGGGCAGAATGTGAAAAACATGTTTTTTCGAACAAATACAGGAAATAAAATTTGGCCTTCCAATTAATTGAATAAATATTCGACAGATTAATTGATTATCAAAAATACTCTTTAGTTGCAGTCCTAATGTACAGAGACATCCCAACAATTGTGGGTCTTCTTGAGACCACTGTGTCTTGAACATGGTACCTAACATTGGGACCACCAATTGGGGTGCCATTGCTCACACTTGAATACTCTCAGCCAAGAACAAAGGAAAGTTAATTGTCATGTTAATTGGCCAGTTTTCAAAGAATGACCAAGATATTTGTCAGAAATATCAGGTGTTTTGAGAGATTGTTCCATCAGATCACTAACTAGCCAAGTTGAGTCGTTGAGTTCAACGTTTGTATCAATGTCCCCACTATTTCTATGTTGGTATTCTCATTAATATACCATTGAACATAGCTGATGAGCTGGAAAATGGTGCGTGAGCAAAGAGGCTCTTTCATGTCACCTCTTGCTTTTCATTAATTTTTGTATGGCTGAATAAAGATACAAATTCCAATTCCTCAAGTACTGAGGATTTCCAGCCTTTAGGACTCCCTCAGTCATGTTAAGCTATATTAATCTGCAGTGCAGAGCCTCTGATCATCCCCAGAGAGGACACTCAAAACCCAGTCTTGCTGACACTCTTTCATGCAGCCACCTGGCCTGAATTTCAGCAAGACCTTCTAGACAGGCTGGATTGCTCTTTCAGCACTCTATCCATAACTCAATGGAAAGATGCTTCCGTAAGGCGAGCTTTAATATCGACTAGAATGTGACAAATGTGATTAGAGTAATTGGCTTAAGGATGCAGCCTTGTCCACAAAACCATTTTACAATACAGCCTTGACCATTAGCGATACCGTAAGAGCATCGGTAGTTGTTTGATCAATTAAGTAAACTCCTTGTTCCCCAATGGACGCTGCTTTATGCTGAAGAATTCACCTTTCTTCATTGCAATGCCTCTTGTTTAACTTCTAGGATACTTCCTGGCTGCGAAGGAAACAAATTGACTCTCAAGCGTGCATAATTGCAAGAGAAAAGTGCCTGTTCAATCACCTCCATGCCTCTTCTGGTGGAAAAATAATGGAGGGAGGAATAAAGAGAGCATTTACTTGCAGGCTGGTGGTAAATAATCCATCAGCAAAGCTCAGCAAGATTCAAGGATGACCCACCAGCAGGGACTGGTAGAGTTATGGCTGTCAGCATGTAGAGCCCTCATTACTGAATATGATCTCCTGCCATGAGAGAAAGATGTAAAGATGCTGGATGGTGGAAAGAAGAACGAAGAGGTGAGGGATTTTGTGAGTGAAATACTACTGACTGTGAAAAATGGGCAGTATATGAACATGATGAAAAGTGAATGAGCAATAGAACTCGAGCTCTTCCCTTCTTGGCTAAGAAGCAGACATCATTTTTTTCCTTGTTGTTTGCAAGATATAATATCGAACAGACTTGTCAGTTCACATCGCAAGACTGACCCCTGTGGTTCACCCCTGTCTGTTTCACTCTGCAATCCGCTCATCTCGTACACACACATACATTTCTTCATCTTCCGGACTTGTCTCAGCTTCTGGATGTAGCTCATATAGAGGTTGACCTCCGTTAAGTGTGTTTTGCGAGTCTTGTAATGAGACATGCCTTCATAAATATGAGCTGCAAACGCATTCCTGGACTCGACAAGCAAGCTAATCGAATTGTCGAGAAATGTTTATCAATCTGACGAGTGGCTGGAGATCGTATGAGACGTTGGCACAGGACTTTGCTAACCTATATAGACCCACCATCCATGGACACGGTCGCTGTATTTTCAATAAGGCATAAAGCATTGCAAAGGCCTGTAAATATATCTTCAACATGATGTCATTATTCAGCTGAAAAGATGAAGAAGCTCCAGTTTTTATTTGACTTTCTGAAGCAAGACAAATTTATGCTATTTGGCAGATGCCCTTATCCAGAGCAACTTTACAGAGCTTTATGTGACTGAGCAGTTAAGTGTTAAGGGCTTTGCTCAAGGGTCCAGCAGTGGCAGCTTGGCAGTGCTGGGATTCGAACGTACAACTTTCCCATCAGCAGTCCAAAATCTTACACATGTTGCCAATAAATGCCAATAAGCTGTAAATGACCAGGCACATTCATGGCACAGACAATTTGCATTTAGTGATGCATTTATTGCTAAAACTTCATGTAGAAGACTTATGTTGTCGATTCTGATTGGTCAGAGGGTGATGATTCATTTTCTGTTAAAGCAGCTAGTAGTGCAGGCTATCGTTTCTATAGTAACCGCTCAGTCTCAGGGGCTTGTACCACCCAAGGCATTTTTGTTACTAAAGGTACAGTTAGTCATTACAAGAGTCTTTTGGATCATATGAATTCTAAATGAACCTTAATGGGTTTTCTGTGCCATCTTTTCATTATCTTTAAAAACTGATGTGCAAAACAAGCGAGTTGATAATTGCCGCAGTCCTTCAGGTGCCCTAAGCAACCAGTTTGCTGTGTGTGTGTGCTATCTTTTTCATGCTGGGAAGTTCACAGACATTTTTTCCTCCTCATTTGTCTGTCCTTCTCCCTTCTCAGCTGTGTCTAAGTCTTCATGCTTCCTGAGGCTGGGGGGGTATAAGAACCACTAGGAAGTGCTATCAGAAATGGATCAGATCTCTCTTGGTGATACAAGGCTCAAATTGTGTCATGTGATCACGCTTAATTAGCTCCCTTCTCCGAGATCTGCGCTCCAAAAATCTGTCTGGCGACCTTCGCTCGAGGTCGTCCGGACGTGATTACGAGTGAGAGTGTTTAAAGGAGGTTTTTTTTCTTCTGTTTCCATGTCTCTGTTTTTTCCTCTTGCAAAGTAGCTCAGCTTGAGGGATGGAGCGCAAATGCAAATATACGTCCTGACTGTTCATTCATGCAGAGCTGAATCGTTGTTGTTTTTTTTTCTCCTCCTCCTCCCTTTTCAGTCTCTTCTTCTCTTTTTGAATTTTTGTTGCTAGGCTTTATCGAGAAAGGTTTACCTAAAATAACCAAATGAAAGGAAGAGAGTTCATATGATTTTAGGACCCTCATTTCTTCCTTCTGTTCTCTCTCTCTTTTTCACTTGCTCTGACTAGAAGGAATTTGGTCTTCTTCCTCCCCTTGCTTTTTACATAATGGTAATTTTCTTGTTTTGCATTCATTTTGCGAGAATGGCATGTGTGAAGGAGTGTTAAACACCTGTCCCTGAACACCCCCCCCCACCCCCCCACCCGGTCTCCCTATGTTTGGCTTTTTTGCAGGGCTTGTTTGTCTTAATCAACTAGACATGCCCCAAACCATAATTTCCTTAAAGGTCATGAACTTTCACTGACCTAATATAAGGGCAGGAGCAAAATTGGACAACATTTTATTTACTGGGGCAGAGGTTCATCTTCCAACAGGTCAACAACTCTAAGCATACTGCCAAAACTGCACTGGAGTGGTACAAAATCAAGAACCTGAATGCCTTAGAATGGCCTAAACAAAGCCCAATCCGATTGGAAATCTGCAGCATGACTTGATAATTACTGTTCGCCAAAGGTATCCATGCAACCTGACAGAGCTTGAGCAATTTTGCCAAGAAGAATAGACAAAAATATCAGTATTCTGATGTGCAACGCTGGTAGAGATGTACCAGAAAACTCGCAGCTGTAATAGGAGGGAAAAGTGGTTCTGCTAAGTATTGACCTGGGTATGTGAATGTGACCAAGAAATGTCTGCACCTTCAAATGGCTAAAAATCCCAATTAAGTCCATGCCATTTCAGCACTACAAAAAGGGGGGTGAAGTTATTTTGAAGTTCTCATGTAAATAATGCATGCTGAATATTACGGAATACTACATAGTTGATTATTGGTGTATCTACTCACAACTTTATCTCTAGCTCTCTCTCTCTCTCTCGCTCTCGCTCGTCTCTTTTCCTCCCACCTCTCTCTAACACGTTCTCTCCCCCATCACCCATGCTGTTGTGTGAAAAGGCTAGAATTTGTCTGGCACATCCACAGCAGATTGTGTAACATAACTCGAGCAGATAGCTCCATATGGCATCGCCAATCGCGCTATGACCATGGCTGGCTGATTGATGCAGCTCCTCACAGGAAACGATCTCTGCATTAACACAGCCCAAAGTGCACCCACATTGCCCGAGCAAGTCAGCACTTTACAGGCTTTTGTCCTGTTTCCTTTGTCCTTCGTTCAGACTTGTCTGAACCGAAGCCTGGATGGAGATCTGGTATGCAATTGATTCCTGCTTATTGATGCTCAGTGATGCATGTACTTCAATTCGGTATTGTTGACCCTCTCGGTTGAGTTAGGTTCTGCAAACTGCAATGGTTACAAATTAATAAAATAAACACCAAAGAAAGTACAGTTGGCTTAGTAATGAAGATAGATACAAAGTAGTACCTTGGTAGAGCAGGGCCTTTTCCACCTTTTTTTCTACATTTTGTCCTTTTTTCTCCTACCCATGAGGGGTAATCAGGGCTGTGTTGGTTCATCTATTCCCATTCCCTTGTCCCCGGTGTGTCCTCAGCTGTCTTTACTCCTCTATACACACACATCTTTAATAAACATTAACGAACACCCCCTTTCCAGTCCCAAACCATTACCATAATGTGTCTAAGAGCTGCCCTGTCGGAGTGTAAGCACTCATTCTTGTCTCCTGTGTAAGTGTGTGTGTATGTATATGTGTGTGTGTGTGTGTGTGTGTGTGTGTGTGTGTGTGTGAGTGGGTGGGTGTGTTAATCCTCTGGGCCGTAAGCTGTGCTGTAATGCATTCGCTCTGACCCCGGAGCCATTCTCCGAATCCACTCGCCCCCTCTCTCACTTGCCCAAGCCCTCTACACATTAACTGACTAGCATTGTTGAAGCACTTGACCTCCTTGCATATTTCGATGGCCATAAGGTACACTTTTAGTGTTTTGCTTCGCCTTCGAACAGGAATATACTGTAGAGTCCACACATCTGCATTTCACTACCAAGAAATGTTTCCAGTAAACTAAGCTCTGTTAATTATTAGTCAAGATTAAAACTAAGAGATTAGGGGTGTAACATAATGCCACTATCTGTGTCTGTGTAGTGTTCCAAATATCTATATCTTTATCTGTGTTTGGATTTAAGCCAGAAGTGGCAGGGCCAACTCATGTGACAGCAGCACAATGCATAAAATGTCATAAGCTTCAGGTAATGTTTATATAAAACATTTGAATGGGTGGGGGGGGGATCTCAGTAGCTTGAGATCACATGGTTGTTGGTAGCAGACGGACACGTTTGAGTGTTTCAGGAAATACTGATCTCCTGGGATGTTCATGCACATCTGTAGAGCTTACATAGAATGGTCCAAGGATTGGCAATTCTTTGGGCAGAAATGCCTTGTTGATGAGAGCGGTTAGAGGGGAATAAGCAGACTGGAACCTGGTTAGGTGACAGGAAGGCTACGGGAAGCTAAATTATCACTCTTTACAGCCATGGTGAGCTGAATCTTGAGGCAAACGGGTTTCAACAGTAGAAAACCACATCGTGTTTGACTTCTGTCAGAAAAGAGCAGAAATCTGAGACTACAGTGGGCACTAGTGGGTATCTGCATTTGTATCTGTTTAGAACACATGATCCGTTTGATTTACGAACGTTTGATTTACGAACAGTGGATTCGTCTTCAGACACATCCCTATATGACATTCCCTATTATTGTTCTTCATAAGAAATCCAAATAAAGTTCGAAATCTTTAGAAAAAATATGCATGTCATTGGAGTGCTGTCTCCAGATTCGTGTCTAGTGATATATTTCTGTTGATCTTGATAACTTGCACCACACATTTGTCCTGTCCTATGTATCATCTCTATTACTTGAAGTAAATTTACATTTATTTAGATAAGGTTATAACAATATAGAGTTAAATTCTTGGTACTACCCCTACTGTATACCGTGTTCCTTTTTTTCTTCCATTTTTTTTTTTGTTTAAATGGTGATTTGATAAACATTCTACCTCCTGCTGTGTTATTTCATTTAGGCAGAGACAAAATGTTAGCTGTTCTGTAATTGGGTCCTACCAAGCCGGTCAATTTTAAAGCACATTAAAGTCACGCCTTGTGCTGGTTCATCGTTAGTCAGACAGATGGAGAATGAGCTACTCTTTTGTAAGATTTCCGTTTCTTGTTCTCCTTTGCTTTTAGAAGTAACTTGAAGGATCTTGAATGACGTCCAATCAGAACCAAGGGTTTTGTTGGAAACTACACAAAACTCCACCCCATTTGGGTCCGGGTAAAAACTCATTGGTTATAGAACACATCACTGGTCTTGTATTCAAATCAGTTGGACTTGAAATAAAAATAATAAAAAAAGGATGAAAAGCCAACAGATGCTTTGCCATTTGAGGGATTCAAAGTACCTGCCTCAATCGTCAAATGGTTGCACAGTTCTTTGGTGGATCTAACACTCTGTGTGTGTGTGTGTGTGTGTGTGTGTGTGTGTGTGTGTGTGTGTGTTTGAATCTTGTGACGGGTACATGCCCCTGTTTGAAATATTAATAAAAGTGTTCTTCCTTTATCGCATCGAGCTGCCATCTGTGATGCTATTTCTTTTGTGCTAGAGCCAGGCTGTTGTCACATGCCTTTGGTTTCGATTAAAGGTCCTTACTCAAAGAGAGAGAGAGAGAGAGAGAGAGAGAGACAGACATATACACTGAGAGAGGGAGAGAGAGACACTTAGAGGGGGGAGATGGGTGGGGGTGGGAAGCTTAGGGACAGACAGACAGACAAGACAGACAGAGAGAGATGGGGTGAGAGGTGGGGAAGACAAATAGAGAGAGACAGAGAGATGGGGAGAGAGAAAGAAGGACTGAGTGACAGAGAGAGACAGATGGGCACAGAGAGAGATGGGGAGACAGATAGACAGGTAGAGGGAGAGAGAGACAGATAGAGGGGGGAGACTGGTGGGGATGGGGGCTTAGGGACAGACAGACAGACAAGATAGACAGACTTAGTGGCAGAGAGACAGACGGACACTGAGAGATGGGGTGGGGAAGACATAGCTAGAGACAGAAAAGGGGGGGGAAGAGAGAGAAGAAAAGGAGACAGACAATGGAGACTGAGACAGTCAGAGAGGCAAAGAGAAGGATGGACACACACAGAGAGAGAGATGTGGGAGACAGACAGACAGAGAAAGATGGAAAGAGAGACTTTAGCAGAAAGAGAGAGACACATACACAAGGAGACAGAGAGGGGCAGCGAGACAGACAGAGAGCGACATGGAGATAGAGACGTGGAAAGTGGGGAGAGACAGAGACATTTGGAGGGAGCGACCTGACAGAGGGAGAGACTAAAAGACAGATACAGAGAGATATGGGGGGACAAAGAGACAGAAAGAGACACACAGGAAGATAGAAAGAGACACACATGGATAGAGAGAACCAGAGAGAACGAGAGAGAGAGAGAGAGAGAGTGAGAAAGACTGGGGGAAAGAAATACCAAGAGAGACACAGTGTACTGTATATAGCTCTCTGCTTATTCTGTATTATATATTTTCTCTTAAATGGAAGAAAATCAGCTTTCAGCTCATCGCCAACACACAAGCACCATGTTGCCATGTCCTTTACAAAGATTCCTTCACAAAGGTTCCCACATTCACCAGGGGCATAACCCCCAGTGAACTGTAGCTGTAGTCGTTGTTTTTATCATTTATTTCTTTACCAATATCCAACCAGGTGTGTGCTGTTTCATTCCTCTTTGAACAAAAGCTTTGCTGTCAGGTTGATGAACAAAACTCTTTTTTGTGCGTGTACATGTATGTGTGTGTTTCCCACCAACATTATCAACACCACCATCAACCCACCCTCATCCAGGCTCCGTCTCCTCCCCTTGTGCTTTATTCCTCTATTGTATCTCCCGGTGTACATGTGGGTCTCTCTTTATGAAGGACTTGTGTCAATGCTGGCTGTTAATCATCCATGAGATAAAGGCTTCAATTCAGTTCGGCTTAGTTTGAAGTACGCTGTATTGAGGCTGCTTTTCTTTAAGGAATTGCCAAAACAAATATAAGGGACAGCGCTTAGTTCATGATGGAACAAATCTGACATGTAATAAATATGCAGGGAATAAAACACTTGGTGTTAATATAAAATATGGACCTGTGATCTGAATTACTATCGTAAACATCTGGACGTGTTTTGGTTAGGTTCAAGCACCTGCAAGGCCCACCTGCCTTTATTTAGTCTCTATTTTCAAATGTATAAAAATATAAGCTACCGTTGTAGACCATACAGCCAAGTGCAAATGTCAGGAGGTACCTTTTATCTAAAACATGACCAAAACAAAACTGAGTGTTTGGGGTTTTTTTGTTGTTTGTTTGTTATGTTTTGTTTTTTCCTTCAACCACAAGAGCACACTTTACGTTTTAGTCCTATTGGAACGCGTCCACTTCCACTTTAAAAATCTTCAATCCTGATTGGTTACCAATCTCCCAACCAATCAGGTTGCAAGTAAAGATGCACCGATAATAACTTTCTCAGCTGACACCGACAACCGATTATTCAGAGTGATATCGGCCGATACCGATAACCGATATCAATAGTTCTGCCTTTTATGCCTTCTTTTAAATTAATAATAATTAATTCCACAGTTTTGAAAGAAATGCAAATAAAAACTTTATTGTTTCCATTTCAACAAGTTATTTCACAGTAACTGGTCTCATAAACAGAAAACACATTACTCTAACATTAACACATGACCTAAGTTCTGAAGATTAAAGTAAGATTTCTTAACTTATTGAATGTTATTAATTCATATTAACATTGACTGAATTCTAAAAAAAACCTCCTGTTAGTCTCACATTCACTCACCACAAAGAAAAGCATTTCTACTTCATCATTAAACATCAAACTGGTAATATATAATATAAACTTTTTTATATATATTAACATTAACTGGATATGAAGTATACTACTCTACAAATATATTTTTCTGTGCAATATATACTTTTTTGTCAACTCATCTTCATGGCAATCTTTCATCAGTGCATTGGCGCTTTAATTCAGCTCGAGACTGCTCAGCTCAGGCTCGACACCGAAACTCCCGTTTCACTGCTGCAGCATCCGATGTAAAATTTTTAGCAGTGCAGAGATTACAGAGCTTAAAACTGTAGTTTTGTCGTCATTCCACACAAGAAACATCTTCTTTACACACAGCACGAAATCGATGTGTTTTCCCGCCCTCTTTTGATTGACAGGATATAATCGGCTCTGATCATCAGGTGTTTTTAAACTATCGGCCGATGCCGATTATTGACCGATACATACGGTGCATCTCTAGGTGCAAGCAAGGAAAACAAACATGGCTGACTGGAGTGCCAGTGAAAACTTGTTAGTGAGCAAATACAAGGAGAGTTACAAAATCAATATTCCAATAGCTGAACATAAGAACGTGTCTACTTTTTCGGGATACACCCGGCTATGCAACGTGGTGTCCCACTTCACACAGGCAACACGAATTCTCTTGATTTTTCTGTCTCCAAAGCTACAGCGAAAGCAAATGATCGCCAATCCTTATTACCGATCATAATAAATCTATTCTTGATAGAAAGCTAATCTAGCTTGATTGCACCCTAACAGACTATTAGCGTAAGTATCGAAACTAAAACCATTCGAGGACTAATTGAATTGAGATGTCAAGCTAACTGAGCTGTATACACGATGATGCCACCTTAAGTGATTTATGATTTCTTCCTACTCTGGCATTCATTAGTCGACAAGCAGTCACCAAAAGGAGATAGCTTGGAGCAAGACCTTCATTAAGGCCCTGCGGTAGCCATTTCGGCCTGGCAGTAGCCTCATTAACCTTACGTGGCGAGCCATTATGTTGCACCGATGACCCTTTCAGACTAAGAGAATGGGAAACTTGTTTTTTAAAAAAAAATGGAAAATAGGTGGTTGTTCTAATTAAAGATAATTTTGTTACTTGTAGATGGGGGTTTTAATGAGAAACCGAGCTATGTCGAAGCGTTTTGGTTCTTTTATTTATTTTTTCACGTGACAGGACTGCATGTTAATTCATTCACATTGTCACTGTGAACGATTTGGTGGCGTTTTTGCAGGGATCCAAGGTTAAGCGGTTGTACTGTTGTCTGGACTCATTTTAGTGAGCAGTTCTACCACAGCGCTGTTGAATTCTTAATTCTGATTGGTCAGAAGGTGTCGATTCATTATCTAGGACAGCAGCTCTGACTGTACTACTACAATTGCAAGAGTTAAATTATATTAATCAGCTCGTTCTAATACAGTGCACTACCGCTTCTATTGACAGCTAATTCACATAATCGATGTCTAATAATAAACTAATTACAAACTTATGTAAGAAATAAAAATGCATACTTGTCGGTAATCTTTCTGTAAGGAGCTTTCTGTATTTAACATTTATGAAAGGAGTCTCGAGTGTCAGTGCTTTGTAAACAATGAGTTTTGCACCATGGGAAAGTCTTCAGGACTTCTCAGTAATCTGACAAACTCAGGGGTGATTTTTATTTTATTTTTTAAATAAAAAAATGTAATTGTTGCTGTGGAATAAGAGGAATAGTAACTGCACATCACACCACATTGTCATTGATTTATTTTTCTACAACAGCACAAGCTGAAGTATTTTATTCCTTACTTATAGTCTTATAGTGCTGCATATCTCTTGTTACTGAATTCTCAGACGAGAATAAAACTGGTATTACTTGGTGTTAAAAATGAAGCTGTTTGAAAAAAGTTATATAAATCATAAATGATTTGAATTTCTCAGATGAGAGACAGAGTGTGTGTGTGTGTGTGTGTGTGTGTGTGTGTGTGTGTGTGTGTGTGTGTTGGGGTGGGCGAGGAGAGGGCATATTGTAATTCCAGCAGGTGACAGGAACTGACAGTGAGTTGAGTGTTGGGTCTTGGCAATG
>JANDJT010000206.1:8142141-8181449 GCA_024331685.1 Stegophilus panzeri | reverse complement strand
GAGAGAGAGAGAGAGAGAGAGAGAGAGAGAGAGAGTGAGAGAGAGTGAGTGAGTGGGGTGGTCTTTGCCTGAAGCAGTTCACAAGCTAAAAAGTGCCACTCAGCACTTCATATCCCGGGAGATGAAGCGTGGCTAAATCGATATGTGCTTCAAGCTTTATCTTGGTTCTGCACAACTTGGTCCTGGTCTTTGAAAATAGCCCCAAAGTCTTTGGAGTGCTTATGCTGACAAATCAGGTCGACGAACAACTCTGCTTTTCGATCAGGTCCAAATCATCCACAGACAATATTAGCTTATTATTAAGTTAATAGGATGGCTGGTCTGATTATTATGCTGTCAATCGCTCAGCAATGACACTAAGAATGTTAACCAATGTATTATATCACAAGTGTCACTGCTGGTATAATAACAATGATGTTAGGCAAACTGTAAAAAGTTTCAAGTGCGTAATTGCCTACTGGGTTCATGTCCTGTTTCCTCCAAATACTTAATCTTGTGGTTCTATCATCTGTAATTTGGTAGAATTTATACTTTGATTGGATAAAATATGCTTAGTCTATTTTTAGTTCCTCCTCCAAAGGCATTTTAGAGAAAATTGGATAATTGTCCTTGATTGGATGCATGAATCTACAGTCTGAGCGAGGAAGAAATCAGCTGCAGCCTCGCTTCTTCATGCCGTACCATATCATATTCAGTGTATTTTTCTTATGACCACTTGTGGTGATGTTGTTTCCATAATTGTCCAAAGTTAATTTTTTTTGGTTCAAACACCAAAAAAAGAAAGAACTTTTGGGAAAACAAAAAAACTCCCAAAACAACAACTTTAAAAGCCTAATTATACCAGCCTCCCATGGCAATTTCATATATTTCTTCCACAGTGTTAATTTTGCTGATGAAAACCAAGACAATTTTTTTTCCCATGACAAAAATAAAAATTCACCCTTCAACTTTTCCCTTTCTTCTTCATACTAGTATTTTTCCTAATATTTTTTTTTACAGAAACCTTGAGTGTTAGAAAGACACTTTATTATTATTATTATTATTATTATTATTATTATTATTATTTATTTTTTTTAATTATTATTATTATTATTAATTGCATTTTTTGCAACATACTAAAACAAGTTGAAAACGCCCGAAAAGGACAATTTGAAGGTGAAAAAAAAGTCTGGAGCATTTTTTGTTATTGATTGAAATGGCTATAATTTAATCACACCAATAACCAAATGACTAAAACTAAGTACCGTGCCTTGCATAAATATTTATTCCCTCAAACCTTTCTACATTTTGTAGTGATACAACCTGGAACTGACTTTTGGAAAAGGTTTTTCTTTTCTGATAAGACCAAAGTTGTGCTTGGCTGAATACCTGTCAATACTGCTACGAAGCCCATCCCCACAGTGAAGCATGAGGGTGGTAGCATCATGCTGAGCGATACCCTGACCAACTCTGGCTCCTTCAAGGAACAGGTGCATTTATATTGAAATATGTGTATTTAAAAAAAAAAAAATATTTTATTGAGTTCTTTTCAGGCAAGATCCAGGATATTTTTAGTATTTCTAAAAAGACTAACATTGTTAGGAATGTGTAAAGGCTAATATAATGCAGATGTCGTTATGCTCCAGGGAAAGTGTCCTTATCTCTTTTAGTCATCCCCACAGAGCTCCTGAAGAATGGAAATTTAATTGGCTTAGGAAAAAAAAATCTATTATTGTGCCTTGTTAGTGCAATGGAAACCTTTTTAAGTGACACATACTGCACTGACGTGAAATAAAATCTGTACATTTCATTCGTTTATCCAAATTAAGTAAGCACAGTATAAATCTACTTTGTGTAAAATAACTAGAATATAATTGAATAAAATCGATTGCAGTTTTTCATGGAGAAACATGCGTTAAAATGAATGTAACACAAATGACTGATTAGAGAGCAGTCACACTGTGCTAATTTGAGAGGTGTATGTGTGTGTGTGGGAGAGGTCTTAGGGTCAGGGTCAAGATCATTTAAAGCTTTGCAGTCATCATTCGTGGCCTTTTCCTCTTATAATGAGAGCCTTGTGAGATGATGGATGGGAGTGACAAGTGGGCATGCACCCGCACACACACGTTGCATCTTTCAAAAGGAGTGTCACACTGCTCACCCGTACGCCACCCGTGCACATGTCAAGGACGTGATGGACGGATGGAATGAAATGGTGTGTTAATTTTGTGTGTATAAGTGTGTGTGTGTGAAGGGGAAGAGAAAGATTGCTGTGTTTTGAGTGCTTGGCTGCATTGCATAGGTTATGAGTTTGTCACTTTCTCAAATAACACATACACACACACACACACACACGCACACGTGTGCTTTTGATCTCTAAAACCGGTTTTACAGTATGTGTTATTTACTTGTCACACTGTACAAGACGAGCCCTATAACATCTTGAATGAATTTCCTAACAGACTGTACGATGACGATCCTCTAAGTATAGATGTGCGTTTAAAGAAAAATACTTAGTTCTGCTTAGGTCGTCAATCAATCAGCGTGATCCAGGCTTGTGTAGAAAACAGGGTTGCATAAACAGAAAAAGTGAGCTTGAGGTAATAAGGATCATTTTTCCGTCCGTAATGTTTTGTTTACATTTCTCCATTGCCACTACCTCAACGTATGACCAAAGAATACTTTTACAATGCGTGATTTTTGTCTGCAGCAGCAGAATCTGATCGATTTTTTTTTTTTTAATGTATATGTCCATCGTCTACATTGTCATATGTGAGTGTATAGTATGTGAGGTGGTGTGGGAAAACCTGTCACATGTTGTTATGGCTAAGCAGACATATTTTATGTTTACGTTTATTTTTTTCCTGCCAGTAATATACGTTGAAATCTCAAATGTAAGAAAACACAAACCTATTTTTAACCAAAATGACATGGAAATGTTTTTTATTTAGTCTACTTTCTGTGCTTACCTGTTCATCTGCTTGCAGAGATCATGCTTGTTTAGGTTGTTACATGGTACACAATACCCCTGCATCATTACATCATCAGAACAGAGAAGAGCACTTACACATTCACAGATGACCGTGGAGGAAGATTAATAAAAAGAGATTATTTCCTCACTGATGAACAGAATTTGTTTGAGTGAAGAGATGACGATGAGGATTGTGTCTAAATGCTGGAAAGTGACTTACCTCAGGTGGGTGATGCTGATAATCAAGGAGAGAAATAATTTCTCATCGTAAATGGTCTGGTCTACACTTATATAGCGGTTTTTTTTTTTTTTGGTTTTTTTTTCTTTAGCGGTTCCAAACTGGTTCTCATTCACCCATTCACACACACACACACACACACCAGTGGTAGCAGAGCTGCCATGCAAGGCGCTAACTTGCCATCGGGAGCAACTTGGGGTTCAGTGTCTTGCCCAAGGACACATCGGTATGTGGAGTCATGTGGGCCGGGAATCGAACCGCCAACCCTACGATTAGTAGACAATCCACTCTACCACCTGAGCCACAGCTGTAAGATCGTAATCTTATCATTCTTTACAAATTGTCAGCAATGTTGTTTTTCCATAAGTATGTCGGGTTGTAAATGAAGACGAAGCTGGTACGTCTTTCAGTGGAATCAGAACAAAATCTTTAAATGCGTTTTTGTCCTTTAAGTAACTTTAAAAACTTTACTGTTAGTAATAGAAACACTTTACAGGTCATTTTCAGAACTATGTCTAGGAGAAAATGTCAAACTTTGACTGTGCTAAGGGTTACCCAGGCTTCCACAAGAACAGTTTAACGAGGATTTTGCACCATCTGTCTTTGTGAAAGACACACACACACACACACACACACACACACACACAAAAAAAAATTACCCAGAAGTAACAGCTTTCTCTACATTCTCTCATATATATATATATTTCTTTATCCCAGATGCTCCAGAAGTTCTTGCCCTCCTCTTCTTATCTTGAAATTGTTTAGTTTTTTTCTACAGAGCCCATGCTGTGGTCTCTGACAGCTTTGATGCAGTCATTTGCAAAATGGAA
Source organism: Stegophilus panzeri (assembly GCA_024331685.1). NCBI lineage: Eukaryota > Metazoa > Chordata > Actinopteri > Siluriformes > Trichomycteridae > Stegophilus > Stegophilus panzeri. The sequence continues at coordinate 8,177,431 of JANDJT010000206.1, read as the reverse complement.
AATTTAATAACAATGCATTACTCTAGATGCATCGCAATCTTTTTTCCATCCACTAGTTATGAAGAAAAGGGCACTCGGTCACTTATGCTTTCCCAAAACGGAACTCAAAGTGTTCGGAGCGGTGATAAGGAAGGCTTTTGAGGAGGTGGTTTGAAAGATTTTAGAAAAAAAATAATAAAACCGAGCAAAATGGAGTAGCAGTTATAGAATAGGTTTTGAGCGAGGAAACCCCCCACCCCCACCCCCCCGAGTTTATAATTGTATTTTCTTTGTGGGCTGTATTCAGGGTTGAAGTCCAAAAATTTTCCAGTATTTATGCTGTGAAAGTTGTGTGTATTGAGAGTCGGGTTACACGGCTGCTTAAGTTGATTTTCTGAGCTTCACCATTCAGACTATCTGTGTGTGGTTCATGTCTCCGAGCAAGAGACAATTTAGAAATAAAAAATAAAAAATAAAAATGAATAATAAAAATGAATAACATGATGATGTTGCTCATGATGAATACGAAGAGTATATTCCTTATATATTGCTGCTTGAACAGTCCTAGTTATAATTATGACATTCATCACTGCAAATTTGGTTTAATCTAACGACATAGCTTCCTCCGTCTAAATTAAGACGTTTTACTTCAGTATTCTGAGTCGGTTAAATAAATACAAATAATGCTAAGGTTTTGTTCATTTGAGGTGCTCGGTTGTAAAAAAAACATGTTGTCCGTTTAAAGGATAAGCTGACAAAGCACTAATTTGCTACATTCAGTACCCTTAAAGTTAATTCATTAATTGTTTCCATCAGTTTTCATGACAAGCAATGTCTCAAATGCAGTTTAAATCATACACAAGAAATATGCAGCAGGTTTAATAAGAAAAGTGTTTAACGGCAGGTTCACGAAAGAGACAGCAGGCTTTAATAAAGAGAAGGTGTGGAACGCCTGTTCACATTGCAACCGTAAGGACCAACATTCTTACACACCTAGCCATTTTACTCTTTAAAGCTTCATCAAAGAGATTCCTATAACTGCACTTGCAGGAAAAAAACAGAAGCCTGAGGCCTTCCTAGCAACTCGCTTCAGGCGAAGATCCATCCTCCTTGCCTAAAAGCACATCAGTTTGAGTGTTTGAAGGTCTGAGGTACAGAGCTGCGGGGTATCTTTAAAAATGAATGGAAACCTTCTCTGTTATGTCCTTGGACGGAAGTATGATTATTTATTCTTGGGTGCTCTGGCACCCCTTGAAGCGAATGCTGTCCATCTTGAAGGTAGATTTAAGAATTAGAGATGCAATGTTTGAAGATTGGTACTATAGGTTGCTGGATTTTCCAGTCCTTTCTTTTCTAATGCATCTGCAGAGGTGCCGATATCTATGATTTACCCATAGCAATTAAGGATTTGTGCTTTTTTTTTGTTTTTTTTTAACCTAAAGCAGCAGTCAGACCAAACACAAATAAAATTCCCTATGTGGAAAAGGCTATTCACTGAAAGGGAAAGGGTGTGAGATGTGAACCAATGGGAAAAGATGTGGGCGGGACTGTGAAGCTGTTGGTTCTTAACAAAATGGAGGAGCTGCTTATTATTAAGTAGCATTCACACCAAGCCTTTGCCTCACTCTTTCCTTACATCAAAAAAAAAAAAAAGAATAATAAATTTATTCCACAGACATGCGCTAGGCTTCTTGTTTTGTGTGGGGTTTTTTTTCTCTCTCTCTCTCTGCCTGCTAGGAGTTTCCTGTTAGTGGTGTTATCACCTCTGCATCTGTTCATATAGTACTAAGCTCTTCAGATAGAGTCTGTGAAATATATATAATTAGATGTGTTGAATAGCAATACAGCTTCATTTCAGTGTAACATGCCTTGAATTTTTGAAGGATTCCTCAGAAATAAAATAGAAGTCCATGAAGTATTGTGGTTTGTGGTACTTGTTATAGTCAAGAAATTGCAAGAGGGATAGTAGGACTTTTTTTTTTTAAATTTAGGATCATTCACATATAATGTGTTGCCTAGAAACCAAAGCTCCAAAATGTTATCTTGAGTTACACCAAAGCACTCTGGAATTCTCAATTCTGATTAGTCAAAACAGAATCGATCAGATTTATATTACCGCCCGCATTCTAATATTTTATCATTTTTATGGTAATAACTCGTTTGCAGGGACTTGATATGGTAAAGTTTTCCATGAGGAGAAATGTAACGTTTATGGAAGGAGTCAGACTTTTGTAACAGTCAGTAAGTTTTCCACTACGGCAAAATCTTTAGGACTGAGGACTTTGTTCTTTTCTGCATGTTTTTTTTTTGTCTGATGTGATGGAATAGCTGCTATAATGTAAGTGACAACGTTAAATGTTACTAAAATGAAACAGTAAAGAAATACAAAACATTGGACATAAATTAGGGGGCCAAGAACAAAAGGTGCGTAGGCACCCTATTGTCATTCTACATTTTCTTATTGTTATTTCTCTGCTTCTTCTTCTGGCTAGGTTGTCCATGGCTGCCCATATAACTGTCTTCTAAAAAGTTGTGAAATTTGGCACACTGATTGGGGAGAGTCTAAGGAACATTCTGACCAAATTTGGGCTAAGTGCTGTGAACGCTCTAGCTCCAGCATTGGATCAAATTTGGGTCTAATTTGGAAGTATGTTTATGGTCATAACCTTTGAACCGTGTGTCCAAAATTTAAACGTCTGGCACGAGTTCATGGCACCATATGATCAAGGCACCCAGTTTCCACCTAATTAGATTTTCTGCCATCTTGGACTATGTCAAAAGCTGTTTTTTTTGCTACTCGTCCTACAAAATTTGTCCAGTCATCACCACACTTGGCAGATGTCATCTACAGAGTAAGCCTCAAAAAAGTTATTGAAAGAATTTGAAGATTCCAAACGGTTTGTTTATTATGGGCCAATAAATTCAGGCAGCTTCAGGACTATAACCTGAGGCTTTGCAACAAATTTCGTGCCAGCGTCACGTACTGGTCAAAATTAACAATAACATCTTCAAAAATGCTTACATTTTGTTCAGTCTTCACCAAAATTCAAAGGAATATTGATATTCAAAATCGTTCTCCCTTAATAGACTGGCAAATGTGTGAAATTCCTTTGCCTGCAATGATGGCTCAGCTTTCCTGTGATTGCTTATGCAACAATTGTAGCGCCTCTATGAATGTGCCTATCACAGAGTCTGGGTGCCTGGCCCCCGAAAATGCTGCTTGTAGCTTTAATTAAACATGGTAATTGTTGGCAAATTGCTGCAGTATAAGAGGAATAAAACATTTGGGGACAAGTCAATTTAGGAAAGCATCATCAACTTGCAGAATGCAGAATGATGTGAAGCACGTGCTCATGTTTTTTTTTTTTCTTCACCAGGCTAAATGCCTTTGCGTTTGCTCTGGCTGCTCCTTTACTGTTTCCAATTAATTGCTGTTTAATTCATATGAATCACATACTGACTCGCTTTGGACTGAAAGTGTAAATTATGCAACTGTGCCCACTCTTATCGGAGACATCACTGAGGAACGGCGTGTATGATAGCGCGTAGCCTAATTTAGCTGGAAATGAGATGTTTGCGAAGCTGTTACACTTGCACTAACAATTTTTCCATTACGCTCTTTTATTGATGTACATGAATGTTCTTGGAAAATCGGTGTATGCACCGCAGCAGTGTACAGACCGATTTCGACAGAGAATGCTAAGAGATCTATTATTTTACACACACACACACACACACACACACACACAAATGCACACACACACACACTTGCGCACAAAAGCTATCTAAGGGAAAACAGATCTGTACTCACTCCTCGCCTGTTTCCCTGCTGATGTGTAAGGCCAAGATTGTAATTATGATCTCTTCTCGCTCTTTTGCTCTTTTCCTGTCCAGCGCGTGCCCCATGAGAATGTGGTGTCTCTCATCCTTTTAGAGCTGTGGCTTCCTCTGCTCTTAAGCTGTGTCTGAATCATTTCAGTTGCCTTCAGTTTTGACCTCAGTCATGTATCAGAAATGCACGATAACAGCCAAAATGATATTTCAGATCATTCTGCTCAGTATCAAAATTGCAATTATTTAGCAATTATTTAGCATGGGAGGACAAATCATAAATATATTAGCTAGCCGACCAGGCAAGTGGAAGCTCCAGTGTGCTACCCAGTCCCATGTTTTGCTAGCCTGGAAAAGTAATATTAATAACGTATAGCCAGCTAGTTAAGTGCATTACGTTTAAATATACATACCAAATAAAAAATATTTGTTTTCTTTTTCTGGTTATTAAACACACTTGTGCCAACCACCAGGCAACTATGAATATAAAAAAAACAAAAAACGAATACCCCAGACACAAAATCTGCTTGTCCAAGGAGTCCAGGCTACTCATTTGTCTAAATTTGCAATGCAAGTAGTTTGTTCAAATCAACCAAAGCAAAATTTTCCTTACTTAATTGCAAAAATATTAACATTTAAGACACAATAAGACTACACATTTGGCATGTTAATGGAGCGATCGTGCTTTTAAAATCACCCTGACTTTAAAAGTCACATTTAGAAGATTTAAGAACAAAATTTGATGCATTCTGCACTTTTCTTAAACCATTCTTACAGATTTTCTGTCCAATCAAATGCTCTCTAGTATCTTGAATGTTGTGTCCTGCCCCAACATTATAAAAATCAACCCACCTAAAAGTTATTGGCTGTTTAAAACAAGGGGCGAGGAGCCACTCGATATGTCCCACCCTGACTTCCTGTTTCAATGAAATTTCTTCAACATGTTGAATAACGCTGCACGTTTCAAGGCACTTCACGCGGACTTTAAATGCTAACTATAAAGTGAATTATGTATCAACAATTCAATCAGTTAATTATTTAATACATAAGCAAGCAATCATGGACATAACCGAACAGACAGTTTAAACATATTAATGGAAAGCTTTTCAAGACAATACAAACAGTGATTATACTGTATGTATAGAGACACCCTTTAAACAACTTTTAAAGTGCTTTGCAAAAAAGATTAGTTCTTTTGAGGAATTTTGAACTATTACACAAAAATGTAATCTTTAATAAACTAAATTGTTGCCTACTGAGTGACTTTTTTTCTTCTTTTTTTAATCTACATACTGTTCTTGTCTATTGTTATTTTTTTGCACTTGAAGGTGTGAATTAATTACTTGAACTAATTATAGTAGCAAACTGGTTATTTTGAGGATATGGAAGCATCAGGGAACGTTAATATTATAGCTAACAACAACAACACTGTAGATAATAAATACAGAACTCAGAATCCCAAAAATATGTGTTTTTCATCAGTATTAATAGAATCAGACACCAGATAATTGTCTAATATCTTGCTCTACTTTTGAATTGAGTGTATGATAAGCTGTCTTGTACCACAGTGCTGTTGAATTCAATTCTGAATAAAAAAAACAAAACAAATAACTTGTTTCACAAAAATAAATGTATAATCATTCATATGATGACACATTTATGGAAGGAGTCTCCAGTGTCAGCACTTCAGGATGTTTTCAGGATGGAGGATTTTGTGCTCCTGAAAAAGACAGATAAAGAGAGACTGCTGAGGGAAGATTGTTTATAGCTGCTATAACGTAAGTGATAACAGGAACTAACTTGTCTTGTGGTTGTTTCAGAACATAAAAAATATGCTGCCATTCAATAATAAATACAAAATTGTTAGCTTTGGAAAATTTTGATGGTATAAGTGGAATACACTTCAGAACTTACTGTTGTTGGAAGATAATCAACGCTTGCGTTTCCCTCCCATGTTTGTCTCCCTGTATTTCTCTGACACTCCTAGTCTTTCTCTTTTGCTCTCTTTCTCCATCATATATTTTCTGGGCCTGTCTTTTATTGCTCCCTCTTGCTTTCTATTTTTTCTTCTCCATCTGCCATCGTAGCTGGCCGTCTGAGAGCTGGCAAGTCTTCACAAAAGCGGTATCTGCTGGGGTCGGGAAATGCTTTCTGGAAAGCAACAAAAGGATTTAAAAATAAGCTCTGGTCTGTTCCATATTTTAATGAGGCCTCTACTTATTTGCATGGAGACAGACAAACCTACCATTTTATACAAGGGATACTGTATGCGTGTACTATAAAAGCTCTCAAATATATTAATATATTAATAAATGTGGGGGGTTTTATCCCCAAGAAACATACTTGCAGCAATATGACTTGAGGTTCAAAATGTATCAAACCCCTTTCTTTCTAATGTAAATAAATAAATAAATTATTATACAGTTGAGTAAAAAATTTTAAACACAATGTCCTCTCATTAGCATTTGCATATTCACAGTTGAGTCTTGTCTTATCTTACTGAGTGTCTTGTCATTGTTGTCTTGCTGAGGTTGTATCTTGAGTCGAGTCTAGTTGAGTTTTGTCGAGTTGTCTTGAGTCGAGTCTGATTGAGTCTTGTCAGGTTGTTGTCTTGAGTCTAATTGAGTGTACTCGAGCCTGGTTGAACCTTGTCAAGTCGTCTTGTTCGAGTTGTCATGTCACGTCTTGTCTTATCAAACTGTCTTGTCAAATCTGAGTCTTGTAACGTCATTTTGGGTTGAGTTTGATTGAGCCTTGAGTCATTTCGAGTAGAGTGTGGTCGAGTCTTCTTGAGTTATATTTTTGAGTCATGTCTGGTTGAGCCTTGTTGAGCTGTCATGTCAAGTCTGAGTATTGTTGAGTCTTTATTAGTTTTGTGTTGAGTCTGATCAAGTCTAAAGTCAATTTGAGTTGAGCCATCCTGAATCAAGTCTGGTTGCGTCTTGTTGAGCTTTCTTGCTGAGTCTGATCAAGTCTTGTTGAGTCATTTTGATTCGAATGTGGTCAAGTCTTGTCTACTTGTCTTGAGTTAACCCTTAGTCTTGTCGGGTGCCCTTGTCGAGTCGTGGTGAGTCTTTTCCACTACTGTGGTATATTAATAATAGTGTATTCTTTGACTGGCCTTGCCAGTAATAAAATAGTATAATATTGTCTATGTGTTTGTGTTTTACATATTCTCAAATCCTTTGTTCACCAACACTTTACATTAATGGCTTTCTCCAGCCTATTTCAAATCCTCTCAGCAGCATTTGGATCATCACAGTTGAATCGAATATTGACTAGTCTTGCCTAGTCGAGTATTGTTAAGCCGAGTGTTGTCACGTTGAATGTTGTGTTGTTGAGTCTTGTCGCACTAGTCACGACAATATGATGTGCATTATGTTTAAACATACCCATCAAGTGAAAACCTTTGTTCTTGTAAAGGTCTTTCTCTGGTTGCTGAACCTGCTTGTCTGCCAGGCAACTATGACGAAAAGCTAATAACCTAGACACAAAATCTGCTTTTCCTAGACTCCCAGGAAACTGATTTTTGGCAATTACTGTTGTTTGGTTTGACCTTCTGGTTCCATGTAGAACACTACAATAGAGGACATCCCTATCAAAACAGGTTTAGACCACTTTTCAAAAGCCAACCATCAAACTGCTAACCATCCAAAGTCCCTATTAGGAATAGTGACTTCCTAATAGTGCAGATGCCATCACCTTCCTCTAAAGATTAAAATAAATAAATAAATAAATAAATAAATATATATATATTGGGCTTGTTAGGAGTGGAGTTGATGGAGATCCATGTTCCTGAGATCCACCATGTGGACCTTTTCAAAAGCAGAAAAGCCAGGTTAATGTTTTAAAAACTATATCCCTTAGGGATTTGACCCCAATTTCAAGCTACACTGTTGCTTGTTGAGGCTACTTTGAGCTGAACTGGGTAATACCTTCAAGAGCTGCAGTGCTGCGGGTTCACTTCCAATGGAGATGAAGATCAGTGTTGGGTGATGATCTGGATCTTGGAAAATAGTCACTCTTGGGTGAAGTGAACTGCATCACAAGCATGATCACAGAAAGGAGCTTTAGCTTCCATACAAGTTCACTAAAAGGTTAGTCAAGATTTCATGTACATTCCAGTGAGACTTTTCTCAAAACCAAAGCGAATATGCTTTTTTTTTTTTTTTTTTTCCAGGAAAACAAGCTTTGTTTGTTCATCCATTTCAAGGGAACACTCTGGGGCCCAGCTTTTAGGACACGCTAAAGACTTTTCAACAGAAAATCTCAGTGTCACTAAATGAATCCATATCCTGTGTGAAGGAAACAGGCCTGTTGAGGTTTTTCAGGTCATAGTTACTTGCAAAACAGGGCATCAAGGGAAGCATGATAAGACGTGTTCCTTGTGGGAGCCTCACCGGTCGTTTTCACCTCATGCCGCCGTGTTGTTTGGAGTTCACAACATGTTTTGACTTGCACAGTGTTGTTTGTATCCCCAGGCCTTTTTTCCAACTTTAGTAAGTCCGGGGTTATTATTGTCACGGTGCTTTCTAATATATTTACCAACAGTGATGAATTCTCAAACCTGATTTGTCAGAAGGTGGTTAATTTTCTATAATAGCAGCTTAGTAGTTTCTGTAGTTCTGGCTACAAGGTTTTATTAATCTAATACATTACTGTTAACATAGTAACAAATTATACAGGGTCCTGTATGGTGGAAGTTATGATGATTTATACCTAAAGGTGTGATGATTTATAGCTATAAGGTAAGAAGAAACAGGAACTAACTTCGTGCTTTATTTTTCAGTCAGAGTTGGTATAAAAGAGTAGCATCTATCTTCATTTAAAACTTGACCAATCTAATGATGGCTGATGCAGCCAGAATTCACATCCTTTCTGTTTGTCTTCACTCCACCTTTGAAGTGACAGAGTGCTATCCGTTGAGGCTATCATCCTGGTAATGGGCCTTTTCACAGTCTCTCAGTCAATGTAACCTTCACTGTCCGCTTGGCCTTGGGTCATGATTGTGTTTCTGACTGACTGGCTGCTCCTTGGCATCCTTGGCAGGATCCTGCTCATTCTTCTTTCGTTGACTCACTTATACATGGTCTCATTGTCTCAAGCTTTAGCTGGCAGTCTATTTCAAATAACCTAAATAAAAAAGATCCACTGCCACTCAGTCACTGGTGTACATCAAAAGAGCTTGTACAGCTTTCTTGGAATGGTTTTAGGGAGTATGTGTGCTAAGCTGATATCACAACTATGCAGACTTGCCAACTCCAAGGTTTTGCCCTTCTGCTACTGTGGATTTAATAACCCCCCCCCCAACACTCAAGTTAGTAGTATGTAATACTCGCATCCCTTGTACATTAATGTATAACACAGTAGATAGCATTTCTGTCTCACAGCTCCAGGGTCCCTGGGTGCTTGGGCTACAGGCTGTGTGGAGTTTACCATGTTCTCCCTGTAGGTTTCTTCTAGATTCTCAGGTTTCTTCCCACCTCCCAAAAGCATGTTTGTTGATGGGTTGGATATGCTAATTTGCCCCAAGATGTGAATATGTGTGTATAGTGCCCTGCGATGGACTGATGTCCCATCTATGATGTATTCCTGCCTCACACTATTCATGGAATGGACTCAGGGTCTACCATAACCCTAACTAGGATAAAATGCTTACTGAAAAGTAAGCAAGTAAGTAACAAAGTAAGTACATAAGTAAGTAACAAAATAAGTATATAAGCAAGTAACAAAGTAAGTACATAATTAGCTAAGTATGTAAGTAACTAAGTAAGTACATAAGTAAGTAACAAATTAAGTAAGTACATAAGTAAGTAACAAAGTAAATACATAAATAAGTAACAAAGTAAGCACATAAGTAACAAAGTAACAAATACATACGTAAGTAACAAAGTAAGTAAGTAACAAATTAAGTATGTTAGCAACAGTGTTACCAGGCAGTTACACTTCAAAGTCTAACTTTTTTTAAAATGGTAGATTTTAGTATTTGACTCTTTTTTTTATTGTGCCTGGCAACCCTGTCCAACAGAGACAAAATAAAAAACAGTGCTGATCAAAGAGGTAGGAATGCAACAAGATGTGTTGGCTGCACTGTTGGGTTATTTAGTGCAGCAAAGAACAGATAAAAGACAGAGAAGTAGGTAGTACGGTCGAGTTTACCCTTCAACATGTTCCACCTGCTGCCTCCGCAGCTGTAAGCAAACAAGCGGGAGAAAAAAGCATCCGGAAATCAAATTGCTATGCTGTGAAGTGACAAAAGTGTAGTAAATTGCAGACTGATCCAACTTTGTGCATAAACAAAAACCATTCTTTCTTTTTTTTTTTCAGGCAGCATTTTGCATTGAAATATACTTTTCATTTGAACATGATAATTTGATAATTCCTTAATTGGCTTCATTGTGCACATTCTGGACAAAAAAAATATTTTTATGCAAGCGATCATACAGTTGTTAGCTTTTGTAATGGAATAAATGGAAATTAGCATAATTGGAAAATTTGCACATTTGCACATTGGCATGATGTAATTGTCCTCTTGTCATGTTTGGATTTGGATATAAATGCCAGGCTGTAGCTAATATTGAAAATGTGTGGGTTTTATTTGTTCTGAAATGAAGGGGTTTTTACCTCTCCACTATTCCTCATAAAATAATTGTCCAGGGTGAAATCCCAAAGCAAATGAGAACGGGACCTTCCAGTTGTAGAAAACTTTATAAATGCAATACATTAGAGTTTCGTCATGGATTTCCACTCAACCACTGTCGCACTGTTGATCTTTAAATGATCTATGTCACTTTCCCTTTTCTCTCTGTCTTTTGATTCTTCTTTTCTGCATCAGTCATCAACTCTTCCACTGCTGCCAGCAGTCCTGTCTCTGTATTTATTGGGTAATTATAGCATTTCATGAGCTTCCTTGTAAAGTATGCACATATAGCAGAAAATGAATCAGCACCTTCTGACCAATCAGAAATTGAGAATTCAGCAGCAACGTTGTAAACAGATAATGCTTTCATTTTGAACTAAGTAGTCAGGTAAAGTAAATCTACCCTAAAATTATACTAAAGTAATAGTACTTGGGTATGAAATAATGAAAGTACGTTCCGCTATAAGGTGTTAGAAAATGTTCTGGTAGCCATGGGAACGATGTATGGGAAATCTCCGAACGGAAAACGCCATATAACATAGGTGTTAAAGAAAACTTTAGCCATGAAAAGTTGGACATAATACAGATTTAACATTACTGAGAAGGTTATATGGAAATATTGGGTTAAAATTTGGCCAATAACTGTCTTCTATGGTGCTCCAGATGGGGCTCCTTTATTTCCTTAATCTCAGAAGTGTGACATAATGGAGAGAGTCATTCAGTACGTTTACACGGACAACAATAATCCGATATTAACGCGATTAAGACGATACTCTGATTAAGAAACTAGCATGTAAACAGCGATTATTGATTACCTTAATCTGACTAAAGTCATACTCGAAGTAAACACAAAGCGAATTAAGACGTGTGGAGTATCCCTATTTTAGTCGCCTTATCGACGTGCATTACAGACATGTACACACCTTAATCACACTATTAACGTCGTGTGAGAGTTTTCACCGCATTGTGCGACAGGACACATACACACACGGCAGCGCTCAACCATTTGACGGTAAACAAGAGAGCACAGCTGCGTCCGAAACCACGTAATTACCTCCTATATAGTAGGAAGTGAAATACATGTATCTCGGCTACTATATATTAGGTAAGTACGTGGTTTCGGACACATCCCAGGGCTTCAAGCAGTCGTCTGTTTGCTCGTATAGCACGACAAATAATTAACTGCACTTGAAGCTTTTGTAAAAATTAAAAATGAAACACCCAGAACTGTATATGGTACCATAACGAAGACGAACTGTATGTCGATACGTGAAATTCTGGAGGGAATGTCGGACGGCGTGACACGGGGCGTGGCATACTGACGTGTGCCATTAATCGATCTATGTTCTATAACATGTAAAACGAGAACATGAAAGGAATATTCTAAAAGCAACTCATGTAAACACCTTAATCACAATATTGTCTTATTCAGAATAAGGTCAATAATTAGATTATTGCTGTCGTAGTCATTGTCTCCTGGGGTTTTCCATTACAATCCCTTTCTTTTCTATATTAATGGTAGTGTAATACTGCGATCTACACATTGTTTTGCGCTGTTCCTACACTAAAAGTCATCTATGCTGACATCTGTAGATCCAGTCGACCCCAGGTACTGGATTGGGACTCAGGAACAATACTTAATTGTTGAGTTTGAATCTTTATTTTGAGCTTGTCTAGATTACACGTGGCCAGTGCCATATTGACTTGCCTGCAGGATAACGCTTGATCTGCGAGGGTTTGAAGCAGACAGCAAACAGCCGCCTCTGCCGAATTGATCTTCAAAGTTTCGATTCTTCCTACAAAAACCTTTCAGCGTTATTGGCAGTCGAGTGTGCGGTCTGAATTCTGGGCCGAGATGTAGGCGAATGCTAATTCGCCATGGTTGATTGGAGGCACAGAGAGAAGAGACAAGGTTGTGGTGGTAATCATGGTGTGGAAAGAGGCGGTTGTTGGTGTATTTTTGAGGTGGTGACAGGGCATGTGTCTGGGCTGATATTTGATATCGGTGGTCAGTTAGCTCAGTTCAACATAGTGTGTGGGTTTGAACCCGAAAACATGGACATCTGAAAGGATTAGGAAAACTGAGCGACACAAAGATCAACAACAAAACCTCTTCTGGTTCAGGCTACGCCCACTTTCGTTTTTAATCCGAATTAAGACAGGTACAGATGCAAATATTTGGAAACAGATACAGTGTAGTTGCATTACACGCCTAGTTACGTAGCAGCATAGTTTCAGGGTCTAATCCACATTCATCTCAACCACATACGACTGCATAAAGATGGAGATGTGTGTAGATAATATGCAGTCGCATCTCAATCTAATTCTCTCTTCTCTCTTTCTGTCTCTTTCCATATCTGCTGCTGAATATCACATGATCCTGATTCCTGTTCATGCTCACAGGTAAGACTCGTTTATATACGTTTATATTCCTTCCTTTCTGCCTTCCAACTTTTTCCTTCCTTCCTTTTTCTTTCTTTCTACCTTCCTTCCTTTGCTTCTTTTTCCGTCATTCCTTTCTACCTTCCTTACTTCCTTCCTTCCATCTTTTCTCTCTCTCTTCCTTCCTTCTTTTGGTTTTTTTTCCGACCATTGTTCCTTCCATTTTACCTTTCTTTCTTTCTTTCTTTCTTTCTTTTCTTGCTTCCTTCCTTCTTACCTATCTACCTTGAATCTTTTCTCTCTTCCTTCGTTCCTTGCATCTTTTCTCGCTCTCTTCTTTCTTTCCTTCCTTTGTTTCTTTTTCGTTCCTTTGTTCCTTCCATTTTACCTTCCTTCCTTTCTGTCTGCCTTGCTAATTTTGTTCCTTCTCTCCTTCCTTCCTTCCTACTCTCTCTTCCTTCCATCCTTCCTTCCTACCTTCCATCTTCTCTCTCTTCCTTCCTTCCTTCCATCTTTTCTCTCTCTCTCTCTTCTTTCCTTCCTTTGTTTCTTTTTCCTACCATTGTTCCATCCATTTTACCTTTCTTTCTTTCTTTCTTTTCTCTGTTCCTTCTTTTCTTGCTTCCTTCCTTCTTACCTATCTACCTTGAATCTTTTCTCTCTTCCTTCATTCATTCCTTTCATCTTTTCTCGCTCTCTTCCTTCTTTTCTTCCTTTGTTTCTTTTTCCTTCCTTTGTTCCTTCCATTTTACCTTCCTTCCTATCTGTCTGCCTTGCTCATTTTTTTCCTTCTCTCCTTCCTTCCTTCTCTCCTTCCTTCCTTCCTTCTTACCTACCTTCCATCTTTTCTCTCTCTCTCTCTTTCTCTCTCTCTTTTCCTTCCATCCTTCTTTTCTACCTTCCATCTTCTCTCTCTCTCTCGCTCTCTCTCTCTCTCTCTCTCTCTCTCTCTCTCTCTCTCTCTCTCACTCACTCTCTCTTCCTTCCTGCTTTTTCTCTCTGTTCATTCCTTCCTTCCTCCCATCTTTTCTTTTGCCTTCCCTCCCCCCTCCTTTCTTTCCTTCTTTCTTTCTTAAAATGTCCTGATATTACATTGTGAAGCTTTAGAAGTTTGATTAACTTGATCAGGTGTATGAGACTAAAAGCTTGTAAATAATTAAAGACTGCTCAGTATAATGGACCAGTGTAAGACTACATTAGAGGATGCATCACTTCAAAATGGTGGAATATTTTGGTCAATAAATTCGTCTAGGGCTGGTCGCTGTTAGCAAATTGAGTTTATAGTGATAGATATTTTTGAAACTTCAAAACTCTGTGGTATAATTAGTCTTTTCATCCTCTTTTGGAAAAAAAAAATAAATTCCATCTGACGAACAAGGGAAGGGAGTCTTAAAGAGATTGCTTTGAAGTATGAACATTTTGCCTACGCCCTTTTATCAGGAGATGTTTGAAGTGTCGTTGCTTTTGTGCACGTCTGTGTGTCGACATGTTTTGCTCCAGCATCATGTTAATGGTGGGAGCTGCACATCCTAAGCCTTAAAAGGAAGTGTGCGTGTCATTAAAGAAAAGATTTATGAGGACAGAAAAGGTAAAGGATAGTTGTTTCTTAGCTGTTTCCGTCATCACAAGTATAGTGGTTCTTTATCTGTGCCTTTTCCAGATATTCCTCACTAGGAACTAAGATTTTGGTATGACTAGAGTGACTCCATGATTGGTGTGCCATTTAGTTTATGTTATTCATTAGTCTTGGTCGAAGTCAATATTTTAGCAAATCAAATGATCAAATATCTCACTGCAATATCGAGCTGTTTGTTCATTTAACTCAAACTCTTTCCAGTGAACAGCACAGCCTGCGTGAAAATCTCCTATGAAGTCCCCCGACGCAGAGCTAATAGATAGTTATTGAAGCCCATGCATCAGTGTGTGTTAGGTGTTTGTGTAGTCGCTGCTTTACATTTATGGCATTTGGCAGACAACCCTTATCCAGACTTACATTTATCTCAGCAGACTTACATTGATCTCATTTATACAACTGAGCATTTGAGGTTTAAGGGCTTTGCTCAAGGGCTCAGCATTGACGGGTTGGTGGTGCTGGGATTTGAACTCACGATCTCCCAACATCTTAACCACAGAGCTACCACTGACCCAAATGGGATGAAATATTAGTGATTATTGAACATTGAACAACAGGCTTTGAAAGCATCATTTTTGAGTCCAACCCATTTACATTTATGGCATTTGGCGGACGCCCTTATCCAGAGCGACTTACAGAAGTGCTTTGAAGTCTCTATCAATAAACGCATCCTGATACTGGTTCACTAGGCCACGGACTAAGAATACCATCAGTCTAAAAAGTCTGTTGGGAGAGGTAGTACAGTAAGAATGGCACACAGACAACACAATTTCGCACAAATTCACTGGGTGTGAACAGAGTGTTGCACAGAAACGAATATCTCCATGTTTATTGGACAGCACGCTCTTCGCTTGTCCCATATAGACACTGGGCTTCGCCTTGGTAGACCTCTCAAAGGGAATGGCATGAATGATTTACATGTCAAACCTAAACGTATCCACGGTAGGTGCAATGTGTAAATATTCTAAATAAGCTGTACAGTTCTGTTTGATTATTTGCATTAATTTCTGAAACTGATAAGTTTATAAGTCTAGCTAGTTGTCACTTCCTTCTCCAGTTAGCATATTAGCTACTCGAAATGGCAGACACTGCTACTGTTGACCTGATTTTAGAAAAGTCTTTTCAGAGACTGAAAATTAAACAAGTGGGCAGACCAACGTCCAAGATTTAAATGAAAATGTCAGGGAGCAAAACAAAACAAAAAAAAGGTACTTTCAGCTGTCTTGGTACAGTAAAATCGATTGGCTGTGTTTATTATTAGCCTTATATTTGAAATCCCTGAGAATGATTGATGAAGTGTTAGGTTTATACTCAAGCGTTCATTCTATCAGGTTACATACGTAACACACACACACATATCCGCCTCTGTTTCATAGTGACCCCATCAATCATAAATCATAATATAATTGAAAATAAAGGAAAAAAATAACGAAAGAACTTCTCTTCTTCCCGTGATCTTTAGGAAATTTGGTAATACAGTTTCCTGTTGTGGAATAATCCAAATATTTCATAGCGGTGAACTTTATGAGACTAACTTATAATGAAGTGATTCATGGAAAAGGATTTTCAAGCATGAGATGTTAGTTAATGCAAAAGTAATGATTTGCTTTAGTATCTTAATGATTATATTTCATAGAAAAGTTGCTGTTTTTTGAACTGCTGTAGAATTTCTTTCTTTTTTTTTATGTTCTAAAATGTCTTTTCCAATTCCAATGTGATATCAGTGGGACACAAATGGCTCCCAAGTCGTAGAACCAAGAAATGTTTGGTTTAATTATAGTGAGTTGGACTAACATCATCCTTTTAACAGCAATAGCTATGATTACATCAGACAGTTCCATTGCCTTTGCTGTCAATCTCCCAGCGTTCTCCTTTTCCATTCCCAAGTTTCAAAGAAAGCCGAGCGCACACCGCTAATAAGTAAATCGGATGTCAAATAGCTTGGCAGGTTCGGAGGCTTTATGCCGTTTGATGGTGTGTTTTAATTGTTGAGCTTACCGTGTGCTGTTACTGTTAGTGGCTTTCATTAGCGCCGCCTTTGATCTGTCGTTCTCACCGAGAGAAAAGGAGGCCATGAGTCATCCTCCGCCGTCTGCCTGATACGGCTGGATAAGAAACACCAGGGCCTGTGCGTGATTGTGTAAGAGCCGGTGTTGAAGTGAGCGCTGTGTGTGTGGGGTAAAAATGGAAGAAAACAGGAAAGGGAGAGGAGTGGGAGAGGAAGATGTGAATGCAAAGGAAGAGAGGAAGAAAGGAGGATACAAGAGAAAAAGGAAAGAGGAAAAGGAGCCTGAGAGAAAGGGAAAACAAACCTGAGAGATTGTGTCTTCTGCTGTTACTCATGTGTGTGTGTGTGTGTGTGTGTGTGTGTGTGTGTGTGTGTGCGCGTGTCCTCACGAGCATTGCATCATTGCATTGTTGCAGTGTTTTGGTGATAGTGCCAATATCTCTCTTCCTCCCATGTTTCTGCCTATCAGTGTTCCCTCACTAGCTGTTTCAAATGCTTTTTCCTTTTTTCATATATTTTCTGCTTTTTCTTCCCCTTCCCCCCCTTTTCTTTCCCTCGCTTATCTCACTCGCACAGACCAGGACCCATTTTGAAATAAACAACACCTTGAAATATCACTTTGATTGGGAACTGGCACACACCAATTACCTCATACCTAAACACAATGTAGAGACTTGCAGTAATTTGCTACTTTAATAGTTAGTAGTTAATAGATCGTGTAGCTGGTATATCCAAATATGGGAGACTACATTTTATTTATCAATGTAATTGCTATATTCATAGTTTCGCTGCTGGTGTATTGCAAATGTTTAGCGCTCTTAAATGTAGTCAATCAGAGAAAGGTGGGAATGATTGTGATCAGTTAAGTATGTTTCAGTTCATTTTTGTTCAATGAATTGTCACATAATTATCAAAGTTGCTAAAATATTTATCACAGTGCAGTTTATTTTCCCATATCATCCAGCTCTATACCTAATAAACTGGCAAAGTTAGTTTATATATATATATATATATATATATATATATATATACACATACACACACACACACACACACACACACACACACACACAATGTGTTTATCGCTTATGTCCCAATCTAGTAAGAAATCCTCTGCCTATTTATGGTTAATTAGTGAGGAATGGTCTCAGAAGGAAATTTTTGTAACACAGTTCCATTGTATATTATCAAGAGGTATGGTTACTCGTGCTCCTGCGATATCAAATCAGATCAGCTCTTCTCATTCTTCTCATTTGTCTTTGAGAACTGAATGCACGCAGTGCACGAGTGTGACATTTTCATAATAATTTATGATTACATTTTACTTATAGATTTTGTATAAATCTTTTATGGTAGAACTGTAGCAATACATCAATATTGGTTATAGAAGCAAGTCCCACCTTTACCTGATTTAAAACAGAGGCTTTAATTTTTGATAAATGGTGGTTGTACACTCAGACTTTTGCACTGTATTGCTAACGTTTATGGTGGAACTTTAGCAGTACATTGTTATTGGTTGTAGAAGCAAATTACACCTTTACCTGAACAAAAAATGTGGCCTTAATCTTTGAAAAATAATGGTAGTACACTTAGAATTGTGAATTGTTTTGCTAAATTTTATGATTGAACTGTAGCAGTACATTGTTATTGGTTGTAGAAGCAAATGACACCTTTACCTTAATAAAAATTTGGCCTTGATCTTTGAAAAATAATGGTAGTACACTTAGAATTGTGCATTGTATCGCTAAATTTTATGGTGGAAATTTAGCAGTACATTGATATTGGTTATAGAAGCAAATGACACCTTTATGTGAATAAAAATAGAGGCTTTCATTTAAAAAAAATGATGGTAGTACACTTAGAATTGTGCATTGTATAAATTGTGCATTGTATAAATTGTGCATTGTATAAATTTTATGGTGGAAAGTTATCAAATTATGCCGTTACCTAAATGAAAATAAAGGCTTTCATTTTTGATCAATTCTTGAGGTACTACACTCAGAATTTTATACTTCAGATTGTATATTACTAAAATATTTGTATTTAATATGCAGAAAGCAAGATTTTTTAACCTTCTGTGTTACGAGAGACCTTGCAAGGCTGTGTGCTGACGGACATACTTATTTTCTCAGGTGTCTACGTGTTTTGTGTGATCACTTCACCAGGGTTATTAGGGAATATGCTCTAAATTTGTGCAAGTTGTGCAACTTTGATGAAAATGTGCCAATCGATTAGAGTTTTTGTGTATGTCAGGTTTGAAGGTGTCGACCGTTCCACCTTAAGCTTTTGATATGCATGGTTACATTGCTTTATTAGCTTGAGCGTACGCGTGCACAGAATGGGAATAGCGCTCATGAACGCAGATCAGCAGCTGTTTAAAAGATGCACGCTATATCGAGGTTCGTTCGAAAGCCGCGCGCGTTTGTATTTGTGAACTGTATCGTGACTGATATCCGAGTTTCTTGTTTGTTAGGCAGCGTTATACAGTACCACAGCACTGTTGAATTCTCAAATCTGATTGGTCTAAAGGTGTTGATTTGATTTTCTAGAACAGCAGCAGTTCCAGCAGGACAAATCACAAGTTCATAGTAATGCGCTCGCTCTATAGTAACAATTCATTCACAGGGATATGATGACGTTTTATGAGGAGACATTTATTGAATTTTTTTAGAAGGAGTCTCCAGTGTCGGCACTTTGTAACAGTTATAGGTAAGGCTGTAAAGCTGAAGTTTTAAGACACAGGAAAGTCTAAGGACATGAAAAAGAGAGGTTGGTTAGGGAACGACTGATTACAGCTGTTATAAGTGATAGCAGGAACATGTTTCACAGACATTCCACAACATTAAATGCAACTATAAATTGATAAAAAAGCGTGTGTCATTCTTTGTGTGTTAAGTTAAAATTTGGAATTGTTGGCAATTCGCTGTGGTACAGTATAAGAGGGATAAAAACAAACAAGGACGTGCTGTTATAGGAAAATAATCAACTTCGGAGTGGTAACAGGAACTCTGCATCACAGCAACATGTTTTTATTTTCATTTTTATTTTCAAATTTTATATGTGAATATTTTTTTGTATATTTTTGCACAGTGGGACTACAATAAGGGGAAAAAAGAAAAAAAAAGAGGGTGGGGGGTATTGTTTGTTGCATAAACAAAGTATACAGATCTTGTAATGTTCACTTTGTGTCTTTTTTCAAGGTTAAAACTACGACTAGTAACGAAAACGTGAATTTCCATATAAAGTTGATCACAGCAAAGTATTTTCTTTTCCGTTAATCATCTTTTTTTTCTAGCCTGGGATGTAAATGTAGGCGAGAGTGCGAGTGAGAAGAAAGCAGATGGTAGTTTAGTTTTGGGCACAGAGAGCGACACGGTGTTCAGATTAGATTATGGTCCCACTGAATGATGAATGATGAAGAAGTTTGGAGTGAGGTTCAAGCAAACACGTGCGCACTCTGTCAATTTTAACCTCCGAACTCAGGCGAGAGTGAACAAGTCCAATCAAGGGCGACCGCTAAGTAATAGACAACAGACACCGCTGACATGCCGTACTTACCCCCCCATCCCCCTACCCACCCACACACACACAAAAGTAAACAAAGAAGACAAAAGGCAAGCTCATTACTACTTTGCATCTGTTGATAGATCCCATGTTGGTGTGTTTAACCTTCATGTTCTGTTCACTACTTTGCAGAAGATGTTCCCCTGGTAAAAGCCAATAATAATCTGTTTTTCTAAATTTTTTTATCAAGTCATACTAATATAAACAATATTTACTGAATTACACACCCACACACCTACACACACTCTCCATGCTTGAGGATCAGAGATGAAGTGAGTAGGATGGCCACAAATTGCCTTTTTTTTGCATTATATTCACAAAGACGAGCCTATTTGGTCACTTATTTCACCTTGTTGTGCTCAGAAAGAACAAACTCTCCTTTATGTAATATGAAAAAGTATGAATTATAAAATAACTTATTTTCTTAAAAAAAAAAAAAATCATATCTACCAGTGAAATAAACTGGAAACCCAGCACATTGAGTAAGAAGAATTATTAACTTTAATATATTTTCATTAATTTTTTTAAAATTAATTTAATTTATTTTGTAATCACATCTACAAGAAAAAAAAGATGAAAAACCCAAGCACATCAAGAAATAATAAATATTTTGATATTGCTGCACTTTTATGTTAAACGATGTCGTACTTCTTTAATTAATTAATTTTACTTAATTTTAATGAAACTTTTTTTAAAAAAAAATCATACATACCAGTGAAATCAACTGGAATCACAAGTAAATACAATATGAACAAATATTAAAACATAAAATATTTTGATTTTGCTTCACTGTTGGTTGAAATAATTTTTTAATTAAATTTTATTTGTTTAATCATAACTACCTGTGAACTGGATACCATCAAGTAATATTTTTTTTCCCATCATTTTATAATTGTATTGTATTTATTTATTTATTTATATTTTTAACCATACCTTCCAGCGAAATAAGTCACATTAGCCTCGCCACCTCCGTTAAGCATCAGTTGTCTTGGAAAGGGGCTAAGTCATGCACTTGAAGAGCAATGTGCCTCATAACAGCCGCCTCTCACCCCCTGAGCGACGTTAATACTTAATGCTCCAGTCGCCTCGGGCCTTCCATGAAAAATTCAGCACAATATGAAATAGTGATGAACGCTGATGGAACGAAACCCGCTAATTTGACAGATGCCTCCTTCCACTGTCTTTGTAGACAGGGACGTCCACTTGCAGGGACTGAAATATAGTGTGTGTGTGTGCTGTATTGAGTGTAGGACGGAAGAAGTAGAAATTGTTACAGAGGGAGACACTGTTTGTCCACCTAAATTTGGGAAACAATTGTTTAATGAACTAATTATGCAACTTGTGCTTACTACTTCCTTTTTAGCAATACTAGTAAGAGTAGCCTAGGCTAGTCTTACAAGGATGGCTTTTGCTAGCTTATTTGTTTGGGTTGAGGTTTATCTAAAGACCCTAGTATTCCTAAATCTTCACAATACATAGCAGTTGCCTATAAACTGCAATCTGCTGAATTTCAAACACAACGACTTTACCCCCAAATGACCACAGAGACCTTTTCAAAGGTTAAACCAAGTTAATCATTACCAATCATTGCAGGAATCCCAGTGCCAGTTGTTTGCTAACAAGTGCTCAAGCACTTTGCTTTATGGAGTCGGTCTCCTTTAGTCTGCAGTGTTTTCTTTGACATGCCATTAAGAATTCAGATAACGAGATTAGCAAAGCCTGAAATGAGTCTAGAGTCTTCTTACCTAAATGCGACCCCCTAATGAACGTCTAAAAGAATAGCAGCAAGGAATGGCTAATTACCTTCCTGTTAATTATTAGCTTTGATCGTAGATTCTGCTTGTTTACCTCACATTTCCAGTAAACATTTGTGCTTGTTTTTGTTTAGTTGCGTAATGAATTCAGATAGATAACACGTCTGCAAATAACTGCCTTTATTTTGCCTATTTTGAACCTGTCCACATTTTGTAGTGTTATAAGCTGGAACTGAAATGGCATTAATTGGGATTATATATGAATCTCTACAAAATAGCCTGTAAATACTGAAATGAGGGGAAAGCTAAAAATGAGTTCTGGTGCAAGCAGTTGCCTCAGAAGTAACATTAATTAGAGGAATCTGTGGGTAATTAAAGTGTCACGTGGTCGCAATATAAATACACCTGTTCGTGGAAGGCCCCATGAAGACCTAAACAGCATCATGAAGACCAAGAAACTATCAAAACAATGCTGGGATAAAGTTCTAGATATGTATCAAACAGGGTTTGGTTATAAAAACCAACCTATCTTTTAACATCCGACGGTGTTCCATTACATCCATTATTTTTTTTTAAAAATGTAAAGAATATGACATAAGTGTGACTGTCTGCCTGGAGTAAATCCTCTATCAAAAGTTAGTGATGTAACAAAAAAAGGTAAAGAGGAGATTAGTCAGAGAAGCAACTAATAGACCATGGATAATAGTCAACAGGATGCTATCACCACCATGCTTCCGTATAATAAGCAAGATATAATCAAAGCAGAATTTGGAGGCAAAAGGTTGATTGTTGATTGTTTGTTCATTATGAGCTGTATTTTTAAACACAATTATAGATTTAAAGGTCAAGAGACTGCTATTAGGTGATGATCCTCCAGTGGGATGTGATCACATCTAAATCTCAAGTAAACCACTCCCAGCTACTAGTTCAAACCCAAATCTCAGTGACATACAATAGACAGTTGATTAGCACCAGTCTCCTGTCTGGACGCGTGAACGTTTCACATTTTCCAGTTGGAGGAGGCTCAACGTGACGTCAATTACCAGGAGCCCTCCGTCTCTGTCTCGGAGATGTGGCTAAATTGGCAGCCGTGCCAGCTCCTTCATTAAAGATTAATCAAGGCCCATCCTCTAAGGAAGCCTTCAAGACAGCTAAGCTAATAAATGCACTTCACTTGCCATGATGTGAACACCTACAAATGCCCTTCGCTGTATTGAGGTAGAAGAAGGTTTTTTTTTTGTTTTTTTGGGGGTTTTTTTTTCCAGAGAAGCTTTCTTTTGAAAGACCTTTTCAGTTGCTTACTGTTTAGTTTCCATGGTTCCTTGAGGATTCCTCACAGGGGAATGGATGCAAAATGTCATTGTTGTTGTTTGCTGGACTTTGTGACCTTTAGGTTAGATTGTTTCTCAAAGCAAGGTCCACCAGGATCTGCAGCTGTCCTGAAAGTGCCCTCTTCCTCTCCATGTTAAACAACTGGTAGAACTTTCCAGTGCCTTGAGGAACATCCCTATTTGGCTCAAAGACCTCTGGGTAAATTTGGGACCTTTTGAAAGCTGTAACTTGTGTATTTGCGTTTTATTGGGATTGGTTGTTGAGAAAGAATTGGTATCTATATGGTATATTAGTGAGAGTGGTCCTAAGGTTACTCTCTAAGGGACACGAATTTACAAAATGTGGTTAATGATGATTACATGAGGCTATAAATTAATCATTTCCTTTCAGTCTATAATTTGTGTAACAGGGTTGATTGTCCTCAGTGTCATTAAAAATATATAAAAATGAACAAGAGAACTTTTCTTCTCAAGATCTTCAGGAAATTTGGACAGAGGCTGTTGGGAAGGACACTTTACCAATATTTAAAATGTGTTTTACCTTTACTTTATGCACATATTTGTAAACGTGGCATCAGTAGGACACAAATAACACCCCAATCCTGGTATCACCCTTGCGTATTTACTAAGAAAGTCTCTGGATAAAGTCGGTAGGATGGTTGGTTAATCATGGTTGCATTTTATTTCTCTGCACTAGGCAATAGAGACTAAAAGAATGAGGAAAAAAAGAAAAGAAAAAAAGAAAAAGCGTAGGAGAGGACCTGGTAGACAGTGCTGCAAGTAGCTAGATATGCACTGGGTTTAGCCTTCAGGACACTCTGCTAGCTCTAGATAGACACACACAGCATAATAAAACAATGCTGTGTGTGTGTGTGTGTTTGTTTGTATGTATGGTTTTTGTGGGTTGGTGTGAATTCATGCAGCAATGCGTGCTACTCATACATTTCCCAGCCTCTCTGTATTCATGGAATGCTGAGTTGCTATATGAACCATGCGTATGCGCTTGTGTAATTTCTCTTGCACGTGTGTGTAGGTGGATATATTACAGCAGGCTTTGCGATCTTGCATCCTTTTGTTTACAGCCTCATGTATTATTCAGGTTTCATTGTGCATTGCAGCACAGGGGCCATTTTGGATGGCAGTAAAGCTGGGAGCAAATCTATATTAGGGGATATGAAGTGCTATTCCAGAACGTTATGAGGCCGTTACTAGGGCGAGGGTGCGGCAGGCGTAATGGCACATGAAGGACTCTCGCGGCTACCTAACACACACACGTACGCGTTCCCAAGAAATGAAAGAATCGAAGCGTCTTGTCTGCCGTAACTGCGTTGGTCAGACTTCACCTAATCCATAAAAGTCTGAAAATGATTCGGGACGATTTCATGATTTCTTAATGCTTAGACATTTTTAAGTAACCGAAGAAAACATCAAACGAGTAAATAAAATGCACCTATTTACCATTCCCCCACCCCCCACCCCCATTCACACCTTTGCCTGGTTAAAGCTTCTTAGGTTTCTCTTGATTTATCTCTTCCTGCAACTGAGTTAAAAAAAAAAGAAAAGAAAAGAAAAGCTACGGCTTTAAAATAAGCACATGGGCCGTGGAATAGCTTCCTGGCAGATGTAGCCTAGAGGAAGTCACAAGATGATGATTCCATAATGTATATGCTCAGTACGTGCTTATCCATCCCGGAGCTTACAGGCACACAGGAAATGAGAAAAGATGAAAGGATGAAGGGACGATGGCTATCCAGGTGCCATATTCAGAGTGTGTGAAGCTGGATTTTGATGTATACCGTGTGTGTGTGTGTGTTTGTGTGTGTGTGTGCAATGCATGAACAGAATGTCAGGAGGCTTACGTGTCCCGAGTTATAAAAGGAATTGGGTGATCTTTTGCGTGAAATGAGGCTGTGGCTGTCAAGTCCTCACAAATCACCCGCTCTACAGTGGGTCGCAGTACACAAGCACACCATAGACTTGAGGCGAACAGAACCCTCACAGGTCCCTTTCAGTAAATCTCATCTCTACTCTGTTTTTTGCACAATATCATGACTCGAGACTCATTGGCCATTGCAGATTGCATTTCACAGAACCTAATTCTGCTAATTAAGAAGCCGCAGATTAGGCGTCTGCCCTCTTTTATTGATGATGCTGTTGTTGTAATGACTAATTCAGTGTGTTGCAGAGGCACTGCTTTGGTATAATTTGTTTACAGCGGTTCATGGATTGTATCCACGTGTGTGGGGTTTGAACATTCATGCTTCAGTCCTAAATCCCCTGTTAACTTATTATTATTATAATTAACTTTGCCCTATTAGCTACAACTTCTGTGGCGATTTTGAGTTTTAAGGGCAAGACACTACAGGCAGACGCTACAGTGTTACAGTCTTCTCTTAAACCATTGGAATAAAATATCTGATAAAGACTGAACAGAAAAATGTTTCGCTGTTTTTGTCCATTTGATACACCGGATAATCTGACACTGGATTAAGCTCCGCCTACTCGGCGCAGTCACGTTATATAATTGTATATCCTTGAAATGCTTGTTTCCTGATTTATATGTAAATGTATGTGTCATTATGATATACATTTTAATTTCCTTTATAAACCCGTGGGTACACTTTAAGCTACGTTGTATTTTTAAAGCCATACTCAAAATCAGTATTTTTTTTTATAGTCACAACCAAAAATCTCTTTCTAGATGACCTCCATGCATGAAATTCTAATTCCTATCCTTAATTAAAAGGAGAAATAATCAACAAAGTGTTGATTATTGTTGGATTCATGTTAGATTTTATACTGAAAAATGTCTTACATTGTTTAATAAAAAAAAAAAAAAATACATTTAGTATGATATCTCAAGAATGAGAGGTTGAATGTTTGTAGGATTTATATGGCGTTATCACTGTAACCAGCAGATGAACTGAATAGACTTTGGAATTGATCCAAACAGGTTCAAGGTCTGTTTTTCTTCAGTGGCTTCCTTCACACTTGCATTATATTTTAAAATTTGGATTTTGATCCTGATTAAACAGTAATGATATTGTTTTTTCAGCAAAGCTGTTTTGTAAATGTCTTTCCCGAGAGCATCTTCACCACAAAATAAATATATTCATTCTAACAACATAAACAGACTAAATTTTTTGCATGAATAAATCTACATTTTTGAATAAGCTCCACTACAATAAATAATACTTGTAAGAATATCAGCAATCCACTGGCAAAGATTGATATCTATTGTGTTTTTTTCTCTCTTCCAATTCATCATTTGTGGTCATGTTTTAGGTTAAATGTATGGATAAGTATCCAGATTTTTCTGCCTGCTAGAATTGTATTGTTAGCAATGTTGGTGCGTCGCGCTCTTTCATAGCTGCAACATGTTTGGGTTCGTTGACAAACATTGTCTGGAAAATGTATTTACTTATATTATATTATGTCTGGAAAAAATGCAGTGTGTGTGTGTGTGTGTGTGTGTGTGTGTGTGTGTGTGTGTGTGTGTGTTCCCAGTGTAGATATCGACGATGCCTCTTAGCCTCCTTTTTAAACATACCCATAAACCCTTCTCTGATCTCTGAGCAGTAATTGAAATTGAGCCACAGGTTTCTTCTCTTTCCCCCGAGGCCCCTCATTTAAGTGTCAGTGAATCCTTTTTGCACTGATGTGTATCTGCAGAGTAGACGGTAATAAATTACCATTCCTTCTCAAAGGAGGCGTGTGTGTGTATGTGTATGCGTATGTATATGCGTATGTGTCCGAGGACAGGCTTGTTTTCCCTCTGGTGTTTGTCCTCTACTTTCTGAAGGGATGGACAGATTCTCTGATTCACACAAAAGGGAGTGAAACTAGGCTTAGATAATTCTGCTCTGTCTTTGTGGTTGGCAGAATTTTTAACATTTATTATTTTTTTTGTAAATTCCTTTCTGTCAGACCTAGGTCTTGGCATGCTGACTGCTGATGGAATGAACCAAACATTGCCGTCGGTAGGGGTGGAAAATTGATCAAATGATTGCCTGGAGGTGTAACCGGTTTATCAGCGTTTATTGCCATATTGTGTTCAAAAATACAACCTTCCTGGCAACTGCTTCTATATTGACAATATTTCATGGTAACAATGTCGTGTGTGTTTAATCACACTGTTTATACTACAGCACTGTTGAGTTCTCTAATTTGATTGTTCATGTTCTGTCCCATGTAGATTGATGAGGCTGGACACCAGCGCGTAAGCTCAACATATGTTTTATTGTGGGCAATTGAATAATCGTCATTGTTGTCCATAGCGTGGGTCAATACACAAACACTAAGCAATAAACTTGGATAATCCTTAATCACAGGCAGAATAACAAGTGAGGCTCAAAGCCAGGGAACTAGAAAACAAGGCATTAGGGATGCACAGGTTACACTTAGGAAAGTAATGCATGATAAGACTTTGTAACAAAACACAGAAACAGAATGGTATACAAAGACTAATTAATGGCTAAACAAGGAACAGGTGAACACAGTTGGATAACAAACCAATTACGGAACATGAGCAGAGAAAGGACTAGAATGAAACCAAGGCGCATTGCAAAATATAAACATAAGTTTCTATAGTAACAACATATACAGGCACGTGTATGACTAATAAGACTAATAATAGACTAATAAGACTAATAATAGGCTAATAGTAAACAGATTCAAAATATGTTGTTATTTAATGAAGATAAACAATCACATATCGTTGATATGGTGAAGTTTTCTATAAGGAGGTTTATGGAAGGAGTCTGTGCAGTAAATGTTCAGGACTTTTGCTTTCTGGTTTCTCAGTAACATGAAAAGCTACTCTTTTTTTTGTCTTATTAACTTCAAGAGAGAGAAAAAACCTAAAGCCTGATGAGGAAATTCCTGTTAATATTGGTTTATAGCTGATATACTGTAAGTGAAAATGTCTGGATTACGTATCCCTGTTCCCTGAGAAGCTTCACGCTGTGGGAAGCACCCTTGCGCATGGCTGGTATCTGTAGTCTGTAAAATCACGCCTATTTATAGGCCTGCCGTGGTCAGGTAACGTGGCATAACGCGTGTCAGGTGACTATAAAATGCCGCCTGTAAACCACGTCCTCAGCTTCTCTTTGTCTGAAGCGCAGATGCAATTTACAGGCATACCCCAGTATGACAAAGCTACACAATGTCTTCTCAGGGAACAGGGTAACCCAGACGAAGAGTTTTAGGCATGTTCACACAGACAACTGAGATGCGGCTGCCCTGAAGACAAAAAAGCTGAGGACGTGGTTTACAGGCACCGTTTTACAGTCACGCGAGGAACGTTAAGCCATGTCACCTGACCACGGCAGGCCTATAAATAGGCGTGATTTTACACAGACTTCTGATACCGGCCATGCATGAGGGCGCTTCCCACAGCGTGAAGCTCATACAACGTCGAGTTCCCTTTCAAAGGGAACAGGAAGTTCTGCTTTCTGATAGGTTTGTGACCTTTTGACAATTATAGCAACTTTGTTTATGAATCCATTTTGTGTTTGTAAATGAAACTTTTCCACTGCAGCATTTTGAGTGAGTTCAGTTGATTGGCGCAGGTGGTGAGATGATGTCAGCTGCCCACCGGGAGTTTTATTAAATGACCTTCCTCGCCTGTGCTGTTTGAACAGTTCCTATCGCAGCAGGACCAAACTTCTGCCGTTTAGCTTGGGGGGGAGAGCAAGAGAGGGAGAGAGCTTCTCATTGGTAGGAAGTTCACTGGAAGTGAAATTCTTGATTGTTGCTCACTAACGCCCTTGGAACAGATCCATAAAATCCCTCATTAGTTATATAACAGTCATCAGCAAGGGTTCGATGAAAAACAAAAGCGTTTTATTTCTGATACGAATGTAATATAGCTAGATTTAATATATATATATATATTGAGATCGCCCATCAATAGTTTGGGGACAGCTTGCTTTTTTAAAACATACAAAGCTGTGCAAGCAGTATTTGCAAAGACATGTAGCTATCTCTAAAGGTCATTTTACACCAAATGAGTTTCTTAAGTGTTCTTTAGTGGTTTGTCTCAGTTTTTAGTGTCTCTCAGAATATATACGCTTGTATATTAACCAACAAACATCAAAACATGACCCCATCTTTCATGCTGGCTTTTTTTAAGTACTATTTTTCTTCACTTGTGCATGTGAGTGAAACTACAATATGTACAGTATATAGGATATATTTATATTTAATATATGTAAAAGAAGCTTCAAATTTACAAGAGGAATAGCCAAGGATCTCTGAGGAAAATACGTTTTTTAACTTTATAGTATTCTTAAACCTTTTGCAATTTGTAGTAGCTTAAAAAAAAAAGTTAAAACAGTATTTTAGCTTGATGTATTTTTAAACCTTGTATTAGTAAGAAAAAAAAGAAGCTACAACTGTTTTAGCTTGATAGTATTCTTAAACATTTATAAACAGGGGTTTAGCATTGTGGTGTTCTTAAACATTGTACTAACAACAACAACAAAAAAAGCTAGCTAAAATAGGGCTTTAGCATGATGGTATTCTTAAACCCTGTCCAGTTTGTACTAGGTAAAAAAAAAAAAGCTAAACTATGGTTTTAGCTTGATGTTATTCTTAAACCTTTGGCAATTTGTACTAGTAAAAATAAAGAAAAGCTAAAACAGTGTTTTAGCTTGATGGTATTATTAAACCTTGTACTAGCAAGAGGGAAAAAAAAGAAGCTAGAACTGTTTTAGCTTGATAGTATTCTTTAAAAAAAAAGAACGTTAAAATGGGGGTTTAGCATTACTGTATGGTGCTCTTAAACCTTGTACTAGCTTTAAAAAAAAGCTAGCTAAAATACGGTTTCAGCTTGATGTTATTCTTAAACCAAACAACCTAAAACTGGGTTTTATGGTTTTCTTAAACTTTTAGCAGTTTGTAAAAACTGAAAAAATAACTAGCTAAAAGTTTAGCATGATGGATGATATTCTTAAACTTTATACTAGATTTGGAAAATAGCTAAAGCAGGGTTTTAGGCTTTTATCATGATGTAATCAATTTAACGATAAGAAACCATAAATATGACATGGAAATATTGTTATTTACTTTTTAATAATGCCCAAGTTTCTTGCAAAGATGTTGAGTAACCAGCCTGTTGAAAGATGGTCTATAGCCTTGCAAGCTAAATGTGATTTCCTTACACAACAAATGTCGCACTATGATGCATGGACAGTTTTGTATAGCTGCATGCCGTAGCAAAACGGATTCCCTAACTACTCCTCATGCTTTGGTATGCAAATGGATGTGAGGGGACCATTCCTGGTTTGCGTCCTGTAGCCAGACAGATGGATAAAATAGAGCAGAACACAGATAAGTAAAAATGTGGCGTACATTTTTCTGAATTATAGAAGAAAAAAAACCCACCTTGTGTGAGTCTACTTTTATTTGTCTATGATGTGAATCCATATCTTTACGATCATCACTTACACCTCTTTCTTGTCTTTACCTTTTCTATGTCCATTATCCCATTATCTCAGTTTTTATCTCCGCTTCCTATCCTACTCTTTCAGTCTTTGTGGAAAACGCACTTCCTGTTAAACTCTGTAGACTCCTTCCATCAGTCCATACAGGATTTGGCAAGGTTTTTTGTGCTTTTTTGCAAAAAAGTACTCGACTGTTTGCAATTGCACTGAATTGTTTTGCACAGTCTTTTGCGGTGATGTTAGTTGGTAAATGAGACCTTTTCACTGTACTCATGTTCAACGCACGTGAATCAAACCGGGCTTGGGCTGAATGCGTGTTGTGATGATGTCACATCACACGTCTCGGTCCAAATCTGCAGAAAATCTGAGGTAATTTTGAAAAATTGCAAGCTCCTGCGATTATCACGGTGTTTCCTTGATTTTGCCTTAATTCCTGCAATCGTAAACTCCTGGAGGGACTGTTTCGTAAATGTTTAAATAAACATCTCCTTATAGAAAACTTCACTACATCAACAACATAGTCCCCACTGTAAGTTGTTACGATAGAAACGATAACTTATTACAACTACAGCGTGTCCGAAAAGTCAGGAACCGATGAGAGTAAAACTACGTAAACTTAATTTCGTATTTATTATTATTTACAATGCATGCCCTACATGTTCACCCTTACGCTCTACGCATTCTCTGAGCCGCTGTATCATGTTTCCGCGTAATGATTCCGCGGATCAACTTGTTCCCATTGGTTCCAGCCTGTATTTAGGACCGTTATTAGAATTGTTTAGAATTTGTACTTATGCTTGGATTTACGGAGATGGTCCGCAGCATCCGTTCTGCTTAAAAGAACCCACTAGATAGAAGTATTATCATCTAAATGCAACGTAATGAGTGGATGATTATGAAGGTTATTGGATATGATGGATTGTTAGTGCATTAAAATCCATCCACTGTGAAAGCTGTCACTTTGATCTACGTAACCAGATCTCTGAACTGTCGCCTGGTTCGAGACGGGAGGTGAAAGGTCAGCCTTTGCTGTATGTGTGTGTGGCTTTATGTGTATCAACTGGCGCCATGCAGCGAACAGACACTCAAGCTATTGTCCATTCTGATAGGCTCCGCTTTTGTCTAAAACGTGCACGCATTCCTGAAGAGAACGCCCGCATTTCCCCCATTTCCCAACAATCTCCGCAGCGAGACCTTGAGATCCTTGCATGCTTATTTTTTCATTTTTTTTTATTTATTGGTTCATTCTCTCAGAGTAGGACTTGCACAGCTCCTTCCTCGGCCCTGGTTCGTGTTTGACGGTGCAGCAAGTGTTGAGCGTTGTCAGCCGTTCTGTCGATGAATAAACTGCTGAGAGAAGTAAACGAATAGCAGCGAATACACAGTCCTGTCGAGTGTTAAAAATCCAGCGTCTCAATTCTTACGCGGGCATGCTAAACTGTTATACCCATCTTTTGAAAGTGTCTCCAGATAATCCCTGTACCTTATGTTACGAACATATTTCCTCAGCTGGTACACGGTCTAACGTTTGATACAGGTAAAGTTTGCCTTTGCTTGCCATCTGCCATGAGATCACGCGAGGAATTAAGAACACCTGCTTTTTCATTCTGTACACATATGGGCCATCGTCTCCTTTTCTATAATTCGCTCGAAATTGCAAAGGAAAAGTCCCCCAACCCCCCCCCCGCATTTAAAATGGGTGAAAATGAATAAATTACGACCTCATCTTCTGCAGTACCGGTTGCTGTTTTTGTCTTGGTGAAGCAGCAAGCTTTCATTATCGTTCAATTTGACTCTTGCTGCTTTCCTGGAAACCAAGGGAGAAAAAAAACCCACCTCCACAGTTTTGATTGCTTAGTAAATTGAACATTAGGTGACAGCATGGATCCATGACATGTTTTGCTTGATTCTGAAGTGACAGTCTTACTTGGTGACGCATAACGGTATAAGTATAACAGTAAATGAGTGAGTGAGTGAGTGAATCATGCAGAAAAGTTCTGAAAACTACCTGACAAGAAAAAAAAATAAGTTTAAGCTGAGATATGCCACTGCTAGTCCTGCTATCTCACTGTAGTAATGAATGTTTCAACTCAAGCTTTCATTTGCTTTCAAGGCGAATAGAGAAGTTTTAGAGGTCATTAATGTGAAATAAAATCTAGCAATGGATGTTTGACATGCATATATTTAATATCAATTAACTATATTTATTAGGGATGCCACTGAAAAATTGATCAAAACGGGGTTTTTTATTTCATTATTTTTTTCCACCAAAACAGAGAAAGAATTGCTTCAGATCAAAGAGGCCTACAATGAAATGTCAACCTGAATACGTTAAATATAATTTTAACAGAAAATATGAGTGGAAAATATGATTTGCTGTCCAACACAGATATATGCAAACAGCACAATCAAACCTGTACATATTAACTCTCCAAGCACAAGGTGGTTACCGTAAAACCCTATATGTAAACACACGCACAAATCAGAATAGAGCATTCAATATTCAAGCAGCTGTTTTTCATTTCATCACTCTTTAGGATTGTCTGTTTTTTTGTTTTTTTAGAAGACGAAGACTTTATTTGTCACATATACAATACGGCACAGTGAAATTCTTTTCTTCGCATATCCCAGCTTGTTAGGAAGCTGAGCACAGGGCTGTTATACAGCACCCCTGGAGCAGACAGGTTTAAGGGCCTTGCTCAAGGGCCCAACAGTGGCAGCTTGGCAGTGCTGGGGCTTGAACCTCCAACCTTATGATCAGTAATCCAAAGCCCTAACCATAGAGTGTATCCTAAAGCCGTTTTGGATTTCAAAGCCATGAACAGAAGAAACTGAGAGCAACAAAATCACATTCTCTTCTGATGCCCTGAGAGAGAGCCTTTGTCTTGGGACATTTGGAGGTAGAGCACTTGACTGGAACAGAGAGAGAGAACACAGAGAGCACAGACTCTTAAGAGGAATGAAGTGATGTGTACCTTGCTTGTCACGACAGCTTCACTTACACGACTCTCCCTGGTGCCTACTCTCATCTCTACCCCAGTCTTGTCTGGACTGATCTAAAAGTTTTCAGATCGAGATGCTTTTATGCATTTTAAATGAATTTCTTCTCTATTTCTGTCTTTGTTTGTACTAAATCTGCGTCTGCGAATAACGTACAATTGAGGACATGTCCCACATAACTCCGTGGCAGTCACCAGGTCTGTGTTTTCGCTCACTCTCTCACCTTAACCAAGCCATAAAGAACAATTCTTACTTCTCCATCCATTTTTAGTCAACTACAATGGTATTTCGCAGGTCTGCTTTGTGGAAAGAAACCTCTTCTCGTCTGATGTCCATTCTCTGTTAGGGCTGGGTGATATGACAACGATATAATCATGATACTTAAAGACATTTCTATGATACCTGATGTAAATCACTATACTGTAGTTATGAATTTTTTTTTTTTAAAGAAAAAGCTCTCTATGGTTTTATTCTACATTTTATTAAATGTCTACAAATATAATTTAATACTTGAAGCCCTGAAATGCTATGTCATTATTATTTGTTTTTGTGTTTTTTTTAAACTTGTATATGAATAAGAATTACGTATAGCAAATATTCAGTAAATTAGTCGCATCAATGACATACTAGATAATGACTCAAAATAAACATATAACAATTATATACACAATATATACATGTACCACATACCCACTTCTTTTCCCGCTTCGAGGTGGAGCAAACGGAGGCAACCACATCATATCCACCAGTCCACAGCAGCCACATCCTCACTGTGGAGGAGTATGAGGTGAGGCGTACACTGAGGGCGGTGAACACTGAAGGCGGTGAACACGAGGAAAGCTGCGGGATCCGATTCCGCCTCGGGACGGGTGCTGATGGACTGTGCGGACCAGCTGGCTGGGGTCTTTACCAAGATCTTCAACCGGTCCCTATCCCAGTCCACCACCCTACCCTGCCTGAAGTCCTCTACCATAGTTCCACTGCCAAAATAGACCAACATCAGCAGCCTGAATGACTACCGTCCACTGGCACTTACTCCTATCATCATGAAGTGCTTCGAGAAACTGGTCCGGACTTACATAATCTCAAACCTCCCACCCACGCTTGACACACACCAGTTTGCTTACAGAACTAACAGATCCACAGAGGACGCCATAGCTACAACTCTTCACAGTGCCCTGACCAACCTAGAGCAGTGGTGGAGCTACACTAGACTGCTCTTTGTGGACTTCAGCTCTGCATTTATCACCATACTTCCTCACAGACTGGTGACCAAACTGTTAAACCTGGAACTACCTCACTCAGTCTGCCTCTGGATTAAGGACTTCCTGTCAGATCGCTCCCAGAGGGTGAGAATAGACCCCCAGATCTCCTCAGCCCTCAGTGTCAGCACTGGCTTCCCACAGGGCTGTGTGCTGAGCCCCCTACTCTACACCTTGTACACTGATGACTACACCCCCACCCACTCCAGCAACAGCATAATTAAATTCGCGGATTACACCACCGTAGTGGGGCTCATCTCAGGAGGGGGATGAGTCCGCTTATCGGGACGAGGTGGAGCGGCTGTCTGTGTGGAGCACAGATAACAACCTGGTCCTCAATACCACTAAAACCAAGGAGCTGATAATAGACTACAGGAAAAATAATAATGACTAATATTCAGCCCATTTTCATCAGCGGGGAATGTATGGAGAGGATCTCGGACTTCCGGACTTTATATATA
>JANDJT010000206.1:8100309-8135309 GCA_024331685.1 Stegophilus panzeri | reverse complement strand
CATAATTAAGATAATTATAATGTACAGCTGGCTTTAGTAAATGAAACCTTTATGAAACCTTTTCAGATGCATTTGCGAGCACATTTTGAGTTTTGAGGTATACGTACATCTGGATCAGTGTCTTCTCTCCAAATCTATTGTCAATGGTAGATACAGCCAACTTTGGAGACCTTGTCTAGTGACTGACACGTGAAGGCATCAAAGTTGACACTTTTACAACACTGGATGATGTCGACGTTTCATACAGAGCATCATTTTTGTTATTTTTCAATTCTACTTCCCCAAAACTGTTTGTTTGTCAAAATGTCATTTTATCATTTCCCGTAACTCAGAAATGGATAGACGAACCGAATCAATAAAGACAGCTTTATGATTTGTGTTTTGTCAGTTGAAAATACTGAAAAATCCAACTACCACTACAAGTACAGCAAGAAATAATAAGCCGTGCCTTGTGGAAGCTTTATAAAAAAAACAACATACAAATCCAGGATTCAGTCAGATTGTGACGTTCTTAAATACCTTAATTGAGTGCTTGTGAAGAAACGTGCGACTGACTCTTTAATCTGCAGGTCAGAACCTTAACTTGAAGCGCCCTCAAATCCTGTTACTGTGGTAAGCTAAAGGATTTAGACCCATAGCATCACATTATTCTCTCAGTTGCCATAGTCCCGAGTGAAGGGAAGAAATTATGATTAAACCATGCTTTGTAGTTTTATAGAAATGAATGGAGAGATGGCATGAGCGATAGACAGACTGTTCCAAAATGCCATGGGCTGCATGGAGAAGATGTTCCCACAGACCAATTTCCTGTAAATTTGTGAGCTGGGAAAGCAGAGTGTAGATGAAAGAAGGCTAGTGGCTTTGAACAAAGCAGCTAGTGGCTTTCCTGCAGTCTGGCAAATGAAGGCATGGAGGGGTCAGAGGAACTGGGTTGTCACGGGCCCAGGCGGTGGTCCTGGAGGATGACTCCGTTCTCTGAGCCTCAGGCTGAGCAGCACTCTGGTTTCTGCAACTCATCACAATAGGCCCTTTTCACCCACGGCCTTATGGGAGCACATTCACACACTCCCGTTGGGTCTGCTATGTGTTAGGCGTATTTCACAATGTTGTTGCTGGGTTACACAATATTTGGCCCATATCTTCGCATTTCCTGATGTTGGCTTGGAATGGAAGGATCCAAATAGAGGGAGGTGTGCATGTGCATTTGCTTTGCCTGTTTGACCGATGATAACTGTAGCTTGGCTAACCTCACGAGGTGCTGGG
The DNA here is from genome assembly GCA_024331685.1 of Stegophilus panzeri. Classification (NCBI taxonomy): domain Eukaryota; kingdom Metazoa; phylum Chordata; class Actinopteri; order Siluriformes; family Trichomycteridae; genus Stegophilus; species Stegophilus panzeri. The sequence continues at coordinate 8,134,046 of JANDJT010000206.1, read as the reverse complement.
AATTCCAAAGCAGCCTATTCATGATCTCATCTGTCTTCTCACAATGGTTTGTGATCTCCTTACCACTCAAAATTACATATGCTAATTTGCACTGCGGGATACCCATCACCCCACAAACACTCCCCTCAAAAAAAACTGCAATAAAGAGAGATTGAACGAGCCCACACAGCCTAGTACTCACTCATGCATGTAATGAGTTGGGAGTGTGGAATTACAAAGCCTTTCCCTAAAACACCATGCCCCAAACCATAGAATAGTATCTATTGTTCAAATTGGTTGGACTGTAGGGAAATTCCCAACTATTCATCTTGCATCCCAAAATGGTGACTTAATTACTTTGAGACACGCACTAATACTTGTTGGCAACATGTTTGTAGTATGTTGAGTTAATGTCATGGCTACCATATGCTGCAATCAAATCTCTAAATGCTACTTGACTGGACATAAGAGACCAGCAAATGTAAATAAGACAGACAGGCCTCTGGTCATGCCACATGCCCTCTTTGAGAGTTTTTCCCAAAGACTGAGGGGCAGTTTCCACTATTCCAGAGCTCTTCTTACCCTCTTCATTAACCCAGTGGCCCCCTTTTGTGCAACAGAGACATGTTTGGCAGAAGCTCCTCCTTGCCAATTCAGGATTAATTGAGCATGGAGCAGAGATTTTTAGATGGTAGCGGGAAACACCCCACCCACTTTTCTATCCACTTTACTAACCCCAAGGGAAACAGCTTGGTTATAGATTACACCAAGAAACATCTATGGGAATCTTTTGTGATCCCCCAAACTGTTGCTCTAGTATATTTAGCTTGTTCTGCAGCTATACAGATATTGCCAGCTAAAGATGATAAAGCTCTGTGGTGTTGGTGTCTCTTGTGCTCCAGGTTCTGTATGCTAAAATGCATAGCTACCCTTTCTTATTGATCCCACTGACCACCCTCCAACCCCCGAAATGCCAAACCCCCACCCTCCCCAACAGGCAAACTTGCTCACACTGGAAAGCTTAAAGACACAGCTCAGAGGATTGAGCTCAGAAACAGACCTCCATGACCTGACCCCTTAACCTGTTCTCCTGGCCAAATCCTGAGAAGGCCATCTTGGAACTGTCGCAAATCCTATAAGGTGAATATAATTACTGCACCAAGATGGTGTGGTTTGGCCACATCTGTTGGTCAACACAGATGGCATGCACTCACCCACTATGGTACACTGCACTCACTAAGATAGCTTCTGCAAGTAAGATCATCCACTAGTTTCATGTTTTATGTGTTTTATGTGATTTTTATGGCTATAATATTATGTACTAGATGTTTTTACACCACAGCACTGTTGATTTCTCAGTTCTAATTGGTCAGAAAGTTTTGTAGTAGTACCAGCTACTAGGCAAATCACAGGTTTATATTAACTCACTTGTAATACATTATTCTTGTTGTAACCTTACACAGGGACTTGTAAGGTGGACGCTTTACAGAAGAGATTAAAAACGTATGTAGTTGTTAATTTGGGGAAAGTTTCTGTAAAGAGAAATGTATTTCCCATCACTTGGTAACAGTCTGTACGTTTTCGCCATGGGAGAGTCTTTAGGAGACAGGACTTGAACTGCATGTAAGGGCACAACAACATTAAAAGTAACTATAAATGGATAAAAAGTATGACCTGCCGTTCTTTAATAAATAAAACAATTGTCAGTGTTGCCAAATTCCTGAGGTATATGAGCAATAAAACATTTCTGGATGTCCTGTTATTGAAATCATCAACTACAGGGTGGTTCACATCATCCCGTGGTTGTGTTTTAGTCCTCACCTGTTGCTTTGCTTGTAGTTCTGCTGTTTTACGTTTCAGACTTTGTCGTATATGTAAGTCTCTCTGTGACTACATGAGTTAGGGAAAAAAAAGAAAGAATGAAAAAAAAAAGTTCCCATTTTGCCAGCACTCTAAAAGACCAAGCCATTTAACAGAAGGCTTTCACAGAGCAAATTGATTCTTTTCCCTGGGTGCTTTTTGATCTGTTGAAAATGTAGTCCTCAGAGTCAGCCCGAGAGGTAATTTCAGGTGGCGTGTCTCTTGATGGGAGCGACACTAGAGCTACAGCAACAGTGTGACTCAGAGAAGCTACACAATTTACTGCTTTGATTCATGTATAACCAATATAAAAAGCAGCAGTATCTGGCCTATTGGGGGGAAAAAATGTTTGAAGCGGAGCGCAAGGAGACTGAGAACGTCCCCCTAATGCTCCTAGACAAAATTTGTGCAGACATGATGGTACTGACATTGCTGGAACAGAAGGTAGAAATAATTGAATAAGAAAATGTGTTTGGTGGGTTGAGTGCAAGCTTTCTATTTGTATCTTAAATGCCTCTGGCTTTTGGCATTAAAGCATGGTCCTTGTCAGAAGGTTCCACGGCACTGGTCCCACTCTCAAACAGCACCATCTGTCTCACGATTAGCATCATTAAGCACCTCTTAATATCAAGACTCACACAGGCCACCAAGAACTGGGCACACGCTTTCTCATCCATCCCTTTTCCAACGCCCATTTGTCTCCTTCATGTTTTGTTCGTATTTCAACCTCCGCCTTGTTGAGGGTGAAGACCATTTAACTGGGATGCGTGATGCATATTGAGCTCCATTATTCATAGAGCGCAATTGTCCTTTCAGAGGTTGTGCATTCAGACGAAGCCCACATACCAGCAGAAACAGATGTGGAGTCTATTTACCAAATTGCATCTAAGTATCTGGAGAGCACGTTCTCGTTTTCATTGTGTATTCAGGGCCTATTAAGTCTGTTAAGAGTGTCTCAGACTCACATTAAGCCTATTGGGCTAAATTATACTTAAAATGGGCATTCACCACTGCAAATTAACTAGGTGTAATCTGTTTTCAAGAAAGCAAGCCTTAAGGGGCTGAGTCAGTAAAGAAAACACTGGCATGTCCTGCCTTGTTGTAGTAGGTTTGAGGAAGCTTCGTTGCGAAGCTCTGCTTTGCTGAACTGAACCACAGCTTGGGAAATCTTCCTCTATTTAGCTCAGCTCATATGATGGCAGCAGTGTTGAATCTTGGGCTTCTGCTTTGCCAACAAAAAGTCTGTCTGGCTGTCTGACTGTCCATCTGTCTATTTATCTGTCCATTTGTCTGTCTGTATAGCTATCCGTCCATCTGTCTGACTGTCTACCTGCTTATCAGTCTGTCTGTCCATACATATATCTGTCTGTCTGCCTTTCTGTCTGTCTGTCTGTTCATCCATGCATCCATCTGTCTGTCTCTGTATCTGTCTGTGTCTATCTGTCTGTCTGTCCATCCATCTGAATATCTGTCTGCCTGTCTGTTTATTCCTCTGTATTTGCATCTATCTATATCTGTCTGATTGTCTATCTGTCTGCCTGCCTGTCTATCAGTCTACCTATCTTTTTATCTGTCCATTCATCTGTCTGTCCATCTGTCTATCTCTCTGCCCTTCCATACATGCTTCCTCCTGCCTGTCTATATATCTGTCTGTCTGTCTGTTTATCTGTCTGTTTATTTGGGTATTTCTGTCTGTTTATCTATCTGTCCATCTGTCTATATATTTGTCTGTGTCTTCCTGTCCATCCACCTGTCTGAATATCTATCTGTCTGTCTGCTTATCCAACTGTCTAACCATACATCTTTCTGTCTGTTTGCCTGTCCACCTGCTTATCCATATGTCTAACCATACATATTTCTGTCTGTCTGTCTGCTTATGCATCTGTCTAACCATACATATTTCTGTCTGTCTGTCTGCCTGTCTATCTGATTATCCATCTATTTAACCATACATATTTCTGTCTGCCTGTCTATCTGCTTATCCATCTATCTATCTATCTATCTATCTATCTATCTGTTTTTCCATTTGTCTATTTACCTGTCTGTTTGTCGGCCTATCTTTCTGTCTGTTTGTCTACCTGCCTATCTGCCTGCCCATCTGTCTATCAATCTGTCTGTCCATCCATTTGCACGTATATACGTCCATATATACATCCATCTGTCTGTATATGTATCTTTCTGTCTGTCCACCTATGTGTCTGTCTATCTGTCCATATATCTGTCCAACTATCTGTTTTGCTGCCTGTCTGTCTGTATATTTGTGGTCTATTTATCTGTCTGTCTATCTAATTATTTATTTATTTTTGGCTTACGCTTTGGTTCACAGAAATACAGGATGCAATATCGTTCCTTTCCCCTTTCGTCCCTTCCTTCATTCCATAATCCATCACTGTGCTTTCTTTTCACTTTTTTCCCTCTGTTGGACAGTTATCTGGTTTGCTGCCAGAGTGCACTGCAAGAGACAACAGGTTGTACATTCCTGGGAGGACAGTGTCTGGCACAGATTCATGACTGCCAGGGCTCACGTTCTGAAGCTTAAGGGTTCAACCCATAATGCATATATCATATACTGTATCTGTGCTTAGGGCTGTTATCCTGGAGAAGCCTTTTATTCAATAAATAAGACAAAATCGGTGTTGCCGCCTAACCTCAGTTTGCGTTATATAATGTACAGTAGGACAGTGAGGATCTCTGCATTTAGCAGACGTCTCAATGCACTGGGTTGTTTTGTGCTTCAGCACTACAGCTACAGAAACAATACTTATAACGAGCAAATTTTATTCCTGTTATGTCGAAGTGTATTGGTTTTTATCACACAATGCGTTGGTCTGTTCTACTCCCATGTGATTCTAATGAGTCTCTCTCTTTTTTTTTTCTTTTTCATGTTGCTGCCTGTGCACCTCATTCCTCACATCACATCATCGTCTGCTCTCTGCCAGGTAAGAGTCTGGAAACCAAAATCTTTGATCACTGATGACTAAATAAAACGTGCTCATGTCATCCTGCTCCAGGCTGAAAGCATACAATACCGATTCTAAATGTCTTGATACTAATTCAAGGTGGTCTATGTACATTGTAATGTATTCGATCCCATGACAGATTTAGTCTCCCTTTTTGCTGTTATAATAAGCTCCACCCTTCTGGGAAGGCTTTCCACTAGATTTTGGAGTGTGGCTGTGTGAATTTGTGTTCATTCAGCCACAAGAGCATTAGTGAGGTCAGGCACTGATGCTGGGTGAGGAGGCTCCAGTTCCAGTTCATCCCAAAAGTGTTCAGAGTCGTTGAGGTCTTGGCTTGTGTGCAGGTGACTCGAGTTCTTCCACTCCGAACCTTTTCAAACCATGTCTTCATGGTGCTCACTTTGTGCACAGGGGCATTGTTATGCTGGAACAGGTTTGGGCCTCTTAGTTCCAGTGAAGGGAAATCTTAATGCTACAAGATACAAAGACAATTTGTAGTCTTTATGTCAGCAGTTTGGGGAAGGCTCACATAGGGGTGTGATGGTCAGGTGTCCATACACCATAAATCTTTTGGCTATAATGTATGTTATTAGAAAACGTGCTCAAAGATCTCAACCAAACAGATTCCATATCTAGATATAAATAGTTAGTTATTTCAGACATGCACAGAGAGTTGCTAACTAATTTCATCCAAATGTTGCTTTCCTTCATTCACTGAAGGAAGATGTTGGAAGGTGTTGTAGAGAGGTCTAAAGATGATATGATCCAAATTTGATGATTTTTGGGTGTAATTGGTAGGAGGAGTAGCGAAAACACTGATTAGATTCAAGCATTTTCTACATGTCATTGTAACTTTTGACCTCTAGGTGGCACTGTCATGAAATGTATGGCATAGCCTCAGGTCATAGTCCTGAAGATATATACCAAGTTTTTTGACAATGTGTAAAGTCGTTAATGAGACACAGCGTCACTTCACATTGGCGATTTTATCTGCAGTTTTTATCTGCAGTTACAAGCGAATGGTTTTGAAAATCAAAATTCCATTTGATAACTTTTGTGCGGATTGGTCTGAACATCATACGAGCCAAATTTAGTGAAATCTGGACAAAAATTTATAGCCGGAGTTAAAAATAAATAAAATCCAAGATGGCCAAAAATCTAATTAGGTGGAAATTGACATCATATGGTCCATTGAACTCAGCATGATCAAAGGAATATAGAGACACCTGGCATTGAAATTTTGGTCACACGGTTCAAAAGTTATAGGCATAAACGCACTTTGAAATTTGGCCAAACTTTGACCTGTTGGTGGCGCTAGAGCTTTGGGAGTTTGGGGCCAGATTTGGTATATTTGTAACTGAATGTTTCCTGAAGCTGAATGTGTGGCAAATTTGACAACTTTTTACCACATGGTTCTATGGGCTGCCATAGACACCCTAGCCAGAATAATAATAATAATAATAATCCGTAGAAAAACAATAGGTGCCTTGCACCATTGGTGCCCGGCCCCTAATTAGCTGTCTTGTTAACCAGCATACAGCAGGGTTTTTCTCTCTGACTGGTAGAGTTTCTTGTTAGCAATGTTGAGCCAATTAAAGCACTTGGTGTCAAATGAGTTGGTGCTCACGATGGACACCATAGGAGTTTGAGAAGAGCTTTTGCATACACACTCCTCTCTTACACACCAACCATGAGTGATTTCACCTTTCGCATTGTTTCCCATTGAGGCCAAGAAATGCTATCGTTGTCACTTCCTTTGCACCTTGTAAATAGCATACTGTATACCCGATCATAATAGGCATTACACAGTCAAGCCCTGTCCTAAGTTTATTTAAAGGCTTAGACGAGCTTAACGACTTCCTCTGCTTCTTTTCAATCTGTCCTGTCCTGTCTATCCTCTACTCAAATGTCTATCATCTAGCAGTTATGACGTTTAGTGCAATTTGTCATCTGGTGTTGTTTGCGTGATCAGAAAAGGGAGTGGAAAAGGGAGGGAGTTTTTTCCCCCCAGTGTAATGGCATACATTTTTTCCAGATGAAAGGTTAATGCAGGGACATAAATGTAACGCTCGGCAGCGGTTTGCGTTCAGAGTTGCTGACAGCGTGGAATAGCTTTGAGAGAACGTCTGGTGATAAATGGTGCTATAATCAGATCATAAACTTGTTCAAAATTGGATGGTCACAAATGATAAGAAAATGCATCAGCCCCCCCAAACCCCGCCCCCAACCGGTCTTATCAAATCCTCCACTTCTAAAAGCTAACTGTGGAATCGTTCCTGGTTCTTCTCTCCTTCTAACTCTCCTTACTGACTCACTTAAACACTTAACTGCTGTATACTGCTTGAATGACCTATGGGCAGTAACTTGGGAGTATTTTAATGGCAGCTCAGTTGGCCATACCACCCCGGTTTAAGATAAGCATTTGTTTACATGAAGGCCGCTTGCCTTCTCTCGCGCCTCCAGTCAATAACTAGGAGAAAAGCTCTCGTTCTTTTTTTTCCCCAGCAGCTTGAATGCTGGTGAGTATTGATTTCTGACATTATCAAGCACTACGACCACACATCACCATTATTTTGGCTGCTAGGCAGTTGTGGAGGAAAGGCGAGCACTGTGTGGCATATGCGAAGAAAGAGGCTTTTAGGGAATATGGATTCATCATGGTGCAGCACTTCTCCATCCTCCTTGGATGCTGTCATTCAGTTTCTTAATTGGATGTCTGACTGTTTCCACTTGCTGCTGACAGGGGGAAATATATGTTTTTAAATTCTCTTTTGATGCAAAACCTGAATAATGACTAATTAGCAAGAGGTTCTGGGTGACAAGGAATAGGTTTCCACCATTTTGGACGGGCTAGTTCTTTGATCACATGCTACAAACATGTTTGCACATACTGCAAGGGTTTAGAGATTGCCTATCAAGGGTCTGCTCCCCTTCAGAGAAGACGGGGTTGTATCACAACAAACTACAGAGGGCTACTAAGCAACTAAAATGTAAATTATTCTTAATAATGGCATGGACCTATTAGAACTCCATAGTGCTAATATCTCCTTGCAGTGGCCACATGGGGAAAACTACTACACTTTCCTGCTTTTTCCAAAGAAATACAGTTGTGCCCAAAGGTTTGCAGACCCCTTGCAGAATCTGCTAAATCTTAATACTGTTAACAAAATAAGATTGATCATAAAAATCCCACGTGTTTTTTTTATTTAGTACTGTCCTGAATAAGCTATTTCACGTAACAGATGTTTACATATAGTCCACAAGACAAGATAATAGCTCAATTTATAAAAATTACCCCGTTCAAAAGTTTACATACCCTTGATTTTTAATACTGTGTGTCGCTACGTGGATGATCCACGACTGTTTTGTGATGGTTGTTCATGAGTCTCTTGTTTGTCCTGAGCAGTTAAACTGCCCACTGTTCTTCAGAAAAATCCTCCAGGTCCTGCACATTCTTTGCTTTTCCAGAATCTTCTGCATATTTGACCCCTTTCCAACAGTGGCTGTTCCAACTTTGCTGTATCTCCCTTTTGAAGCCTAATGGTTTGTGCTCAATAAAGTGTCTCAGTGAGTGACTGGAAATTTTCAAAAGCTGGATGGATCTCAGATTTGATCCAAGTGTCAACTCTGTTGTCAAGAGCAAGCGTTTCTTTCTTTTCATGACCTTGAGAAAGTTACATATGCTTTTGTTTTATCTCGTCTTCATCACTACTGTAATGCCTTATACATACGGTAGGTGTTAAGTCCTCATGGTTACAGTTGGCAACCAGTTACATTTACTGGTACTGAGCAAAAGGAATTACATCACTCCCCCTTTTTTACCTTCCCACATTGGCTCCCTGTCTATTACAGGATACGGTTTATGATCTTGTTTGCAATCCCTTCACGGACTTGCACCTCCCTACATCACTGATATACTTAGACCATATTCTGTCTAAGCATTCAGGTCTGCTGGGTTTGGCTTTTCCAAACTTAAAATATACTTTAAAATCTCAGTAGATAGTGATAGGACATACATGATGTGAAAATTGCAGGTGGGGAAGTGTTAGAGATGCTAATGCCACCCATGCGGTGGGGAAAACTTTCTGGCTTGGCTAATTAAGCATTCAGAGTAGCACACAAGTTTACTTCGAGTTAAGGAAAGGTATTAAATAGAACTAGTTAATACATAGAGAATACAGCACAGTGTTGTTATATTTGGTATCAAAAAATTCAAATATAATTTCACTGCTCAGAATACTGGCATATAGTGATGAGATATTGATGAGAGAAGGGACTTCCCTGCCATTTTCTTTAAAACTACTGAAGCAAATTCTATGCATCAAAATGCATTTTGGTTGGTAGGTAAATTTTATATAGCCCAAGCAATCATCAGCACACACATGAAATCGGGTGTTCCTGTAATATCTGCTGAAAAGCAGAGAATGCTGATAGACTGTACGGAATACCGTTATCTCAAACTTAAACTTTGCTTCCCTAGTTTTTTATTATAGATTTTTCTTTTTACCATGACTCATAGATGCTAGCTTTAACACAAACACTAGCTTCACACCATAATGACTCAGACACTCAGTTTGTATGAAAACTAATGGGAACTAAACTAAACCAAACCAACCCTGCCAAAATGGCAGACGCCTCTCAAGACATCATGACCTCGCATTCCCAAGCGTAATTAGACATGACAGGCTTCTCGCTGAATGATGCTAATAGGGCACTTTGAATACCAGATGAGGCAATATTTAGTGTCTGATCCCGTCACAGCAATTGATGCAAAAATAAAATGACCGGCAGTGCTTTTCAGCCTTGAGGGGCTCTGAGATTAGGTTTCACACTCACCTGTCTGCCTCTTCCTTAACTTGACCACTAAAGAAAAATTACGGCTTCCCATCAACACCTCGTCTGTTTCCCGAGTCTGCAGGGATACGGCTCTGTGCTAGAACCTACTGTTAAAGTGCTAAAGGTCAGCTATATTGAGGTGTGAGAGACTAGGTCCTTGTTGGTGGTCTCACAGCTGAGTAGGTGGTATGATGAAGAGAAGTCTTCCTGCTCTTCCTTTCACTGCTCTTTAGTGCAGCTGAATGTTCTAAAGTCAGAATGCACCAAGCATGTTCCCTTGAGGGACTCCATTTTTTGATTTAGTTCTCTTCTGCCTGGCCACCTTCTTTCTCGTCTCCTCTGTCTTATATTTCACTTATTATTTTCACTTAACTTTCTTTCTCCCTCCAGCCTTTTCTTTTGACCTTCACTTTCTCTCGAAACTTTTGTTTACTTTCACAGTTCTCTCCAGATCCTCTCCTCATCTGTATTCTCCATCCCCCCTCCCCCTCCTGTTCTGTTTCTTTTCCATTGCATTATTTTTATACCACATCCCACTTGTTTTTTTGCCCTCATTCATCCATCCTTTCCTTTGTTCAGCTGTGCCTGTTAACCTGCCTGTCTCCACCTGAAGGCAGGCTATCGATCTGCCATCGCAGACTCCATGGCGGTCAAGCGAAACAGGTGCAGGAGGTGAGAGCCTATGTCAATACTTCCTTAAGGAGTAAGGGAGAGAGGGCCTGTCTCCTCGGCACTGGCATGCCTGTTTCCCTTTCTCGAGAGAATGCACCATTCTGAGCTATTCTGGTCTGTCTCATTAGCTGCTGAGAAGTCACGAAGAAAAGGTGTAAGGGGAGAGGAGAAGAGATATGTGTGCATGAAGCCCAATTATGCTCATTGAATTGGATCTGGTAAACAAGGATACGCTAGCTCATGAAACATTCTTAAGGGAGTTTGATTTGGAGACCAGACCAAACTGAAAACAAAGTAGTACCACTTATCTAGGTGATCAAACCTTAACTACCACATGCCTCTAGCTTTTTAGGCGTGTCCCACATCATCGGCAATGGTCTCTGCTTTTAGTGCTTGCAGTGCTAATCGGTCATGTTGAATTGACATGACTGGATGATCTCTGATTGGCTGTTTAACCTCAAGAACCTGCATCTGTGCAGTGCTCCAAATGGTCATATCTGTATTCAAATTTAAACTTGAAGTAGGTGTGGCCTAAAACGGAAGGTTTTGAATTAAATTCGAAACCAACCACCGTACCCTTAAAAACACTGGAAAAGTCATCACATTTTTTTTTGCTTTTTGTTGTTCGGATGATCCTAGATCAGGGGTGTCCAATCTAATCCGGTAAGGGCTTGTGTGGGTGCAGGTTATCATATCACCAATCAAGCAGGAGCCACACTTGATTCCACCTGTTTAATCTTGGCTTTCAATAGACTGAGGTGTGGCTTCTGCTTGGTTGGAATGAAAACCTGCACGCACGCCTTTTCCTGATAAGATTGGACACCCCTGTCCTAGATCCTCAACCAGATATAATGTGAAACTTTCTGGCAAGCTTCCTAAAAAAAGTTAATTCCATTACGCCTCTAATACACATACAATATCCCATTCATCAACTTTTGCTCATCTTCCATTGCCACATGATGTAGTTATGCAATGAAATGGCTAAGTTGAACAAGGACAACATATAAATCCAGAGTGACATCATCATGAAATGATGGGCTACGTCCCAACTCACATACTACACTACATAGTTTGCTAAAATATTATGCCACGGTGCTTACCGACACTGGTACACCATATTATTTTGTTAAACTTTTTAATATAAGAGTAAGCGATTGACATATACGGTGCTTAAGATTATTAACATAAAGATTTATTTGTGGTTCGTAGTTTTACTATAGGCTTATACCATGCTGGGAGTTGTGTTTTTCTTTTTTGTAAAATTAGGAATACCCTCTACTGCCACATACTGGTATAGAAAGTTAGGTATGTTCACGCAGACATAGAACAGGTGTATATTGACCATCAGCTGAAGTGTTTACACACAGTTTCTCTCAGAAGGCAGGAAGCGATGATATGGTTAACTGCAGCTTGTGTCAGGGTTCCTAGGCCCACAGTGGTGAGAAAGGAAACAGAAGTGAAGCCTGGCGATTCCCAATATTGAGACATAAAGACTGTCCTGTGCTCATCCAAGGACTCTTATTCACAATTTTTTTATACTGAACATCCCATAATCACACTTGGTACTGTTTGTAGAAGTGTAATGATTTATAATTTAACTATCTGGTGTCCCCCAGAAGAGGATGAGTTCCTTTTTGAGTCTGGTTCCTTTCACAGTTTATTCTTCTTGTCGGAGTTTTTCCTTTCCACTGTTGCCTTTGGCTGGCTCATTAGGGATCTAAATCTGTTTCTGGATTTCTGTAATGCTGCTTTATGACAGTGTTTTTTTTTTTGTTTCCCTTGTCCACTGGCTCACAGGTTAGAAACCATAAGTAATAATGTTGTCCATGTTCCTTCTCCGACCTTTCAACTTGAAAGAACTTCTTGAGCCTTATTCAACTCTAGCCCAACTTCAGCATTTCAGAAGTTCCAGCCTGGCCTCCCCAAATTGATTTAATGGGCGCATGAAGTTGGCGAAAAAGGAGACGCTCCAGAGTTTACTAAAAACAGTCTGTCTGTGATGCTCCCTGAACGATAGAGCTCAAAAATATCTGACAGTGTGAAACAGCTTAGAGTCAGGTTTTTCTTTGCTTTGTGCACCGTACTCCAAGAGAGCATGAGAGAGAGGTCAGACAGGACGACATCAGGGGAGTGGAATGCGTTTGGTTCTCTGATCACATCACTTTTGATAAGTGTGTTTACAGTACACTGAGAACTTTCAGGACTTTCAGTACGGTATATTGTAGAGGTGTTTCCCTGCGGCTTGTATCTGAAGACACGAGGCAAGATCAGCAGTAAACTGTCGGCTCAGTCTGAGTGTGCTTAAAGGAGAATACAAGTAAAAGTACTACATCCACAGGAAAGTATTCAAAAAACAACTAAACCGCTCCCATTTCCAAGCCTAAACTTTTTCCTTCTCTTTTGCGCCACCTATTGCTGGTCAGTCCAATGATGAGCAAAATTGGCCAGTTATAGACTAAAAAATATTAGTGATGCTTTAATTGGATAGTGTAATTGGACGACTGTAAACCAGTCTTCACCAAACCTCATCCTTGAGATCTACCTTCCTGCAGGTTTCATCTCCAACCAAAATCTAACACACCTGTTTTAGTTGATCAAGAACTTCTTAAGGCAATGATTAGACGGTCAGGTTGTAGCTAAAGTCTTCAGTAAGGGAGATCTCCAGGAACAGGGTTGATGACCACTGCTGTAGACGGTCATGAGCCCTTTCTATCAAGTGATTATCTACGAAACATCAACAACCATAAACCAGACTAAATTCAGCCGATAGTGTAAATTCTGTTCTTGCTGTTGATTTTTCAAGCCGTGTCGTTACTTCCCTAATCAGGCCAGAGAGGGTGAACGAAATGAAAAAGTCTGTGATGGCTCTTCCCTATCTTGATGAACTGTCTTCAGCCTTAATCTACATAAATTCACACGATTGGTTGCAACGAGCCGCTTTACTTTGCTGGATCCACATCCTGACCACCAACTGTTGACCCCTGGCCTGTCTCTAGATCATCTACTAAACATCGAAATCTAGATGTTCACATTGTTGAGATTTTGCCAGGTTGTTGACACACTACAGATGGTTAGTTCTGTTTACAGAGTGTGTAAAGTGGACTATCCAAATAAATCATTGTCAAATGCTTAAAATACAACAAACAAAAAAAACCAAATCTCCCAATAACACCAGCTAGTGCTGATCTCAGCAGTTTTGTGCTCCTCTCGGTAATGGAACACGGGCCCCTGTTGACATCCTGTGGTCAGGCATCGGTGTTCTGATAAATGCAGTAATCACAGTGCTTTATCTCTCATATTTGAGTTACTGGAGCATGGAGACCTGCTTTATGGCAGAACATCTCCTCTTAGTGCGATTTGGAACAGAGGCACAAACCCATCTCCGTTTCATGCAGACTTAACTCAAAGCCTTTAGATGACATTGGCTGACCACATTGAGCAGGGGCAGTAGTGAAACGATCATTGGGAACAGTATTTGTGTAATGTTTGGTTTTAGATAGCAGTGAACAGGATAACTGATAAATACATGATATAGGGACAAGAATATGGCACGAAAGAGGGAGGGAACACTTCCTTTGCTAAGGCAATTGGTTACCTTTGCCTAGGTTCATTAAGACCATTTACAAGCAATTTAACAGACTATGTAAAGTTTATACAACTAAGTGGCGTATATTCTTAGTTTGTAAGAATGATGCACTGTAGGGCTATGTCCAAAAGTCTTGGTCTTTGGAGTCTACTATTCTAATCATTTGGGCTGTACTATACCAGATGTTTGGATCTGATTGGTCACAAGGTGTTGGTTAATTAATTGCTGTATGGTTTTATATTAATGCGCTGGTTCTAATACATTATTATTTCTGTAGTGATAACTTACACAGGGTCCATGTAAAGTTTTTGGAAGGAGTCTCCAGTGTTAGCACATTGTTGTTGTTTTTTTGCATAAAAAGAGGCTGGTGAGGGAACAATTTCACTCAATAACATGGCTCATTTTTTTCACCAGCACGTTTGTTTTTTCTTGCTTGGCCCCCTAAGTTGCAACCCAATGGGTCAGACGATAAAAACGAGCTTCTCGGCATTCGGCACTCGGAAAAGTTAAACTTTTTTTCAACTTTTGCAAGCTCCACTGTGACCACAAAAAGATCAGGAGCAGTGCTTTTAAAAAATGGATGCTTCCAGAAGGATTACCTGTAAAATGTCCACTGGAGGTGTGATATATATATATAAAGAGCATGAAAGCAGCCTAATGTTTGCCCTTGGAATGATGAACTCACCTTCCCACAGTGCACCTGTTCACAACCTCCCGAAATAGGAGATGCGATTCTGATCCTGTCAGCACTGTACATTGACATCAGTGAGTGCTCCATCCTCCTTCCTCCTGACAGAGTCGGTGAGACATGGAGGCAGAGATGGAAAATGATTTAGGTTTTCAGGGCATTTGCAAGATTGGCAGTCGGGCAAGTTTTTAGTTTTTGATGTAAAGATAATATGACAGCTAGTGCAGATCGGCGATATTCTGAGAGTTTTTAGAAGAAGTCTGTATGTGTGTGTGTTTAACTTTACTTTCTCTCTCCCACATGTGTAAATATGGTTTTCGGATTAGCTTATCTCTTCTGCCAAATGAATAAGCGGCTTAACAGAACTAATGCAAGCATGTGGCTCTGTGTGTGTGTGTGTGTGTGTGTGTGTGTGTGTGTGTGTGTGTGTGCGTGCATGACAGAGAAAGAGAAACACACGGAGAGTTACTGCTGCTCCTTGCAGGAAGGTGACAAAGGTGACATTTGTTGCGTGTCTGCATAAATGTTGATATCGGAGCTGTCGCACATCAGAGTGAGTGAGGCACAGCTTTGGCACACCAGTTTCAGGGGGAAATAATTTGCGATTAATTAGTTTGAATCGGGCACATTGGTGGCCGCCAGACGGGTTCCCTGAAGGGCGCTTGACACCAGGGCGTGGGCAGAGCGAGTACCTCCGTCTGGCTGTGTCTGGAGATAGCTTTAAGAGTGTGAGTGAGACAGAGATTGGTGACATTTTCGTTCTGTATCGAGTAGATAAAAAATAAGAAATCGAGCTTTTAATCCAGACTACATCGTCGTCCTTCTCCACAGACAAGGTATATCTGGAACAAAGAGTCGCCTTTCAGAAACATGGATTGGTGATGTCAGAGGTTTGGGGGTGGAATCATTTCTTTGCTATGGTAACTACTCGAGTCATTGATTGGTGTTAAAACCGTGACTATTTTATGAACTAAATACAATAATATAAATTCTATATTACACCATGTCAATGAATATATATACCCTGAAGATTGTGATGTTGGATGGTAAAAATAATGCTTAATTTTCTATAACATCAGCTATATACATTATATATATATTACATCTGAGGACTTAATCATTGATATGGTGTAAGGAGATGTTAATTAATTTGACATTTTTGGCAGAAGCCTCTAATGTGAGTCAGAGGCAGCGTTTTTCCGCCATGGTAAAGTCTTCAGGAAGGAGTAAGTGAAGGAACATACTGGTTAAGAGTAAGTGAGGGGAAACATTGTAGTATATATCTGTCATAACATAAACGATAACACAAGCTACCTTACTTTGTTTACGTTCCACATCACTGAATGTACCAGCAAATGGATAAAAAGTGCAATGTGTCGTTCATTAATAAAAAGGTTTTTTTTATGTAAATGTTGGCATTATTGCTGTGTTATGAAAGAAGTAAAACATTTCAGGACGTGCTGTTATTGGAAAATAATCAACTTCAGAGTGGTAATGGCATCACACCACGCCCTCGTTGATTATCTCCCTATGACAGTCGTGCTTTATCCCATACACGCTGCACCTTGATACACATTCCACCCATTGTTGCCTTGCGCCACTCCATCCACCTCCTTCCTGTAAGACAGATTAGCTCTTTCACACCACCCAGCTTGACTTTCAGTATGAACGATGACAACATAATATTAGAGCACAGACGCTAAGGAAGACAAATAGTCAATCGTTCTGCCCTTGTTGATAAATCGGTGTGTGCCACTTTGTGTTGTGTCTGAATTTGATGAAGTTTCTGCTTAGAAATTGCCGTTTTTCTAGCCACATTCTCAGTTACTTCCAGTTTCATCTAATGGCGGTGCTTTATTTTGATATTTGGGTAAAAAAAAACATTCTCTCTGTCTTCTTCGTTTCGTCTATGAGAAACGGATATAATTTCTCATAATGAATATAAATGGGAATTGTTTTTCAGTGCCGAGACAAGCATTGATATTTATGAGGACGTCCTGGAGCTTGAGGTTTAGCAAACTGAATTGAATCAACTTCAAATCGACCGTATACAAACGACACGACGTCAACGCAGAAAACAAAAAAAAAATAGCCATCTCACCCATCCGCCAACATACATTACGTGGGTAAACTATGTTGCAAGAAGGTTCCTGTTAGCAATGTTGGCACCTCTGGGATCTTTCCATTCATACCACATGCAATTACTAAAGATTAAAGCCTCCCGTTGCTGTTTAAATAGCTAATTGAAGAAGAACTGACACCCTTTTATTATTATCAGAATGCAAGGAATGTAATATAATGTAACTATAATAGAAAGGTTACATTCATTTATTCACGTGTCCACTATCCTTTGTTTTCCTGAAGAGTATGGGTTTCTTTTTGAGTCTAGTTCTTCTCAACGATTCTTCTCTCCCCCCCGCACCCATCCCCCCCACCCCTGCAGTGCTCGTTACAGATCTAAATCTACACCCGGAGTTCTGTAAAGCTGCTTGGAATCAAATTGTTTGCTAGTCACGTGGGTTTTATCATCATACTCAGGCTCAGGTGGTACAGCGGGTTGTCCACTAATCGTAGGGTTGGCGGTTCGATTCCCGGCCCACATGCCGAAGTGTCCTTGGGCAAGACATTTCAACAACCCCAAGTTGCTCCCGATGGCAAGCTAGCACCTTGCATGGCAGCTCTACTATCACTGGCGTGTGAGTGTGTGTGTGAATGGCGCTTTGTAGAACCGCTAAGGTTAAAAAAAATGCACTATTTAAGTGCTTACCATTTACCATTACTCTACACAACATGAATATACCGCCATTAAAATGTTTCTCGAGGACCATGTTGCAACACAAAATAATACAGCAGCATGGACTACATACAAGGACTACAATGAGACAATAAATACAGGACAGTACACAGTATTAACGTGCTGCGTCCACACATCTCTGGGGGAAAAAAACCCCGTCTCTGCCAGCCTAATCATACATTCTGCATTATGATGCAGAGCTTCTTGAAGACTGATTAGTTGAGTAGCCGTTCGGACAACCCACTGACTAGCTGATTTTGAAAATATGTGCTTTTGCACATACATAATCAGGACAGGTCTGTAGCAGATTAATCATCTCACGGTCTGTCACACACGAGCTGCATACAGAGATTGACGGTCTCTGAAAAAACAGCATGTGACTGTGTCTACCTTTCCCTTGAAGTCATTTTACTTACAAACGTTAAAACGTCATGAAAATACAACTCATTCCCTTTCGTATTTATATGTGTGTGTGTGTGTGTGTGTGTGTGTGTGTGTGTGTGTGTGTGTGTGTGTTCTTCCTTAATGCCCCTTAGCCAATGAGATTATTTTGTTTGAAGTAGCTCCATCCTCACACCCCACATTGTGGAAAACGGATGTTTCTTTTTGCTTTTTTGCTTTTTTTTTTTAGTTTGCCTCTCTTTCCCCTGGCAGTGGTCATGTTACATATCATGAAAAGACCGTAAATTTGTCCCAGTCACCCCTCTAGCTCTGAAATCCACCCACAAACCAGAAACGGTTCAGAAGACACGCACACGCACACACACATGTCTTACTCTCTTTTCAATCTCAGCATACACAGAGTCTTTAAATCACATTTCTGCTCCAGCATAGCCAAAGCCGATTCCCTTTTGTTTGTTTGTTTGTTTGTTTTCTTTGATTTTGGAGTGCTAAAGCCTGGGGATGTTGGCACAAAGAGCCGAGATTCAGTTATTAAGCCTATGGCCGGACGCTCCAGTAACGAGTTTCTGGAGACCAATTATCTAATCGCTCGGCAGGAGGAACGCAGGCCACCTGCCACTCAGGGGGACCTTCGCTAATTACATCACTTACTCAACAGCATGTTCGTGTGTGTGTGTGTGTGTTCATACTTCTTTGTGGAATTTGTGAACATGACACACCATCCCATATGAATGTATCTTGAGAAACGATTAAAAGATAAGCCAATGACAAATGAAGGGATTAAAAGAGGAAATGGGGACCTTGTAGCCAAAAGCAATTCTCATCCTGTAAAGGAGAAAGCTTTTTATAAAAAAAAAAAAAAAAAAAAAATCCATCAGAGAGACGTGTCTATTTTTTGTGACAAGCAAGTGATAAAACATTAAAGAAAAGTGCTACCCACAACACACAGTTTGAAAATTGCAGGAATGTGGGCTTTAAGAGGGTCACTGTCTGTTGTACATGAGAAGAGCAGCTTTAACCCAGAATGAGAGAAAGGGAAACTATGTAGAGAGAGAGAGAAGGAGAAGGAAATGGGTCAAGTGAAGTTGAAATCTAAAAGGTTGTCTACACTACTGGTGTATCTTGACACTGTGTAAATTAGGACAGCTTATTGAGCAGGTAGACACTACCACAGCCTCTTCTTCAAAGCCTCAACCTATATTTGATAGCAAGCAGTAGGAACAAAGAAGATTCACAGAAATCGAAGGACAGGGAAATGACACAGTGAATCTCTTGGAAAAATAGTCTGCCCCTAGAGGTGTCAAGATCTGGGTTTTTCATCTTACAGGTCTGTGCACTCCTTTGACAGACAAACTGTTAACATCCCAGATGTGTGGATTTCTATACGTGTGTGGGGTGGATGGAGGTCAGCTATTGGCGTGGAAACTGACAGCAGTCAAGGGTAAAGGGTAAAAAAAATTAGCCTTTGACCTTTTGATGGAGTTGTCAATCCACAAAAATAAACTTTCTGCTCTTGCTCGCTATTTCGCTCACTCACTTGTATGTAGGAGAGGACATTAGGAGGGCCCTTTCTAAAATTAGCATCTTGGACGTCATAGAAGATGCTTATCTGCAAAATAAAAAGGTCACAAAACTTTATACAAACGGTGTATATAGCTTTTCCTTTCCATTTGACTATTTCCTTGTAGCATCATGAAATATCCTATAGCGTTTCATTGAAGCATTTTTCATCAGGTTGCCGAGTAATGGTGTACAATGTTGGAGATTGTTGAGTCCTGATCTGTTTTACAGAACAGTGCTACAAGTTGCCAAGTCATGGTTCCTTTACAGCAAACTCCCCTTGGACATTGAACCAAAATCTCTTAGTGTAAAAGTTCCACAGCCTGTCGAATTATGGTTTCTTTGAGGCAAGGATTTTCAGGTCACTGAGTCATGGTTCCATTGGCGTGAAGCTTTTTTTTTGTGAAATTATGCATGCTGTTAAGCCTTGGACCCTTTGGGTTACTGTCTTCCAGGCCATCAAGTCATGGTTCCATTGGGCCATAGCTTTTTGGGAAGTCTTGCAGGCTGTCAAGCAGTGAGCCCTTTGGGGCCTCATCTTTGAGGCTACCAAGTCATGGTTCCATTGGGGCATGTCTTTTTTTGAGGGGAGCTTTGCAGATCTCTGAGTTCATGCTTTTTTGGGGGCAGCATCTCTCAGATCACCAAGTCCTGCTTCCATTTAGGGAATGGCTTTTTTGGGGGAGCCTTGCAGATCATTGAGTCATGGACCCTTAGGGGCAGTGTCATTCAATCCAGAGAGTCAGGGTGCCATTGGGGTGGGGTTTTTGAGGACTCTTGTAGGCTTTCAAGTTGTGGAAACTTTGGGGCGCATTCCTCCAGGTAGCCAAATTATAGTACCTTTCAACCTTGGGTAAGTGTACCTAGAGAAGGCGCATTCTTTGCTTTTTCTCTTTTCTCACTGTGAAAGGAGATCTTTTAGTAAAGTAGGCTGGCATTGTTCTGCCAGGATTAAACACAGAATGTAGGTCACAGCTGTCACCTCCTCCAGCACCAGAAGGTGATGTATCTGTCAGCAGCAAAAAATCCTCCCCCTGTTCAACCCCAGTGGACCTGCTCCCTTTTGTTATCAGTTATCTTACCATGGGGAAATGCATTTTTCCATTTGAGGGTTCTGTCTGCTGCTTATCGTTCTTCTTCTTTTCTTTTTTTTTTTTTTTTTACACCATATCTAAGCATGTCTCCTTGTCATCGTGTTCTCTTAATGTATTTGATTTGGTGTTCATTACAGTTTGTCCCGAGCCCTTGAGTGACCCTGACCTGGGTCAGATTATCTTACTAGCTCAAGGTTATGTGATCACTCTGTGAGAGTACCAGCCCCAGATTGCTTTATTAGCAACGACCTAAAAAGGTTCGTACAGCCTTGCTTTTGTTTACTCAAGTTTCACCTATAAAATACATGATGGATTTTTTTGCTATGACTTCTATCCTGCAGCTATAGTGTTGGAGTCATTTAGACAGAGAAGAGAAACAGAATTGAAAGCCAGATTTCCTTTGCCTCAGTTCCTCTCGCTCTCGCTCTGATTGCTTTGCCAGCCACGGGTTGCTGCGGCCAGCTCCTTGCACTGCAATGACGCTTCTTATCATGCTGCCCCAGTACCACACACACATCGAAGTATTGTCTTACGATTTCATTCGAATACTCTCAAACTTGTTGTTCCCTTCCCACAAGTCTTCCTTTATACAAAGTTTTCTGTTTAATTTCAAGAACGACAGCATGTTTATTTGTTTATTTATTTATTTATTCATTTGCTTACTTACCTACTTGACTAGGAATGACATGATTCTCCAATGGGATTTCAGAGCCATTTTCATTTTGTTCCTTCATCAGTCGGACATGTTGCCTAGCATGAGTCATGCAGCAATAAGCTGCTTTCTTATTAAAGCGCGCGTGCACACACACACAATCTGTCATTGAGGTCTCTGTTAAAATTGCTCTGGCCTCCCGCTGTCCCCATAGCCAGGTGCTCACAGGTATGTGTAATATGCAGCGTGAAAATATTAGATTCAGGCCTTGAGGCATCTACATCATGCCATCTGTGAAAAATCTGGTGGTAAAGACATTTTTTGACTTACAGACCTTTTAAGGTCAAAGGCTTGAATGGCATTGCTCAAGCCAGACTAGTTCTTTACATGTCTGTACTGCCGTCTTGGCTCTTTTACTTAAACATCTCATTGTTGTGCTTATCTAGCAGTACTGTAATGGAAAGGGGGGAAAATGATAAGGAAGACAAAAAGAAGAGTGAGTGTGGGAAATTCCCAATTAACTGCCAACTTTGAACAGAGCCCAAAAAAAGCGAACGATGCAAAAGCCTGTGAAGCAAATCTTAGAACCAGAGAAAAAGTACTTTGGTACAGAGTGGTCCAGGGTATTTCTTTCTGCTTCACACAGTTGAACGCTGTGTTCAGGGCTCTGTTGCGTTTCAACGCTTGATTAAGCAGAGTCTGACAGATCCATCAATAAACCCAGAGGCAGAGGCCAGGAAGGGACACGAGGACTTTTGTCCGGTCGACCAGGAAGGGCAGTAGGCTTAATGATAGGTTCAGGGTGGTTTTAAGATACTTAGATTTTAGACATCCCGTAAAAGCACATGGAAATTGTAAACACATTTATCCATTATTCACTGGTGGTAAAATACTTGTCCATTTTTCAATAGAACCTGATTGATGTTGATTTAACATTATCATTACCATTATGATATGAGGTGTATTGCAACAATGGTACTAATTAGGACTGTCAGTTTTCTTTAAAAAACCCCAACAGAATTCATTCATTCAGTTTTAATTACCTTGTAATGTTATATTTCTACAGCAGCAGTGCTATAGAGAAGGACATACTGTTAATGTCATTTCTTAACTAAAGAGGGTTTTTTTTTTTCTTGTAAAAAATTTTATCATAAACTTTTTTTTTTTTTTTTTTTTTTCAGATTCATTCATACAGATTAATTTCTGTTTATTTATCCAAAGTGCTAGTTTTGTGTCCAGTTAGATTTTACATTCTTAGGGTAAACTAAAAATCTTTAAATTGCCCTCTTTAACACACTTTTTTTTAAGTCTCAAATGGCTTCTTATTCACTATATATTATTCACTACATGGTGAAGTCTACATAGTGCACTAAATGTCCTCAGTACAACACCATTTTAGATTCAGCCACAGAAAAATAAAAAGTATTTAGAACATTTGTTGTTGTTGTTGTTGTTGTTGTTGTTTTAGATTGAATTCCACAAATTCCATTCATTTAGTCACTTTTTAGTGTGCAGACAACACACATTTACAACAGACTTTTGCTAGGTGAGTAAAAGAAGTAGAATATGGAGTCAAATAAATAGAATTTGAATAGAATTTAAACTGGTATTATAGTCAATCTATTATTTTATTTCATTTGCTGCCTCAGAATGGTTTTAATTGCTATTTACTACATGTTTAAGGCAATTTCCTTCAACGCCATGTATCCATTGTGCATCAGATTGTATTAAAAATAGATTGTGAAGACACGAGCACACGAGTTGACATAAATTGGACATGTTGCACGTCAAAACCATCAGAAAACATTGGTACTTCTGTTAGGCATTTCCCAGCAGCACCTCGCCTTTTTCGCAGTCACACCTCAGTAACCAGGAATACCAGGTACTGCAGTATTCTTTAAAAAATTTTTTACATTTTTTTTTGTTAGCGGCATTGTTCTTCAGGATGATAACAGGGGGGCCAGACAGGCATGTTGAAGGCCTCAGGGTAACCGGGTAGGCAAGCCTCAGCCTGTGTGGAAATCAATACCTCAGCCGAGGCAAGGCCTCTGTCCGCTCTAGCGTATTGCGCACGTGAACAAAAGACGAGAGGTGAAACCAGTGAAGAGGAAAGAAATCGAACGAGCAGAGACACTTGGATTGTATTTTGCCATCTTTTGTTCTCAGTATGTGTACGTATGTGATGTGATGAAGCATAAAGATGTTATTTTGCATGGCACTTTAATGCTTCATCCAGACTTCATCTCTCAGTAGCATGCTCATCAGACGGCTGGCGGTGCAGAGAATGTTTGTGAATATGCACTGAAATATAAAAAAAGGGAAGAAAAATCCCACTTCTGAGTGACAATTTCCCGTCGTATAACGACATAAGGACGAGAAAGCTCACAATGTCAGGTGCAACGCAAACAAACTAGTAGGATGAAACTATTTCAGAATGGCGCATATCTTCGCGAGAGCAAACGTGTTTCCTAATTCATATTCACACAGGGTTTGGGAAGATTAGTTTTGGCTTGTCCGTCCTTTCATGAGTCCACTTATTGACAGGAGCAATAATTGCACCTGTTACTTCATTGTATTGTTCATGCCGAGCAAGTGGTTCGCAATTAGCAAGCCAAAAGATTATTGACTTTTCTTATTTATCTAAAAGAGTGTGCCTGAAAGAGGAAGCACTGTATGTTCGGTCTCGTATATTAGTCTTCATCCACAGCAATTCTCCAACAATTACTGATTTTTACAATTTTTTATTTATTACAGCTTGTCATACTTTTTATCCATGTAGAGTTATCTTCATTGTTCTGAAACATCCGTGAAACGAGTTAATTCCTTTTTATTACTCCGTACTTACAGTAACAGTCATTCCCTTACCAGCCTTTCTTTTTTCTTTTTTTCTCCCAGAAAAAAATGCATTCATTTATTTTGAAGACTTTCCCCATGTTGGAAACCTTACTGACTGTTCCAAGGCACTGACGCCGGAAACGACTTCATCATGTCAACGATTATATTGTTACTATAGAAACAATAACGTATTAGAACGAGCGTATTACATGAATTACAGCTGGAACTACTGGGAGAGCTGCTGGTACAGGAAAGAAGTCAACCTTCTGTCCAATCGTAATCGAGAATTCAACAGCACATAGAACAAATTAAGCTTAGTCTAACTTGTAGAATCATTTTAAGAGTACCTTGTCGGTTTTAGGTTTCACCAAGCCAATTATTTTGACTATTAATACCAGAGGCCAAAAAAATCTTTAGTTCGGGGGTGCCCGTGTTCAGCATTAAATGTATTTGTGATGTCACACTCCACAATAGTGGTTAATGGCTCATATAAAAGTAGAGCTTTTAAAAAATAAAGTTTAACTTAGCCTGCTAGTTTATATGTTCTCATTTTGTTGTGGCGGACATATACGGTGTTATACTATCAAAAAAGCTTTAGTTGTGCTGAACCGTTTTCTCTCTGCGCCAATATGAGGCCATGTTTATACTAGTGCGTTTTTTGTTTTAAAACGCATAACTTTTGCTACAGTTACGCCTGTCGTCTACACTGCTCGGGAGTTTTCGACCCTCGAAAACTGAGACTTTTGGAAACGCAGAAGACCCCGTTTTAGTTTGAAAACTCTGGGCTCACCTTTCAGTGTAAACGGACCAAAACGAAGACTTTTGAAAACGAAGGCGTGGCTCCACCCACATTTGCTTCCTGATTGGGTTTCTGGATCTGGTTTCATTGCTTATCCTTCCCTGATTTGTCAAGCCCCTACCGTATGACCATTAAGCTACCTTGATCGTATACACAACAACACGTAGACTGAACCACAAGCTTTGCTGGCTTTGCTGTCATTCTTACCAGCGATTGTTCAGTTAAACTCTACTTTTTATAATACTGCAGCTGCCTACATGTGCAAGAGGCAAGTTCTGATTAGAGCAATCAGCAACAAATCTCATTTCAAGCGGCATAAGCCCGACATGGACCGCCGGTTTGTTGTGCCTGCCGGTGACTAGCAACCAAGTTCCTGTTTACACTTGTATGTACATACCCAGTGTGCATGAATGGTCATGTGACATGCGTATTCGGTCGTGTAGTGTGAATGGAGATTGTTTCTGAAACACAGTGTAAACGCCACCGTGGACGAGGATCGTCGGCATTTTAAAACGGAAATGCACTAGTGTAAACAGGGCCTCATTGTGGAGTGCTGTCCATTGTTTGCCCACGAGGCGGCTCATACCCCTCCCCTTCCCCATCGCCCTGCTCACCAGCAGCTAAGCACAGAGTCAAGATATTCTACACACAGAAACCCAACAGTGTCCTGACTATCTTATAACGGTCTTGCAGCAATAAAATAATTCATTCGTTTATACTGATCGGAAAATGATTTCAGTGCACTGCTAGAACGGGGTATGGTTTATGGATATTGCAGCGACACTCCTACTCGCACCTCTTGATTAACGTATCTGTTCAAAAATAACCTCACAAATATATCAAAGTTGCCGTATAACACCATGAACTCGTGTCTTATTCCGCTCCATGATCGATCACAAGACCTCCCTGGCACAATGCAGAAGGAACACTGGATTTAAACCCTTGCAATTTTCATTTTATTTATTTTATTCCTAAAAAGTTATTCCAGACAAGTACTCGTGCACGGGGATGTTGTAGATATCATCTCAGCTTGAGCTGAATAATATACAAACACGAGCTGAATACATTTACAGTACTTTTAATATCCCTATATGAAGTGTCAGGTGAATTATGAAAATGTGTACTCGAGTGAAGATTGAGTGAACCGGGCTGATGTTTAGTTTTGCCTCGAAGGCATTTTATTACAATAAAGTTTCAGCCGGCAGCTTGTTTTCTTTTATCCCATGAGACAAAGGCTCATTTCTTTTTTTTTTTCTTTTTTTTTCTACACACTCGGTTTTGTTTTTACTTGTCATTTCTATAAAGCCGGGAGTGTGACATGTTTTCTCATTAAGAGAAGCAATAACTTTTGATAAATCATTCCGGCTGCCAGCCCGCCCTTTCTGTTATTACAAAAAAAGCTCATTGAAATCTCTTTCTCTCTTTCATTCTCTCTCTCTTTCTCTCGCTTGCTCGATTCCCTCTCGCCATGAATTTGCTGCCTACTGCTGCGCTGTTTGCTATTCCTGCTGGCACTTCAGAGTTAAGTGATCTAACCATGGAAATCCTGCGTGTATTCATGCATTTTGTACATGTGAGAGCGCGCAAGAGAGATGGAAAAGAGAACGGTTTAGTGGGTCACTATTAGTCTGCCAGCTCAAGTGTTTTGTATTGCACAAAATCCCATCATTGTAATTTAGGCTGTCATGTATACCATGTATTAGGGCTTACGTACTGCAGACTAGTGGACGGATACATTCACTATAGGGTAGAGTGGTGAGGCAGATGGTAAAGAAAACAGGATAAAGGTTTTTTTTTTGTCTGAAAAGGAGGATTGATTGCGTTCACGGTTTCTTCCTGATGTGGTCTCAGGGAGTTTTTTTTGTTCTGTGTCACTGCTGTCTCTGGCTTTTTCATTAGGGTTCTAAATCTACATCTGGATTTCTGTAACGGGGTTCATTTGCTGTCCTTCAAAGCTAAATACAAAAAAAATGTAATCATTTTCGGCGCCGTGCGAAAATGCCATGGGGTTGCACATCACGACACAATAGCACTCGTAGCTTCGAGCCTGTCAATGGCACACTTGTTTTCAGATGCTCCTGAGCCCTTATGAGTCATTATCAGCCCACAAAAGCCTCCCAGACACTGCTGTATACTGTACATCGGCTCCTCTGTTCAAGGAAAGACGGTCATTGGGGTATATTTAGGGCTCTGCTGATGGGCATGTGCTTCCACGCTGCGCAGTCTCAATTCCATAATAGTGCAATATGATGCGCAGATTGTATAGCACTATTTACTGGACTATTTTACCCATCTTCATTGTTAACAGTGTAACGGGGGCGGGGTTGAGGCCTGTGTATGAATGTCGTGTAAATCTACTGAATCAGTCGAATGGAATCACTATGGAAAAGACAGAAAAGATTTTTTTTTTTTTTTTTTTGCATTACTGGTCAACTGGTAAAAATTTTTTATGAAACTTTCACACTATCCGTTGTTACCCAGATGAGGACGGGTTCCCTTCTGAGTCTGGTTCCTCTCAAGGTTTCTTCCTCATATCATCTTAGGGAGTTTTTCCTCACCACCGTCGCCACCGGCTCGCTCAATAGGGATAAATTCACACACTTAAAATCTATATCCTGTGTTTATATGTTTCTGTAAAGCTGCTTTGAGACAATGTCCATTGTTAAAACAAATAAAATTGAAAGAAAGAAAAGAAAGAATAGCCATGCAACCCCAGCCGTACGTGTATGCATGGGTGAGACAGAGAGAGATGTCTGTCCTTCTGTTGAAGGTTGACGATACAGCATTTTCACACCTTGAAATGATTTCCTGGCACAACGGTGTGTGTGTTTGTGCTTGTTCACATGCGTTTGTGGGATGCGCTCTGCTCTGCTGTCAGTGAGACGGGAAGCAGACATATTTTGACCGATAGATCAGATCTCTGATGTGATGTCAGAAAGGTTCAGTGCTTCATAAAGAGCGCGCTGCCTTTTGGAGGCAAAACAAATTCATAACTGAAGTAGAAACCGGCTGCCGGTCCACGTATATGCTCTGAGCTGCCATTTTTATTATGCCTACTGATCTACAGTAGTAACTAACAAGGAGGTTGGGAAATCTGAGATGCTTTTCTATGCACCACAGTTATAAAGACTGGTCGTTTGAGGTCCCGTACCCTGTCCTGTTTTGAACTTGAACCGGTCTCGCCATTCTGGCATCTGTTTGAATCACAGACACACTCTCCTCTCAACATTCTCTCATGGGCTTGTACTATATTGCTTCAGCAAACATTCTGATATGTTTACCACGTTAGATCAATTCGATTATGGAGAAAATCAATAGACAGCATGAAAAACAGAGCAGTCCATCATGAGGAATTCACAACGTCTGATTTACTTACCATAAATTGTAAGTAAATGTCAGCCTATAATAATAATAATGTAGATTATGTTGTATAACATAAAGAACATAAACACACGAGTTATATTTGCGGTAGCGCAGAATACCCAGGACAGTCTCCAGATTCCACCCTGACCAGGATAAAGCAGTTACTGAGAACATACGAGTGAAGTTTGTAACGTCAGTACCACAGTGCTGGTTCTTTAGTGCCAAACGCCTAGAAGGTGTTTACAATCCGATGCAATTTTCTCTTCGACAGAGGTAAAAAAATGGATAAAGTATACAAGAGAACAATAAATCCGGGTTCTATGCAGGCAACTACCATCTATACATCTATCAGAAAGGCGTCGCTTTATTCCTCTTCTTATAAAGATACCAATTTCTAAGACAATAAGGGATTGTACCAGTGTTTGGTACATTCAGGGGAAATTCCTAAAAGTTGTATGCAACAAGAACCACTTTAGAACGCTACAACCATTAACCATTCCAAACAATGTTTGACGAAATCTCATTTCATGCAGCATGGATAATCGTGTACTAATTACAAATTAATTAATCAACATTGTAGTTTTTTACAGGGGTGGACAAATCATTAGCACTAGAGGTGTACGTTTGTTTAAAAAAAAAAGGAAAAAAAGAAATCCCATTTCAATCCCACCCCCTCTCAGAGGAATTCTGACACACCTGCAGATATTCATGACAACCAATCACATGTGCTCTTTGCAGTTATGATCGTTTGCACCTCCAATAGTTTCTGACAAACCTCGTTGGTTCTATTTTTTAAATATTTTGATGGGTCCCACAGGATCACAGCACACCTCTAACGTGCACAAAACATGTCAGACGCTACATGAGAAGTGACTGAACATCATCTTACAAGAAGGTGAAACAGGTCATTTGCATATTCCAAGTTTCCAAATCTCTGAATGGAGACAGTGAGCTTGCAAACACTTACGAAATCTGGAATCTTTCTTAAACACTTAAGTTTAAGAAATCTGAATTTGTTTTAGTGTTAAATAAAAGCAAAATGTTCCAACATTTCCCTTGTTGATTATGCCATGCAGCTATAGAACTGTTATGTGCCATTTTGGCGTCCATTCTGAAAGCTAGATAGTGGGTTTGCCTGTTTTTCAGAACCTATTTAATGTTCCACCTTTTACCTGTGTTTGTAGGTCCTTTAGTAAAATTTTATAAGCTTCCTCCTTTCTAATACATTCAAGTTTTCTGTTGGATGTCCACTTCAAGCAAGATTATTTTTTTTATATCCATCATGCTCAAATTCCACAATTTTGCCATGGCTTTCAGTTTCTAATGGCACATAGGGAAAAGGTTGAATGCAAGGATCCCCCAGTCCTGTCCTGGAGGGTCAGAGTTTAGTATAGTTTGGTGGAACTATACTAAACTCAAAGGAACCTTGTTGGATGACAGCTTAGGAGGAACCTTGTTGGATGACAGTTTAGGAGGAATCTTGTTGGATGACAGCTCGCTAGTTAAATACTGCATTTGCCTGCAGGAAAATCAGGAAAATGCAAAGTCTGGTTGAAGATACTGCTAAAATCCCATGAATTAGAGATTAGGAATTAGAGATTTGGTCTCGACTGTTCTAGAAGGCTTGTTCTGTCTGAGGCTCAATCCTGGTAAAAAAAATATATCAAACCTTTACCCAAGCCAAATTGAAGGGACTGGCAATCCTGGAACTGAGTTCAAGCACCAGGTTTGGCCCACAGAGGAAAAGGGGCTATTGACTCCAGGCACATTTCCAATTGGATTGGGTCAGCACTTTGAACATTCTTTTCTACGTCAAAACAGGCAGACTGAGCAAATGGTCCCCATCTCTTTTTAGCGGCCACAAAGGACAGTCATTAGGCTCTTTTAGCAGCTAAGAGAGGCTTTTAGAGACCTTGTTAGCGATTAAAGGTGACTAATACACAGCCAGGGGTTCAGTCTGTTCGGCAAGTGCTTGTGGCATGTGGAGAAAATAGTAGCTTGGGGGTAAAAGTTGGAGATCCGGTGAGTGGAAAGTAGGATGGAACTGCATGAGAGGAGAGGAAGACCACATTTTTTGCTTTCAACTTTGACGTTCTGTTTCTATAGTTCAGTTTTATTTGTGTAGCACTTTCAGCAATAGACATCGTTACAAAGAAGCTTTAGAGAAATCCAGCCGTAGACCTTGATTTCTAATGAGCAAACCAGAGGCAACAGTGGTAAGGAAAACTCCCTGAGATGACTTGAGGGAGGGACCTCAAGAGGAACGGTGAGATTTTGGATTTTTTATTTTTTGGGAACTGCAAACTCATGCGGGACCACCTACAGCAGTGGAGAGTGAGTCGCATGTGCAGAAAACTCTGAGCAGGAGTGTGATTTGCTTTGTATGATGCAATTTTCCTGCCAAAGTTTGAGAGTACAGAAACCAATAAACAGTTTCGCTAGTCAAAATAAGTTACGTCAATATTTACTCAAGGGAAATTTGTGTGTATGCAGAGTCGGGTTGCGCACCTGTTTGAGTCGAATTTCTGAGCACTCCATTCAGAGTATGGAAATCACCTGCATGTGGTTGGCAGAATTTTTTTTTTTTTAGTAGAAGCGTCCAAGACGGGGTTTGTCAGTAGCGCTTAGACCACCACTTTTAAGCACAACCACATGCCTTTAAACAGGGGTAGAAAACTGTGGGCTGAAGAAGGTACTTTTTTTACCTTTACCGTATTACCTTTGCTGTCAAATGTAATACGGTGTAACATAAAAGCAAGAAACAATAAAAAATTTTTTTAATCATATAATATATCAATGATAAGATGGAAAAAGCATCCATAACAGTCTAAATACCAGTATGCACAATTTTACTATTAAAACTCTTTTTACCAGAGGCAAAAAAAAGAAATTCCTGCCTGTTTTGGGAGTGCCCGTGCTCAGCACTGAATTTATTTGTGATATCACACTCCGTTTACACGACAACGTTTTCAACTAAAAATGGAAAGCTTTTTACATTTACAGCATTTGGCAGATGCCCTTATACAGAGTGACTTACATTTATATATCTGAGCAGTTGAAGGTTAAGGGCCTTGTTCAAGGGCCCATCAGTGGCAGCTTGGCAGGGCTGGGGCTTGAACTCACGACCTTACAACCAGTAGCCCAACGTCTTAACTACTGACCTATCACTGCCCCAATTTTTAATGAGGTTTGGCGGTTCGTTTACACAGCGACTGTGTTTCGGGGTCTGAAAACACAAACTTTTAAAAATGGGTTTCAAAGTGCAAGTTTTTGAAAACGATGCCTCCGTGTAAATGTACAAAAATGAGAATCTGTGAAAACGATGACGTTCAAAGCTACGGGCCTGTGTTTGTGCTGCTTGAGATTTTGAGTTTATTGACGCTTCTCCAGCAAAGTGTAGATTTACCGCATCGCTACAACGACCAGCGGAGACGCGTTTGTTATACACGCCACATTATTATCTCACATCTACGCCGACGAGGGGTATTCAAAACCTTATAATTATCTTTGTAATGGTCTGTTTTTGGAGTAAATCTGTTTTTGGAGTAAATCTGTATCCTTTTATTGCTAAAAAAAATATAGAAAGCAGACTGACTGTCAGTGTCTCTCTATTTGCACTATTTTCGATATTGCCCGAATCAATATGGCGGACACGTTGACGTGAACATTTACGTGTGCAGGCGCGTAGTGTTTCTTTACTAAGTGACATCGCCAGCTACTGGCCTGGCATGCATAATACAGCGTTTTTAGTCGTTTTCGCGGATCTGTGTGAACGGGGATCGTTTTTGACAACGTTGTCGTCTGTACGCGAAACTTTTCAAAAACACAAAGGAAAAATGTTCAAGTTTTTTTTTAGTAAACCACCCGTAGTGGTTAAAGGCCCATAAAGCCAAGTAGACACTCAGCGCTTTAAGAATTTGCAGTTTTTCCTAAGTAGTCTACTAGGTGTAAATGTTTTCATTTCATTGTGGCAGTTGTATACGGTGTATTACTATAAAAAAAAAGCTTTAGCTGTGCCGTCTGTTTTTATTTCTGTACCACTGTTATTGTGGAGAGGTGTGAAAAGTTTGCCCAGTAGGAGGCTCACACCCCTCTCACTTCCCATCCCCCTGCCCACCAGCAACTAAACTAGGGCTGCAACTAACGATTATTTTGAT
This sequence comes from Stegophilus panzeri, assembly GCA_024331685.1. NCBI lineage: Eukaryota > Metazoa > Chordata > Actinopteri > Siluriformes > Trichomycteridae > Stegophilus > Stegophilus panzeri. The sequence goes on along the minus strand of JANDJT010000206.1, from coordinate 8,101,809 downwards.
AATCGATTAATCTGTCGATTATTTCTTCGATCAATCAGTTAATTGGATGTAAAGGCCAAATTTTATTTCCTGTATTTGTTCGAAAAAACATGTTTTTCACATTCTGCCCCACATGTTGTCCTTCGAACATTGTGCAAATTGAAGGCTATGAAAAAGGTATTAAATGTATATATGTGGGCTATGCTACACATTATGCAAAGGATTAAAAAAAATATTAACATTATATTTTGAAAATGAAAAAAAAAAAACACTGATTATCCACGAGCTTTAAAGCAGAAGTTAAATCACTATATTAAAAACACTAAAAAAGAAAAACAAAAGCAGAAAATAAGTGTTAAGTGGAAAGAGGTTGAATGATCTGCAGTGACACACACATTCACTCATTTGAACACAGTAACAGGTTACTTTATTCTGTAAATGTATCACACTTCTTACATTTATATACAATTACATGTTATAACCCCATTACAGTTACTGCTCTCATAAAAACACAATTTCTTTTGTTTATAAATATCGCTAAATATAGCATCAAACAACATATTTGATCAAAATGAATATTTTAGTCAGTTATTGCGCTTCCTTTCTATTGTGTGCTGTTTGATTGACGCGCATGTGTGGACACGCGCTCATTCAGTGAAGTTTAATGGAGACTCGCTCGCTGTCAAGACGAAGATATACATAAAATGGAAATACTGGCGTGAATTTCTAACATTTACAGATAAGAATATAAAGGTAAAAATGTCATTTCTGCGCTGAAGAAAACATATCTGGAACACATTAAACAGCACACGCATCTGTCACAGCGTCTGACACGACGAGCCACGCTAATACACTTACAAGTTATTGATTTTATCGATTAGTTGTTGCAGCCCTAAACTTAACACAGTCACGATACTCTACAGAAACCCAACAGTGTTCTGACTAATCTTGCGGCGATAAAATAATGCATTTGTTTTTACTGATTGAAATTGTAAGTCGATTTCCATTTAGCCGGTGGAATGGAACGCCAGTATGCTGCGAAAGAGTTAAATTCACCCAAGGTCATCTTCACTGGTAGAGAGACTCTTCATGGAGTCGCGATGCTTTTGGAGTACTACTTTAATGGCTTGATGAAAGTGAGAATTTTGCTGAAAATGAGAGTGCACAAATCAGAGGGTGTGGCTTTAAATTAAAGATGGGGACACACTTTTCAAATGAAAGCATCTCTGTTGTAAAATACTACCATTCTGAAGGCGTTCATTGGAACCTACTTGACCCTTCTTGGCTCAGAAAAATGTGTGTTTGTGTGGATGTGTGTGCCTTTCACTTTGCTTAGAAAGATCAGCATTGCCTGGTCACTATCTGCTGAACTTACAGTTGCAATCAAAAATATTCAACTCCCATTGCAAATCGGGTTTATTCTCAAAATTTACAGAATTTTAGTTGTTTGCAATGAACAAATCAAACAAAAGCAACTGAAATAGTTCAACACAACGAATGCTTCAAGTGGTTTCCCCAAAT
>JANDJT010000206.1:8085308-8097223 GCA_024331685.1 Stegophilus panzeri | reverse complement strand
ATGCTAGTTTCTTAATCAGAGTATCATCTTAATCGGGTTAATATCGGATTATTGTTGTCCATGTAAACGTACTGAATGTTCCGTTTAGTTTAAAATGTTACGTGTTACAATGTAAGTACTCGATACTTCACCTCAGAAATGTTAACTTGGCGCAGTCCATGCTAGGAGCCTCATTAGCATGTGTACTAGTTTATCATTTCTTGTTATTAGAGATGTTACAGTATGTTCGCATTTTTTTAAAGGCTGTTTTTAACTGTATAATTACTCAGTATTGTTTTAGAAGCGTCATAATGAATGACTTTACCAAATTTGATGAAAACCGCTCCTCGGAATGGTTTTAATTTCATTAAAGACTGACAGAAATGTCTGTATGGTGACCTTCGCTATGTAAATCATGATTACATGCAGTAGATGGGCTGGTGTACAGTATATTGCAGTCTTGTACATAGCTAGTTCTGTTAGACATGTGCTAATGCTATTTGTTTACTTTTTATTGTTCTCTCTGAGGGGAAAATCTGTTCCAAAATGTATTATTGATTTTCTTGTTCTTCTTCTTCGTTTTTTTGTTTGTTTGTTTGTTTGTTTGTTTTGTTTTAATATTCCACGATTGTAGTGTGACTTAGCCATTGTTGCTCAACATTCATTTACCAACTCAAAGAATTTGTTAACCTATACAATATAATTTTTATTTTATTATAAGGTTCCTTTGCTGATAATGGCTGCATTTCGCTCTTAAATAAGTAACAGGTTTGAAGTTTTAGCATAGAATTAGCAAATACACAAAGTGTAGCTATCTAGCATTCATGCTAATGGTATGAGGACATTAAGGACATTCTAATGATTTGCTTTTTTGTTGTTGTTGTTGTTGTTAATAATTAACTTTCAATCTGCAATTTGGGAAACATTCGGGTCAACGTCTGTCAACAATGCTAAGAAAAGAACGAGAGAGCTTATTTTTCTTCTTCCCACAACCTTCAGGAAATTGGGATGAAGCAACTTCTTGTTGAACTTATTGACTTATGGAATATACACGAAATATTTCATAGTGTTCAAGTAACAGGGTTGAGTGAATAACACGGGACACTAAAATGTACGTTTTTCATAAGCGTGCTTTTTTTCAAGCACGAGACTGTTCACATACTTCTTCATCTTTTGACACATCGGTTCCCAGCTAATGAAATCAGAGAGTTTTCCTGTTGAAGGAAAGGTGGGTTTTATTTCTTTTTCTTGCTTTTTGTCTCAACCCTCTTGAGGAAGGATGCCCCCTAGCCCGACCGCGAGAAGATTTATATGTGTCCGAGTGGAATAAAAAGCAGACCAAAGCGGCGAAGGGGGGGGAAGAGACCACTACCCTGTTCGCCCCTGCAGGATTTTTCCGTATGACTGACGCCGACCATTAACCGGAGCAGGACGAATTCATCCCCGAGCTAATGCTATGTAATGTGCCCCTCCATTTCCTAATGCAGTGCAAGCCATGCACTTCTTCAGACTGTCTCTTGCTTAATGTAATTACAGACGTTCCTGTGTGCTCAGGCTGTTTATCCCAATAAGAGCCTCCGAAGGTACGATACATCTGTTTAGACCTGCAGAATCATCTTTAGGCCAAGAGCCAGACAGTAGGAGTTAGTAAAGTATATATGAAGCTCAAATAGTTTTTAACCGGTGCTGAAAATTGTGGGATGAGGGGAGGGGGGTCACGGTGGCTTAGAGTTTAGCACGTGTGCCTCGCACCTCCACAGGCCTCCGCCCTGCTTCTGGGGAGCGTGCATGTTCTCCCTGCACTTTAGGGGTTTCCTCCAGGTACTCCAGTTTCCTCCCCCAGTCCAAAGTCATGCGTTGTAGGCTGATTGGCATTTCCAAATTGTTCGTAGTTGTTCAGTGGGTTGACATCACATCCAGGGTGTCGCTCACCTTGTTCCCTGAGTTCTCTGGGATAGGCTACTCACGACCCTGTGTAGGATAAGCTGTATAGAAGATGGATGGATGGATGTATAGCGCTTTGAACAATAGTGTTTCAAGGATGTGCAGTGTGACACAGGACAGTCTTTATGATTACAGCAGCAGCTCTTGGCTACAAATCTACAAGTACCAAATGAAGAAGAACGAAGATACATATTCATTCACCGTACATATTTAATGTGTCTTTATATTTAATGAGTTTTCCTTTAATACCAGCTAAAATGAACACGCAGAATCTGCTGGGTCGCATTTTTATTATTATTTTTTAATTACCCACAATGCTCTCGTATGCATGCATAAGAAGCCATTCCTGAGTACCTAAATATGCTTTATTGGTTGCAAAGGAACGCGTGTATGACCATGACCCAGTGTGTTTGCTTGTTTAATAGCGTAGGAGTGTGTGTGTATTGGGGTGGGGGGGTAGTTAGGGGTGCGGACGAGACATGCCTGCGCCAAAATTTTTTACACCTCATTCTCATTCCTTCCTCCGTTTCTTCTTCCCACCTCCATCCTTTCTTCCCTCACTTAACCACACCCACACACGTCATACACACATTATAAGCCGCATGTACTTCTCTTTACAGCATAGCATGTTACTGTAGTGCTTAAGCACACGCTCAGGGATGTGTCGTATCGATTCTGTAAGTATGTAGTGCCACCACGTGGTCAATACAAGAAGTATGTTTAGTCAAATGTCATCGTGTGTCTAATAACGTGGGATGAAAATTCACCACAAAAAAAAAATTGAGCGAGAGAACGGGCGTAGTGACTGAGAGAACGTCCTCAATCATCTGTACTGTCATTAGCAGATTAACGATCAGCAGGCTGTCTGTGCTCGGGGTGCTGGTGTATATCAGAGCTGCTCTCATCATATGGGTTTTGATAAGAGTCATCAGTCAAAGTTCTCTCTGTGTGTGTGTGTGTGTGAGACATTAACCAGCCTCTCCTTGTTGCCGTTGGGTCGGGCTCAGAGAACATTAACTGCAGCACGCGTTATCTGCCTACATCCATCATGTTCTGCAAATCTTTGATCACAGCATTGTGTGTGTGTGTGTCTGTGTGTGTGTGAGAGAGACAGAGAGAGAGAGAGAGATAGAGAGAGAGAGTCAGAGAGGGTGTGTTAAACACTTAACAATTAAACCAAAATTTCTTTCATCTACCCTTCTTGCAACTAGGTCATTCAAGATCATTCACGAATTGTAGCCCCAAAGTGAATCTGAAATAATGAGAGATGCTAACTTTTTGTAATATTTGTTGTTTTAAAGCCAAAATCTGTTTGCGCAAGCCTTGAAATGAAAAATCATTGCAACATACACAGACCCCTGTCACAGCTCTGATTACATTAACGTGCCAGAAGCCAAGAATACGGGAACATAGAGGAACAGAGCAGCGAGGGCGTGTGTAAGACGGAGAAAGAGATTACTGCGCAAGGTGTCCGTGTTGCCTTTATTTCCCTCTGTGGACCTGTGTGTCTATCTTTGGATCTTTGCAGTTTGCCTGTGTGTGTGTGTGTGTGTGTGTGTGTCCAGGGAGCTGGAGGTAGGCTGGCTGCTGTCAGTTTGTCAGTTCATCTCGTACGCCCTGAAGCCCACCTGTAATAAAGCTCTAGCACACCCGAGGCTCCGTGTTATTGCGATTATTGCCGCAGGATGACACGGCCAGGGACGTCGCAACGTTGCGTTCTGTCGCTCACGACACGAAAAGCCGAAAAATCGCAATTCTCAAGACTGTTGTCCGTTTCTGAAAGGAGTCGGAAGCCGTACGTTGCGCTAACTGAAAGGAACAAACTGTAGCTATTTCCGATTCCCTTATTTCTCAAGAGAGGATGACTTTGTTCATGAACTACCGAACTCCTGACAGAGCCTTCTGACCAATCAGATTTGAGAATCAACAGTATAGCATTGCTAGCATTACATTGTCGGCGATATAATTACGTCTGAGACAATTTGGGGGGTTGGGGTAGTGGAGGGGAGGAGAGTATCCTTTCAGCACTGTTCTGGCTTTCTTATGCACCACATTGGCAGATGGAGCTGTTTCTGTGGTTAATTTAATAATGTGAGATTGCAAAAGAGCATGTGGCACTCGTTAGTGTGTTTATTTCACTCATGTGGTAAATAATAGACTGAAAATGGCACGAGGAAGGAACTTAGAATCACAACCACTTTATACTCGCTTCTCGCTGACTTTATCTCTCTAGCACTCTTATCCACACAGAGAGTTTTTTTGGTGAGCGATCAAGAATGCTGTGTAAGATACTGATTGCTACTGACCTTTTGTTAGAGGGGAAAAAATAAGGGTAATAAAATCTACGAAAATTGCTAATTTAGTTTTTGCTAATAGTCATTCAAACGGCGATGGATGCAGGGAATCCTTTTGGTTTGGTTTCCCACTATTTATCGCTGAATTTAGTTGCAAATTCTTCCTCATTACACAACAGATACCAATCTGGGACTGTGGGACTATTAACCGAGGTCTGGAATATACTTGCTTTTAACTACACGTACACGTTCGCAAAATGGCGATAGCATGTATCTATCGTCCAGTTACCCAGAAGTTGCATCCACTGGTGCAGTACCAGGTTAAACAGCGAGGGTGCTGTAAACAAATGTGAAATGAGTCGGATGAATCCAATGAGTCATCAAACAACAAAACCCGCCATCAGTTGATATAATGTGGAAGAATGAGAGGAGCATACTCACGACAGCTACTACTGTGTCCACCGTCTTCGGAAGATAAACAACAAAATAGTCCTCCTGGATCGTGGTCAGGTTCATTGTTGACGTACAAAATCGGAAAAGGTAGTCAAGGAAGATATTCCAGTGTTTCGCCCCTACCCTGCCCCCTAGTGGATATAGCTTTTAATCTTCTAGATTACACATAAAGTATGCAGATGACTATGAACAGCGCCTCTCATGTTGCAACTATGTGCGCATATGTGTACGTAGTGAAATTGTTATATATTTGCTTAACTGGCTAGTAGTTGGCAGGGAAGAGAGGGGCGCCATCACTTCCACCCTGAGAGCAGGGAGAGTCCTGCTCACTCAGACTTCTGGCAATAGAGAGCTGTGATATTGTCAGAATTTGAGCTTGCTATATCACGATTCTCAGGCAAATTCTTTATCGCTGCAACACTCGAGCCTTAAAAGGAAATGCTTCAACTTCAGTACTAATGTTCTTAGCAACAAAGAAGAAGCTAGTAGCTATCAATTTAATTGTGAGTGTGATAATGAATGACTTTGCTATTGCTATTTGATTATTGGCAGTATTTTGTTCAGAAGGAAAGTGAATCAAATCTTTACTGACACTTTCTTTCCTCCTGCAGGAAGTTCTACTACATCACCCTACTGAGGGACCCGGTTTCACGCTACCTCAGCGAATGGCGACATGTCCAGCGAGGCGCCACCTGGAAGACGTCACTGCACATGTGTGACGGACGCACACCGACCCCAGAAGAGCTTCCACCCTGCTATGAAGGCACAGACTGGTCGGGCTGTACCTTGCAGCAGTTTATGGAGTGCCCCTACAACCTGGCCAACAACCGGCAAGTGCGCATGTTGGCCGACCTCAGCCTGGTGGGCTGCTACAACATGTCTTTCATCCCCGAAAAGAAGCGTGCTCAGATCCTGCTGGAGTCAGCCAAGAAAAACCTGCGCGACATGGCCTTCTTTGGTTTGACGGAGTTTCAACGCAAAACACAGTACCTTTTTGAGCGCACCTTCCACCTCAAGTTCATCCGACCATTTGTGCAATACAACAGCACGCGTGCGGCCGGCGTTGACCTGGACAACGACACCATCCAGCGCATCGAGGAGCTTAATGAGCTGGACGTGCAGCTCTATGACTATGCACGTGACCTTTTCCAGCAGCGTTATATGTATAAGAGGCAATTGGAAAGGCGTGAGCAGAGGCTGAAGAACCTTCGACGCTCGTCTGGCTCTATAGTTTCTCCTATGTCCCGGGATGAGGTGGGTGACTCGGAAGCCTCGCGGTTGTCCACAGAAGACTACATGAACCATATTATTAATCGCTGGTAGTAGGATTGAAGGAAAAAGTGGTGCGGAAGCTTGGGGAAATGAGGAAGGTGCTGCCGACCTCTGTGTCAGTGACCGGTATTCTCAACCCCCTATATTGTGAGCTACTGAACCTTATCAGGAAGACTTGACATCCAGTAAGCTCTTTCTGCCTGGATCATGCCTAGAACGATGTGAGGCTGAAGACCTTAATGACTCAAGGCACTAAGCCCAGCCTTCAGCTTAAAAAGAGTTGAGTTCTATGGGTTGAATAACTTCTAAATGCTAAAGACTATAGGAATTCTGTGCAAGGAATACCTCAAGAGAATGATCAAGGGAACATTGTATAGTTATTTGCCTAAATGTCTGCTGCCATTTCAGCCATGGTTTTGAAACAATGATGTTCCATATCATAGTTTGGATGTTTTGTTTTCTTTTCAGGGTTCTTTCAAATGATTTTGTTCCCACCTCCTACAAGAGGTGTTTTTAAAGCACTGAGACCAACTATGCTGCCTAAAGTCTATTGTATGCAATTTTTCAGCTTTGTTTAGTCATTGTTTAAAGAAGAAGAAGAAGAAGAAGAAGAAAACTTGAGAAGAATTGTTAAATTTTATTTTGTCATTATGTTTGTTTTTATGACCAGATATATGTGGACCATAGCCATTATTTAAACCTACAGCATACTGTACGGAGTTAAGTTAGCTAAAGGTGAGAGCTAAATCTGCACACCGAGGTTGTATATCTTATATCATCTTATATCAACCAGGAAAAAGTGGATTTAACCAGCACAGTCCCAAGTGTTACCCTGTGTTCACACTGGCCACAACATGCCATGACAAAGCAGCTGGAAGTCATGCATTTTCAACGACAGATAGCGATTAGAGTGGCAAGAGGCGAAGCAACCATTTGCGATTCAGAGTGGGAGGGGCAGACCAAGTAATGCAAAACACTTGAGCAACGTTATGCAAGTAGGAAGCGAAACATTTTGGCGACTACCAAAGGGAGCGAGAGATTGGGGTATATTTGCCCCACAGTTATCCGTGTTTTTTTGATTCCAGATACTGGTTCCCAGTCACAGCTCCCGATCAGCCAGTGACATTCACTTTGCTGAGCTTGAAGTGTATGATGTGTCTAAACAGAATTCTGTCAGTGTTCATGCTGCAAATGGTTGTCCAATGGTTGTTTTCGCGGGGATTAGTCGACGTGTTCAAAAACAAGTCGCGTGTGCCATTAATACACGATCATTTTCGATTAAATTTTATTTGTATAGCGCTTTTAACAATAGACATTCTCAAAAAGCAGCTTTACAGAAATCCAGATGCAGCTCTAGATCCCTCTAGACAGAGCAAGCCAGAGGTGGCTTTGGCAAGGAAAAACTCCCCGAGACGTCATGAGTAAGAGACCTGTAGAGGAACTTAAAAGGGAAGCCATCCTCTTCTTAATAGTGTGACTGTAAATGATTACACCGTATGGGTACAGAACAGTTAAGGAAACAGTACAAATTGATTCAAAAGGATGTTGAGAGTCCTGGGATGAGCACAGGACAGGCTTTACTACTCCAGCAGTAGTCTTTGATGATTTGTCTTCAAACGGGTGGTTTTGCGTACGTTCTGTAGCTACAGTACATTTGTAGTTTGTACAGTTATAGCACACACTAGCCAGGAAATAGCAGGGAAACCATAGCAAATGTCAGTAACTCAGGATGTGAACGCCTACTAGCGACCAACATACATGGGCAGTGTGAACGCAGGGTTAAAGGATACAGCTTAATACCTTGGGTTAGGGTTAGTATGGGTTAGGGTTAGGATTAGGGTTAGGGTTAACCCTAACCCTAGGCTTAATACCTACATGGAAGACATCTTGATGTAAAAGGGAATCTATGCTTTATTTGATTTTTAACCTGTGATAGGCTCTACATATCATGACGGAAATGGAACAGAATGTCAACAGACTGTGTCAGGAAACAAAAAAGTTTCAGATCATAGTGAAAAAACAGACACAGCCTTTTTAAATGTCATCATTGCTCTCAGTTCCCCTTGACTACCCATTTTTGTATGGATGAGGATGGATGTGTCCATTATTTATACATTCTATATAGTCTGAATGTGAACACCATGGATTTTCTTTTGTGTGTGTGTGTGTGTGTGTGTGTGTGATGATGATGTCTTGCCATGGTCTGCAGGGACTGAAGCTAAAGTCAGTTATCACAGGCCTCCGCTAACTGCTCTCATTCTGTCAACAACTGCATTTGACAAATAAACCCGACCAAGCCTGAGGAACGAAACGGTGACATTTGGAAATGTGAGTTGGCACCACTGGAAATCTAGCCGTCTTCAAGCTAGCAGAACAAACGATTGTATGTCTGTTCATTCCGTCGGACTATGAAAAGCAAGAAACTACTGTTTTTGGTGAGCACAAATGCATATTTAACCAAATGCGAAATACTTTATACTACAAAAGAAGCTTGGCGTGAAGTGTTTTCAAGGTTGCCTTTTCTCTAAAGTCATTCTGTTGATTGGCAACCCATAGTGGGCAATCCGGTGTTCACGGAACATATATTAATGTCCAACATGTAGGCTAATTACAAACCTTCTTAAAAAGCTACACTGTCCCCCGACGATGGCGGTGAACGTCGTCTCCAGTTTGTTTGTCCATCACATTCCAGTTGCTCCAATTTTTGTTAGCATTGCATAAATGTATCACTGAAAGCCACAAATAAAAGAAATTTCATTTTTATATATGAATTAGTTGGTTGTTGTGTGTTTCCTACAAAAGTGTACCATACAAATCATACAAAATTCACAGTACACACATATGGTCAAGGTCCTTGGAAGAGGAGATAACTCTTGCGAACAGGTGTATTTATACTGAGAGCACATGACACTTTAATTGTACTTGTATCAACTATACTGATTACACCCACTTATTGCTTATTATAAAAAAAATAAATAAAAAAAAACTCCACGAAATACTAACGGCACCGGTACAACGGTAAGCGCTTTATCCTGGTCAGGGTTACGGTGGATTCAGAGCCTATACCAGGACCACTGGATGAAAGGTGGGAATACACCCTAGATGGGACTCCATAATGAGCAATAAAATCTATTTGTGGTTCTGGAATGTTCTTCTTGGGTTTTTTTTTTAACAAGATACAAGAGCTAGCAACCAGGGAGGATGAAGGCTAACAGAGGCCATCTCCAAGACATGTAAAGCCACTTAACAGCATATTTTCGATGCCATTCTGCCACTCCAGTGTCACAGGGTGGTGGCAGCTTTCTCAGAGGAATTCACTATCTGCCCTCTTCCTCATACATGAGCTCACAGACACCTGTGATTGGTTAGTCTTGATGTAATTGATAGGGGAGGGAGAGTATGCCATCCCTACTACTCAAAGAATGTGGCCAATTTTGCCCTTTTGTCTCCCTGCCATGGATGGCTGTGGCATCATAGGAATTCAAACTTGCGGTCTCCGGATGGCAGAATGTTGTACCACTTTCGCACCACTTGGGAGCCTAGGACGCCAAAAATTGAAGACAAATGGAGAAAATATATACGCCTGTGTCAATAATGATTCAAACAAGAGTGCAGGAAAATGCGCTTTTGTTTTTTAGGGTCAAATATGACCATTATTTGAGATATATATATATATATATTATGCATATTTAATGAGTTTTCACACAAACACACATACCTATCATGTTGATTTGTACTCATTAGGATTTCCATCTCCTGGAACACAGTAAAAGCAAGCTCATTTGTCCCGTTTAGAGTAACCAGGAAGTGCAGTGGGGCAGTTCAGTCACATTACCAGAGATCTTCGCAAACACACACACATATCTCCTACCAGCAGAATCTGGAACCAAGCCCAAAGCCACAAAAAGCGGCTGACTCAGACAAGTGTGCTCTTCTCGGTAATTACAAAATGGATCCTTACTCTTTTTTTTATCGTGTTGAAATGGAAGGCCGAAAAGTCCAGCATCAGCAGCCGTTGTTGTCTGAAGCGAAGGAGGGCCGTCGTTCTCATTTCTCCCTGGACAACAGCCACAAGCCAGACTCCGGCTTATAACTTTTGTCCCATGTAGATATAATGGGATTTCTCAAATGCCAAATAGCACAGAGCAGAGAAGATAAAGCAGCTTGTGAGAGAATGAGCATCGCTATACATCAACTGAGTGTTGTATTGAACTACAGACGGCGTAGTACAATGAGCTTATCTTTTGACGTGGCCGACTGTGCAATATAATTAGAAGAAGAAGGAAGAAAAATCTTATCAATACAATGAAATTGCAAAATCGTATCTTTCAGAAGCGGCCTATTTATTTTAGACAGTACAGTATCACGGCATATCGCATGCATACAGTTGTCACTGGGAATTAATTCACAAAGTAATTTATGTTTATGGGTGTCGAATAAAATGCATGATGGGTAATTAGGATGGATGTTAATCAGTGTCATTTCTTTTAATTAATCGTTTGGGTTTTTTTTTGCCTTCAATTAAAAGCTACTCATACCAGAACATAAAACAATACTCATCACAATCAAGCCTAATCAGTTTGCATAACGCAGGCTTATTGCTAGGAATAAAACACTTGGGACGTGCTGGTATAGGAAAATCATCAACGACAGGGTGGTAACAGAGTTACTGTTACCACCTTGAAGTGGATTATTTTTCTATAATCCTGAAGTGTGTAAATAAATAATACCTGAGATAATGCACTAATAATTCTGAAATTACAGTGTGTGCGTACAAAACAAAGAAAACCCGAATGTAATGAAACTATACAGTGAGGTGTCTCTTTGTTTCTATCGACCAAAAAGTACGCCTAGCACTGATATCCAATATTAATTGTGCTTGGGCCCTCTTCCCTTAACCATTTTCACTCATGACAGAATTGGCACACAAATATAGACACGAAACTGAACTCCTGAGAATTTCGTCCTATTCTAGACTGTGTGCTTAAAACTCACGCAGTAATTAACCAAGACTACAGGATGAGAGCCGGAATTGGCCCAGAACTGTCTGCTATTGAATGAAACCAAATTAACCGTAACAGCGAAATGAATCTGAAGACCGTTTTGAAGTATTAAGTTACACAATGGACTTACGGAAACTATTTTTGATGATGTTTTAGAGAATGATTAAATGAAGCTATTTGAAGCTAAGCTTTATGAGCGCCATCCTTTTCTCTCCCGTGTCGTGGTCTTCAGGATTAACTCCTAATGACGGACATTGATTTTTATGCTCGGACGTGTCTAGTGTCTGGCTTCTATAATCACTTTTAGAAGATAAATCCAAAAGAATGCCTAATTTAAAAGAGCTGCTTTGCTCAGAGACAGCTTAGTGCTCCAGCATTGCTGTCCAGTATTAGGTACTCGGCCTTCACCTTTCCATACTCCCAGAGGATATATCATCCATGTGCCAGAGGTTATATCTACAAAAATGGAACCATGACACCATGAAGCATCACACACTGTGCTGTCATGCTTGACACAGCGCCCTCCACTAATATTGGCACCCTTGTTAAATATGAGCAAAGAAGGCTGTGAAAGATTGTCTTTATTGTTTAACTTTTTGCTCTTTTGTTCAAAAAATTCACAAAAATTTGCCGCTCTCATGGATATCAAACAATTACAAACACAACACAGGTTTATCAAAAAAAAAAAAAACTTTGTTAAATATAGGTGTGCAACAATTATTGGCACCTCTAAAAATGTATTTGGCGTATATTCCCATTGATATTTTACATTTTTTTAGTACACCTGGGTGACTAGGAACAGGAAATTGTTCAACCATGAAGGACTTCCTGTTTCACAGGGGTATAAATATGAGGTAAAACATAGGACAAATTCCCTTAGTCATTCATAACAGTGGGTAAGACCAAGGAATATAGCTGTGATGTGTGGCAAAAGGTTGTTGAGCTTCACAAAATGGGAAGTGTCTATAAG
>JANDJT010000206.1:8072149-8085014 GCA_024331685.1 Stegophilus panzeri | reverse complement strand
AAACAATAAAGACAATTTTTCACAGCCTTCTTTGCTCATATTTACTAAGGGTGCCAATATTAGTGGCAGGCACTGTATACTATTTTAATTCAATCCTTAAGGACACAAATGTTGTCCTAGCCATCCTAGCTGCCCTGCACAGGTAAGTATAAACATGTAACTTGCTATTTTAGGTTCGAGTTGGGGGTCATAAGAACCTTGGTGCCTTGTTATGCTTCATATCATCAATGGTGCATGGACATTGATTACAAACAACGATGAAACATTAAAAATGATATATTTTTACAGCCTTGAGAATAAAAGAAAGAACCGCACATACTTTTTATTTGTGCTTTGAGAAAAAGCAACAAGAAATGGGAAAATATTAACAGTGAAGTTTCCCCCCCAATCTATCTATATTTTCAAAATATGTAAAAAAAAAAAACAATAAAAAAAAAACAAAACAAACAAAACTTGTCTTGCATTGTTGTCCACTTTCTCATTTTTTTAATCTCCCTCCAAGAATGCATTATTTCTTTCCATTAAAAAAATAATAAATTTTGAGGCTAGTCATAAAAGTGCTTTTTATGTCACACCTCATGTGCTGCTCCCTTTTGCTTCTGCACTCACTCTGGTATATAAGAATGACTATAAAAAGTAATCAACTGCAAATGTTTTACACCCAAGTACTAAAAATGACAGGTTGTTTACTGATTGTTACCTACGGAACTATAATGAGAAAAAGAAACGTACTGTGATTCTTATATGGACCACATGACCCATGGTCTTGTTAGAAAGGCAACAGTTAATTCTCGACTGGGGCATTATTATAAATGATGTGCAGATTATAAATTAGATAGATTGACAGACAGCTAGGCAAACAAAATAAACAAGCAAACAATATTCTCCATTTCCACTTGTTGAACCCTTAAACTCATTCTAAAATGTCTGGTTTGGGCTGCATGTGCTGCTTTCTGTCTTCTTGCAAGTTCAGCTGCATTATGGCATTACAGGACCTTTGGGAAATCATAAGACATTGCAAGCCCCAGCACCTATAAAGTACAATCAACAGACTCAGCTACTTTCTTTATTGCAACTGCACTGCACCCCTCTGAAATAGAACCATTCTTGTGGAATTCTGACAATTTCCCGTGTTGGCTAGTTGGTGTGGAAATTATTTCCGTGAACCTTCTTGCCAAGGAAACACTGGTTCTGAATGACAAGGAATCCTGGCACTTAGAGTATGCTGAGTTTAGTACACCACAGTTATATATGCAACTACCATTGTATTTCATGCCTCTGGGGACTACTGCCCTGAAAGGTGCTCAGAGATTACATTCATGCTGTCACCACTGTGAGGGATGATCAGGTAGCAGCAGCAGCATGTACTTCCTGGAGTGGTATACCTCTGATCCTCTAAGAAGCATGTGTATTCCCAGGTAATGGGAACATAAATACGAGTGCTTCAACAGTCCACTGACATAAACCAGTCCTGAAGCTGCATGGCTTGGACTACATTGGTCACCTGTTGTGTACGAAAAATGAGCGTCTTCAGGAAGTCTTTCGTATCTAAAATTGGGAGGAAATTGGTGTCCCTTTTTTTAAACAAGAAAATTCTTTCAGAGACAGAGTGACCTTCTCATCAGCACCAACTAATCTAAAGTCCTCATCATCCAATAATAAGCGATAAGATAAAATCATCAGACCCTGTCCTTCAGAGGTATTCTCTGCAAGATCTGTAGTGGTGCTTGGCATTGTTAAGGGCCCTCCCCTTGGGGTAGAGGGGGGCATTCAAATGCTTACCAGCATTCTGAGGGTGTGTGCTGCCAAGTCATTGATTTGTCTAGAGACTCAAATTGTTTTCTGGGTATTTGGCTGTGCTTGTTGGCCATCATCAGGTCTGGGCATTTATGACCAGCAAGCTGCTTAGACTGAGGGCCTTGGGCCAGATTCGACTATGAGCCAAAATTTTTATCTGCCAGCCAAGTGTACCATGTCGCCACTGGCATCGCTGCACAGTTGACTTCTTTGAGATGGTCAATGTCAAGGCTGTGAGCAAATTTCACCTTTGAAGAGACCCAGACACTTGAGTGCATGACTGCAAGGTCCCATAGTCTGGTTATTCATGACTACCTACTTGGTATAATGTGAATAATATGGGCAATCCAACCCAAATGTATAAAAACGAGGTGGCCGATTTGTTAAGGCGATAGACTGCTAATCCATTGTGCTCTGCACGCATGGGTTCAAATCCCATCCTCATCAATTACTTTGGGGCTCAACAGTTAAGGCTCTGGGTTACTGATCAGAAGGTCAGTCCAAGGTTCAAGTCACAGAACTTCCAAGCTGCCACTGATGGGCCCTTGAGCAAGGCCCTTAACCATATCTTCTCCAGGAGTGCTGCAATATCCATCCATCCATTTTCTATACCGCTTATCCTTCAGGATCACGGGGAACCTGGAGTCTATCCCAGGGAGCACAGGGCACAAGGTGGGGTACCCCCTGGACGGGGTGCCAATCCATCGCAGGGCACAATCACATACCCACACACCCATTCATACATGCATGTCTTTGGACTGGGGGAGGAAACCGCAGTACCCAGAGGAAACCCCCGCAGCACAGGGAGAACATGCAAACTCTGCACACACAGGGCCATGGCAGGAATTGAACCAAACCCTGGAGGTGTGAAGCGAACGTGCTAACCACTAATCCACCATGCATCATATTCCCAATATTCCCACTTTGCAGGAATCCAGGTAAATTAGCAGGTTTAGCAATAGACAATGCGTGTAATGTCGAGTGAGAATCACTCTACGACACTAGCAATGCGATAGCCACAAAATTCGCTAATTGGCATAGATGTTAAATATTCAAAGAAGAAAACTCAGTGGCCGGAACTGTGGCATATGTCGCTGACTAGAAACTTACTTTGTGCCAACATTAAAGTCACCAACATTGCTGAGGAAAAAAGAAAGTTCAACTCCCTGGAGCCTGTTAACATGAAGATGTACAGGAAGCAGTGAGTGACGAAAAAAAGCTAAATGCATGGCTACAGTAGGAATACTAACAAGTAAGTATCTAAACCAGCTTGAAGCTACAGAGTGCCATGGAGCCAGCAACATTCTTTGAATAATGCAGTAAAGAAATGAATGAGAGTATAAAGAATGGAGGTGGTCTGTCCCCAACTTTGGAGGACGAAACACCAATATAAATACTTTCTGCTAAGCGAATAGCTCCATTCCACTTTCACGTGCGCAGAGCAGAAGGAAAAAGGAAATGATTGATGTACAGTATGACGGTGGTATTTATAGCAAATGCTGTGTCATACGTCACTTTGTAACCATAACTACTGATTGTTCTTATATTTCCGCAAAACTTCCAAAACAAGGTCAATACCCAATGCTCTCATTAAAATGCTCATTTTTAATCTACCCCCCCCCCAACCCCCCAAAAAAACAAACAAAAAAACCCCCCAAAACAAATAAAATAAATAATAATACTAAAAAATACTATTTTTTGAAAGAGCGTACAGCCACAGTGCTATATTTTATCAGGATACTAAATTGCCTGTGAATTAAAACAAACTAAACAAAATTCCTGGTCTTTTCTTTTCAGGACCTTTTTTAAAATAAATAAATAAATAAATAAAATTAAGGATTTTTTTATATTAAAAAAATCTAATTTCTTCCACAAAACAAAGCTTTGATATCACAGCCATTTGTCGTGTTTGACAGCTAACGTTGCATTTTTGCACAGGCAAAACAAAGGTCCCTCTCTGTGAATGAAGGACCCGACCAAACAAGGGTGGAGTCCCAAAAGGCTATCCTAGTGCACTAGATAGGGTGTAGAAGGTGCCTTTTCCCACCCTGTGTAGAGGACTCGTTGAGGAAGTGAGGCGCCATTTGGGATTGGACCATGGCTACTCGAGCAGGAAGTTCAGAAGCCGGTGGAGGTATGAGCTGTTATTTTGCACTGCTGTTATCAAACACATGATTGTTTTCTTAAAATATTTATTAAAATGATATAGTAAATACGAAATGCTTACACTTCATATTAATTAATGCCTACGTTTGTCCTAGCTTTCCTTTTTTATTTATAATAATTAGCCGTTGTCAGCTAATAAGAGTATCTAGCTAGCTACAGAATAAAGCGCAGTCTCTGCGCAATTAATGTTCGCTTGAGTAATCATGTCTCCTGCTTTTTTTTTTTTTTGGTTCTTTGCTCAACATTAGGTCGTTATCTTCTTCCAACATGATTTGATAGATTTCGGTTGAATTGCAGCGGCTAGGCTAACATCCTGGTCGAATCCGGGGCGATTGGTTTAAAAAAAAAAAAACCCCAAAAAACCGGAAGTGTGCGAATTCTTGATGCTGATTGGCTGTCAGGGTGGCCACGCTGAGGCTCGGGATTGGTTTAAGCTCGAGACGCCTGTTCTTCCGTGAAAGCAAAAATAACAGTGTATGACAGCTAGAGTTGGAAATAAACCTTGTTTTCTGTTTTGTGTCGTCCATTTATAATAAGCAATTCCAGCTAGGCGTCATTTCTATATAACGTTACTCAATTCAGTTCAGTTTTAAATTGAAGTTGTTTGGCTGAGCAAAACTTTCCAAACATTTGCATGTACATCAGTCAGCCATAACATTAAAACCACCGAGAGGTGACGTCCATAACATTGATTACCTCATTACAGTGGCACCTGTCAAAGGGAGGGCTGGGATATATTTATTAAGCAGTACGTGAACAGTCGGTTCTCGAAGTTTACATGATCCCGTCTGGTCCGATCTCACAGAAGAGCTACTGTAGCACAAATTGCTGAAGAAGTTCATGCTGGCTGTGAGAGAAACGTGTCAGAACGCATCGTGCATTACAGCTTGCTGCGAATGAGGCTGTGTAGCCACAGAACAGTCGGTCCGAGTGCACATGCTGAACCTGATCCACCACCACCTTCAACGGGCACGTGAGCATCAGAACTGGATGTTGAAATGAAAGAAAGCCTCATCTGATGAATTGCGCTTTCTTTTACATCATATGGACGGCCGGGCGCGTGTCCATGTGCGTCGCTTACCTGGGGAAGAGATGACACCGGGATGCACTATGGGAAGAAGGTGAGCCGGCGGAGTGTGATGCTCTGGGCAATGTTCTGCTGGGAAACCTCGGGCACTGACGTTCATGTGGATGTTACTTGGACACGTACCACCTACGTAAACACTGCTGCAGATTAATTACACCCCTTCATGGCAACGGTATTCCCTAATAGTAGTGGCCTCTTTCAGCAGGATAATGCGCTCTGAGACACTGCAAAAATTGTTCAGGAACGGTTTGAGGAACATGACATGGCCTTCAAATTCCCCAGATCTCAATCTGATCGAGCGTCTGTGGGACGTGCCGGACAAACAAGTCCGTAAAGTCCTTGCTTAGTCAAAAAAATGAGATATACAACACTATGCTTATGTGTTAATGCTGTATTAAATTGTTTTTGGTAGGCTAATTAGGTTTGTTCAACACGTATGCATGTGTTTTTATTTTATTTTTTGCATTCTAGGCTATAAGATGTGGATGCTTTGGCCATTTCTGGTGGCTCTGCACTTTGTGTCATGCGTAGACGGTGACTCGAAGGCTGTGACCACGACGCTTACCACCAAATGGCCCTCTACACCATTGCTCCTGGAGGCCAGGTAGGGTCTGTTCAGAGCGTCATGCTAATTAATGGCCATGTTACAATTAGACTACAGTGAAATGTACATCTAGCATCTAGACACTACAATGCTGATTATTTTAGCTGAACAAATACTGACGATAAACCCGTTATTCGTTGCCAGTGAGTTTCTTGCCGAGGAGAGCCAGGATAAGTTCTGGGACTTCGTGGAGGCTAACCAAGATATCGAAAATGACCATGACGGTAACTTCCCTGCATCCGATTCCATTCATATGCGTACGCGGGTAACACTTGTACCTGTTCGTTCAATCGTGTTTTTGGTGTTTTTCCTTTCACAGGCACAGATCTGTCCTATTATGAGCTGATCCTGAAGCGAGCCGGGCAACTCTTGAGTCCAGTGCAGTTGAAGCTGCTAAAGTTTGCGCTCTCCCTACGTTCCTACTCATCCACCGTTTTTTCCTTCCAGCAGGTCAGAGAACAATTAAGACATACTGTTAGTAGAAAAAACATAAATAAATAAAAAAATCGTTGTTTGCTCTACCGATTGATGGAAACGTTCTGACCCACAGTTATATTTCGTCTGTGTTTCCATTAACGTTGCACAGATTGCGTCGAACGAACCTCCTCCACCGGGCTGCAAGGCGTTTTTCAACGTCCACGGAGAGAAATCGTGCGATCTAGACCGCCTGAAGAACCTGATCTACGTTGCTTCGGAGAAGTGAGTCGATTCAAATGCGCTCGTTCGAACACGCTATCAATTCTGAAGTGAAGGCTAATTTGCAGGATGGGCTTTCCAACGTTATCGAAAGCTAGTAATGAACGTATATTTATGTAAAAAAAAAAATTCTTTTCAAATGTGCGGCTATTTAACGAAGGAAACCATATATTCGTTAATGTACTGATGTTTTCTCTGAGGAGATCTAACATTACATTTAACATTCATGGAAGGCGTTTCCAGTTTCAGAACTTTATGACACACTTGCGAATCATTTTCTGTTATGTTTCCGCGTTTCCCTGCAGGCCGAAGCCTTTCTTGTTCAAAGGCGATCACAGGTTTTCCTCGGCTGACCCTGACGCTCCCGTTGTCATCCTCTATGCCGAGGTGGGAACCAAAGAGTTCGCTAGGTTTCATCAGCACATGCTAGCCAAAGCCAACAAGGGCCTGATTAACTACATCCTGCGCCATTACCTCACAGTGAGTATACTTGATTTTCCCCCATATATCCCATTGGATGTCCTATCTCTCTCTCTCGCTCTCTCTCATATATATATATATATATATATATGTGTGTGTGTCTGTGTGTATATATTACCTGAGCACTTTTTAGCCTGTTGTTTAGCAAACTAAATTACACTACACTCAAAGGTGTAAACACTCAGACATTACCCGCTCATTCTCTGCGCCTCTTCCTGTTCGCATTCACACTCCCTCCTTCGCTGCCACATGCACATGCCGTTCTCTTTTTGCTTTTATTTCATGTAAATTAATTCAGCTCAGACTAAACACACACTCACTTGCCCCAAACGAAGTCAGAATTGAAAGACATTAAGAACAAACATGCACTGTTTGCATCGCAGAAACCCAGTGATAATAAAGTTTTCCTGTCTGGATACGGTGTCGAGTTGGCCATCAAAAACCAGGAGTACAAAGCCAAAGACGACACACAAGTTCAAGGTTTGATACTGTTCGCTCTTTTTATTTATTAATTTATTTTTTGAAAGAAAATACTAGATCAGCATAGACGTGTGATGTTTGGTGAAAATATCCCAACGAGGCATCAAGTCAAAATGCTTCCTGTTTTATTCCACAGGTGATGATGCGAACGCCACGATGATCGGCCAAAACGACCCCGTGGACGAAGTGCAGGGCTTCCTTTTTGGCAAACTCAAGCAAGTACTACATTTGTTCTTGACAGACATGATGTACAGTGTTTTCTATATACGTTTGGCTGTTCTGTCAGAGCAAAAGCCGTCTTTTGTCCAGTTACGTAGAAATAGCGGTAGCTTTGTATTATTGCCTATCAAAAACTTGGAGATCAGTTCGTTGTTGCTGTACAGCGACACCACGCAGTAAAACTCGCAGCATGGTTAGAGGGAAGTCTGAAACCAGATCAGCTCATCCTGTTTGTTTTTTTTTTAAATACAGAACAATCCACCCAGAGTTGAAGGAACAACTGAAGGAACTTCGTAAACACCTGGTCGAGAGTACGAACGAGATGGCACCGCTCAAAGTCTGGCAGATGCAAGGCGAGTATATCAAACGTTTGAGCGTACGAGGCGATGCATTTCAGCCGGAGTTTGGCGTCAAGTTGTTTTTACGAATCTTTTTACGGAAACAAAAACGACATTTGCGTATCCAAAAACAACGTCTTTTTTTTCCCACGCACTCCTTGACCAGCTATGGCTTTGTCACTTTGGCGGCACACCGAAGCGTACTGTACGCAGCACAGCGCCCGAAGCTCATTAGCGCTCTGTTAAGACGAACTGTCAGGAGACTAAAGCCACCCATACATAAAAGACTGCTCAAGACACGGGCATAATAATCCATTACGCACATACTCTCTCTGATAAAGCCCAGCCACTTAAATCCATGACACCTGGAGGACTCGATGAAGCTTTGCCATGAATGAAATTAAGCCGTTAGTGTGGATTCCCTTTTAAAGGATTACTTCAGGGATAAACGTGGTCCTTGAAACATGCGAGCGTATTTCTATTTGAGCCGTATCTGTTGAAAATGAGAAAACGGGATTCCTGTTTTTTTGACTAATTATTTACTTAGCGTTTTAAATGTTAATGCTTGGCGAATCCCCGTTCAGTTCTCTTTGAGATGTTACACGCAAGACTTCATTCACTAACATGTTCTCTCTGTTTCTCTTTCTATCTCTTGCGCTTCAGATCTCAGCTTCCAGACGGCAGCGCGTATCCTGGCAGCCCCTCCTGTAGACGCTCTTAATGTAATGAAAGACCTGAGCCAGAATTTTCCTACGAAAGCGAGGTACTGTACGCGAACCTTGCCCGTATCGAAAAGCATGCCTTTAAACAGACGTTCGTTAGCGGATGTAATCGGCTAACAAAAGCGGAGCAAGAATAATAGGCTCCGATTCGTCAAAATGACACACACCAAGAGCGAACAGAAGCACCGGTGTCGCCTGATTTAACTGAAAAATGCCCATACTTGATCAAACAGTCTAGCCGGCGATCACTAGTGAACTCTCTAGTGAAATGACCGGGCAGCGATACAGATTCCACAACGAGGATAAATCGGCTGACGTCTGTATTTTTAAAAAAAAAAAAAAAAAAAAAAAAAAAAAAGTTCACGCTGCAGCTGTAATTCAGGACATGTGCTGCGTTTTCTGTACACAAAGGCGAACGGCTTTTCATAGAGAAGACTAATCTTGATTCATGCCTGAGGCTAGAGGTTATTAAAGTAAGCCTAATTGTAAAAAATGATCTTTTTAGCTGGTTTAATTAACACGGGAAAATTACCTGTCAGCAAAAATAAATAAATAAATAAATAAATAAATAAATAAATAAAAAGGTTGACGACTATTCTTTAAGAATTATAATTAATGATGTCCTAAAATACTCTAAGTTTCAGCATTAGAACTTTTCAGCATTTCTTCCATCTTTACACTTTAACTGGCTAACCAGAATCGGTTCATTGAAATTGAGCCTGTTTTGCACGTGATGTACTATATCGAGTTTATTTGCATATCGACTTTATTGATTGATTTTTTTTTTTGTTTGTTTGTTTGTTTTAAAATTCATGTCTTTTATCACATTTGTTCTCAGGTCCTTAACCAAAACGGCGGTAAGCTCGGCGATCCGTAAAGAGATTGAAGAAAATCAGAAGGTAGCTTTTATTTTTTTTCCATTCACTTGTTCACCCTGTAAAATGTGAAAAGAGGTACTTCCTCTGGCTCAACACTTTTACGTGAATTGTCCGGGGGTTTTTGTTTCCCCAAATATTCACGCTGCGTACGGTACCCTTAAGGTCACAGTCGTTGCACTTCTTGTTAATGTCTTATTGAGTCGTTTCTTGTAACATTTTGCTCCACATTCCTGTTTATTAATTTTCCATTTTTACCCAGCACGACGTAGATTATCAACCATTATCAACCGGTGGTTGTTTATTTTCAAACAACAGCATGTCCTGAAGTGTTTTTATTTCTCTTATAATACAGCCGTTTGCCGACCGTTGCGATTCATTTAGTTACATTTAATGAACGTCTTTGAAACCACAAAGCCCTCTGTTCTGAACCCTGTCCTGAAAGTTACAGCTTTCCAAACCACTGGAACTGGAGACTCCTTCCAGCTTTTCCAATTCCTGCTTTGGGATCAACGAAGTACATGTATCTTTCTATCTAAAAAAATGTGAAATATCACATCAACATTTACTATAGAAACGATAACATGTTATATACACCCGTGATATATGCCTGTGACTTGCTCTGTAGCCAGATCTACCAGTAGTGGTGTTTTGCTGTCGGTTTTTGTAAAGATGCTTGATGTCCTTGTGGTTCTCTGTAGTACTTTAAGGGCTCATTGGGACTGCAGCCAGGTGATTCAGCTCTCTTCATTAACGGACTCCACATTGACCTGGATGTGCAGGACATCTTCAGGTGAGCGTTCACTACCGAGTATTATATTTTATGCATCATTTCTTAAAAGGTAATATGAAACTATACTATACTACACTTGTTTTTTACTAAATTATAATTCATAATATAATTCTTGAATATACACTTACACTTATAAGTAAAAAAAAAAATCTTTTTTTTTGGGCGGGGGGGATGGGGGGGTGTTGGTAAATTGTTTCCATATGGCAACAGTGAGTAACTGTTTAAAATATCATGTAGTCAAAAAAAAGATTATGATTATTATGATTATTATGATTATTATTATTATTATTATTATTATTTTGCCACCTAGTAAGCATGTAAAAGTTCTTGAAAGAAATTACAGTTGTAAAAATATGTGGCTGGATTCACTCACTCAAAATACATACAAAAATTTGATCCAAACTTGTATCTTTTTAACTCTGTCTCTTGACAGAAATCTAAATTTAGAAAAGAAGGTGCATTTGCAAAATGTCTGAAATGACAACAGTTTTTCTTACTTTGAATGTGGAAAAAAATTAAAAAATAATATTAGAAAGCCTAGTGTCTTTTTTTTTTTTTTTTTTTTTTTTTTTATAAACTATGTAGACCTGTTTAAATTCATGAATGCACATACCATTGTTCCATTATCAGCATGTTGTTGCCATATGGCAACAATTACATTTTACCATTTAATAAAATACTCATATAAATGACAAAAAATAAATAGCAACTTCTCAGATAGTGTTAATTTTTTCCTTTTTTAGTTTTTCCTTAATATTGAAAAAATAATCACTTTTTTGTGAGCCCTCTGAGGATGACCTTCACCATGTCATGTGATTGCAGAAAAGGAAGTGCAAACTGCATCATTTTTGTTATGTCAAAGTTACAGCCCTCTTTTGTCCAGTTACATAGAAAAATAGTAGTTTTGCATTATTGCCTATCAAAAAAATTGGTGATCAATTAATTGTTGCCATATGGCAACACCATGCAGTAAAGGGTATCGATCGATTAATTTCATTTGAAATCGATACATTCTCGGAGTTGAAATCAAACAGTTTATACTGACAGTATGTTTAATTTTCAGTCTAAATAACAAGAAGTCTAGCTAGAGAAAAAAATTAGCTCATTCAAGTGATGGTATGTCATTCTGTGCAGTGTGTTTGATGTGCTGAGGAGCGAAGCTCGTGTCATGGAGGGCCTCCGTAGCCTCCTCATCGACTCGTCCTTCATCCACGACATCCTCAAACTGAACGTTCAGCCATCCGACTCCGATTACGCCGTCGACATCCGCAGTCCTGCTGTCTATGTAAGCTTACAAACATACAGTGATGTACTGTGTATGTGCAGCTTTTATACCGTGACATATACCTAGCAACAACAATTCTTGTCTTATTCTTCTCTACACACATTTACCGCTTAACAGCAGTAAACAATGTTTGTTTTCTTTATAGTGGATCAATAATCTGGAGACGGATGGCAGGTACTCCTCGTGGCCCTCGACTGTGCAGGAGCTCCTGCGTCCCACTTTCCCAGGAGTCATCAGACAGATTCGCAAGAATTTCCACAACCTGGTGTGCACTGCGTCTCTTTCTTGTACAGTGTTCTAGGATATTTCGGTGAATTGAATCTGCTTCATGGAAAATCTACATAACAAATGAACACCTTCTGCACTCAAGTGTATACTTGTGTAACATAAGTGCAGATGTTGTATCCATGGTACTTTAACTGGAAAAACTAGCTAAATTACTTGCTAAAGAACTAGTGGTTTTAGCTAAACAAAAAGAAAAAAGTGTAATATATTTAGAAATTGTACCAAAAATATAAACTCTAGCTAAAGAATTCAAAGTTCTATCTAAAGAAATATACATTCTAGTGTTACAAATAGAGGTTTTAGCTAAAGAACAAGAAATTCTACCAAAACAGCTAGGTTGTAGTTAAATAGTTAAATAGAAGTTCTTGCGAAAGAATTTGAAGTTCTAGCAGAAGAAATAGACATTATAGCTTAAGAAAATAGAAGTTCTGTCTAAAATATTTGATGTTGCAGCTAAAGAACTAGACATTATAGCTTAAGAAAATAGAAATTCCACCTAAAGAATTTGAAGTTCTAGCAGAAAAACTACATTGTAGCTTGAAAAAAAAGATGTTCTTGCTAAATGGAACTAAAGATTAATAGAACAAAAATTAGACATTTTCGCAGTATAATTATGTTTTGTGTAAAAATGTGGTTATAATTTATAGTTTTATAAAGAAGTTCTAGCTAAAGATTCAGAAACTCTAGCTAAAGATCTAGACGTTCTAGCTAATAAATGAGAAATTCCAACCACAGAACTAGAATTTCTAGCTATAAAATAAAAAATTCAAACTATAGTCCTAGCAACTAGAAATTCTAGCTAAAGAACTAGAAGTTCTAAGACAAACTTAGTTAATTCATTCATATCCAGCTTGATAAATGAGGCCCACATCTTATTTCTATAGCCTGCTATAGTCTAGTTTCAGTAGTTTAATGTGTGCTTTTCATTCAGTTAAAAATTGGGATGTCTTATTAAGATATCGGCTTAGTGGTTAGCACGTTCACCTCACACCTCCAGGGTCGGGGGTTCGATTCCCACCATGGCCCTGTGTGTGCGGA
>JANDJT010000206.1:8058530-8072049 GCA_024331685.1 Stegophilus panzeri | reverse complement strand
GATAGGCTCCAGGTTTCCCCGTGACCCTGAAAAGGATAAAGCGGTATAGAAGATGGATGGATGGATGGATGGATGATTATTAAGATATCACTTTAGACTTGTGATTGTGTACAACTGAAAATCATAGAAGTTAGACGTTACAGTATAATTCAGGCCTGATTAAGATGTGTGTGTGTGTGTGTATAAATATATAAATATAATATAATATAATATAATATAATATAATATAATATAAAATTTATTTAATCAAGGACTGGTCATTAAACAGAGCAACACCGCTAATTCCAGTTTGAGTCTGCGTCGCTGTTCACTTATTATTGTACTTTAACATATTGAGCAAATAAATTGTAGTGGTAAATTGTTCAGTGCTTTGCAGCATATGGTTCTCAAAGTATATACCAGTTGTTGTGTACTGACCTATTTAACAGAATGTACAGTATCTCCAATTTTAGGCTCCCAAATAAGAGTACTTTTCTGATTTCTGCTTGTAGGTAATGATCTTGGACCCCACTCATGAGAGCACAGCAGAACTATTGAGTGTCGCAGAGATGTTCTATGCCAACAACATCCCCCTCAGGTACGCAGTTCAGGTGACCAGAAGGTAGTTCATCCAAAAAATAAAAAATATACATTGTCTTCAAGTTACAGCATGCACTTCTGTACAATTTGTAGTGTCCAAACTCTTGACTAAGCAATAACTGTGATTTAAATGAAACAGTTGTTGGTAGTGGATTCAGTCTTTTGAACTGTCTTGTTCTTTTGCACGGACTCTTCAGGATAGGACTGGTGTTTGTGGTGAACGTTGACGACGACGTCGACGGCATGCAGGACGCCGGAGTCGCAGTGCTACGAGCTTTCAACTACATCGCAGAAGAAGTGGATAATCAGATGGCCTTTGACGCCATTGTGTCAGTAAGTCGAACCCTTCAAACATGTCAGGCTCATTGTTACTAATACGTGTGCTAAAAACAAACAAACAACCCCAGTCGTAATAGGTCCATCAGCAACAATTTCATTCAGCGGTTTGTAAACTTGACTACAATCTTTTTTTTTTTTTTTTTATCCAAGTAGAAATGAAGACGTTAACATTGGGTAAATGGTTCGAACTGTTTTTTTTTTTTTTTTTTTTTTTTTTCTTTTTCCTTGTGTTTTAATCAGATGCTGAACCGTGTGCCCAGTGGAGGGAAGCTGAAGGTGGAGGATGTGGTGGCTGTTCTGGAGAAACGTTATCCCTATGTGGAAATAAGCAGCATTCTCGGAGCAGATTCGGTCTACGACAACAATCGCAAGGTACAAAAACACTTGCTGTGGAATGGTGCGTATCGGTTGGCATGGAGATATAAATTTTTGCATCAGATTTGCAACGCAGTGTAAGCACTAATCACCAATCAATCTCTCTGATCTCTCGTGCATGTCGGTGCAGGAAGGGAAGGCATATCATGAGCAGACGGGAGTGGGTCCTCTACCCGTGGTCCTGTATAACGGCATGCCTCTGCAGCGCGAGCAGCTCGACCCCGACGAGCTCGAGACCACTGTCATGCACAAGATCCTGGACACCACCAGTTTTTTCCAGCGCGCCGTCTATTTGGTGAGAAAGACGTCGTCCACCGTCACTCCCACAACATTGTTTGCGTATTGCTATAGTATACAGCAATGATTTTCTATTTCTTTGTTTTTTGGGGTTTTTTTTCACAGGGTGAGCTTTCAAGTGACCACGACGTAGTGGAATACATCATGAACCAGCCGAACGTGGTGCCACGCATCAACTCGCGCATCCTGTCCACCACCAGGAGCTACCTGGATCTCTCCAGCACCAGTCAGTTCACTCGCATTTGCATCACGAAAACTAATTTGCGATCTAGATTCGCAGCTCCAGGGAACGCAGCCTCATTTCCAGTGCGTCACTAAACGTTCGGCTTGTTCTCGAAAATCTGTTTACGTATGCGAGGCGCAAGCTCGTGAGGATATTCATAAAGTGCTTTATTCCTCGAGGAAATTAAGTTTGCTCGAGTCGGAGGAGCGCGTATACGCTCGCCTGCAGGCTGCAATAGGGTTAAATACAAAATTGAACAGCTAGCAGGATTAAAAAACAACAACAAGAAAAAAACAAACGCATGGTTTCTGTTCACTTGGGTAATATGAAAATAAGAGTATTCACTCTCTCTCTCACACACACACACACACACAGTAATTATTTTTACTTCTCACAACATTTTTCTATCTCATAAAAACTTTTGCTTTAAACCTTCAATATAAAATACAGTGCTTGGAGTACTTGAATTGAGCTTTTTGTCATTTAATTACAGGAATAAAAACAAAACAAAACATGGCCTTCTTTGTAGGGAGATGCTTAAAAAGTGATATTGATTAAATACCGTTATTACGAGCTTCAAAATGTGTTCACTTTATTGTTTGCTGTGTAAATTATAATCTAAGCAGATTTTACATTAGGTACGAGTATTATATCAGGATTTAACTCTGCAGTGTAGATCGTTTATTACGTGGCCGATGCTAGAAAATGATAGGGCAAGTTAACAGTAATTTCTGAATCGGAAATCGACCTTTCGTGTACTCTAAGACGTTAAAATCGTAACGGCTCGCTTGTCAGGACAGCTCTAGCCGCCAAAGGCTGCCTCCCTGACAACCACTTTCTGGTTTATTGTATATACGAATGATGAAATAATTCCCCAGAGAACGCAAGTTTTAATCCAGTCTCATTAAAATAACACCACTCGAACTCACAACTGAATATTTTGGTTTTCAGACTCTTTCTGTAAGCCCATATTGTTTGCGTATTTCACTACTAAGTATGATATGTCTCCTTCAGATAACCATTTTATCGACGATTACGCCCGATTCCTCTTCCTGGACACGAAAGAGAAGAACACGGCCATGGCTAACAGCATGAACTACATGACGAAGAAAGGTCAGTCCGAATTTATTTATTTATTTGTTTGTTTGTTTGTTTGTTTGTTTGTTTGTTTATCAATCATAACTGTGTACAATTTTAAAGATGGCTTAAGATAAGGAGTCCATTCCGCTGAGTGTGTTGGTATATCTCCCTTTCCATCTTGTTTCTCTGTTTGGTGGTGGGTTTTTATGGGATTTTTATTTTTATTTTAATAAAGTAATGTAGTCCACTGTTACCTCTGGTAATTCCTTTTCCTTAAACATCGTCATCCATTTTGACTGGTTTGAGATTCGTTTTAACGCCTATTTTTTCATTAAACAGCATGTGTATACTTATGCTTTATTTTTTTTTTTTTTTTCTAACCCCTCGATTATGTCAGACGGGTGACGAATTAAAGCAGAACCCCAACCTAAAGCGTGTTAGTTGAAAACTAGGGGAGAAGTTGCATACTAAGCAGTCGAAAGCCACTGATCAATACTCAATAGCCACTGATCAATACTTATCCGGTTGTAGAAGGAAATGAGAGGAAAGGACCTGGATAATAAGCCTGTCTATAGAAGTAATATTCCTTCACGTATGCAGAACGACTTTAAAAATCACTTATTTACCGTTGAGTCTTCTTGGATTTGGCTTTTATTTGATTGGTGGACCAAATCAGTTCAAAAGGCACCGGTTATATATTTTCAGATTTCATATTTACACTTTGAGTGAACGTTATACTGTACATGAGGTCAAGTTGTGGTTGTATAAAACAGAATGATGTGGGACTCGTGTAGTTTTAGCTACAGAACCTGCTTACTGTAGCACAACTAAAATGAGACCCTGATCCTGACCCTGAAATCCTACACATATCTATCTATCTATCTATCTATCTATCTATCTATCTATCTATCTATCGCCTGATTTACAGACGATGGCGTGATCCGTCCCGTGACGTTTTGGGTGGTCGGAGATTTTGACCAGCCGACAGGCAGACAGCTGCTGTACGACGCCATCAGACACACGGTAAAGTCAGACTGTACCGAAATGAAAAAAGACCAGTTAGATGATTGATTTGATTGATCGAGTTAGCTTTTATTCTTTATTCATCTGTCCTGTTTAAAGTGCGCAGTAGGATCAGTGTGTGGGCTACTAGTTTATCACCCAAATGTATCCTGTGCACGTGTTAAGCAGTAGCCATCTTCTTTTCAGAAAACCAGTAATAACGTGCGCTTGGGCATGATCGATAACCCATCGGACAGTCCCACGAACGCAACCACGCTGATCGCCCGGGCCATCTGGGCGGCCATGCAGACTCAAACGGCCAACAATGCCAAGAACTTCATCACCAAAATGGTCAAAGAGGAGACAGCGGATGCGCTGTATTCCGGGACCAACATCGCTGACTTTGCAGTCGGGGTAAATTAATAGAGCTGTTTTCTTTTGTTGTGTTTTTTTTTTTTTTCCATTTTTTTTTTTCAATTCAATCATTACAATATTTTACTTGACAATTGTTTAAAATTGGCCCCATCCAAAAAGGTGAAGTCATGTTTGACTTTTATAAAATGATTAAACTTGTAGAAAAATGATTAAACTTGGAGTTTTCGCTAGTTTTGGCTAGTCCGACTTTTCAACCCTGCCCTGTATATTTCCGTATTAAACCCCTCTGAGATTGTATCCTCGTGGTTTTATCGAATCTAAAATCGACTTTTCTTTACAGTTCTCTATCGCTTTCTTCTCCAGGGCATGGATGTACCTCTTTTCAAGGAGGCGTACGAGTCTCCTAAAGCGGACGTCCTCTTGGCCCAGGCCGCTTACTGCCGCGATGTCCTGAAGCTGCGTAAAGGCCAGAGGGCCGTAGTCAGTAACGGACGGGTGAGTTTAACCGACCGGAATGAGGGGATCGTCACAGGCTGGCATCTGCTCCAAATTCCTTTGCACATTTCTCTGACTTTTCCTCACAGGTTATTGGGCCGCTCGAGGAGGGCGAGGTCTTTAACCAGGACGACTTCCTGCTTCTGGAGAGCATCATAATGAAAACATCCGGAGAGCGAATCAAGAACAAAATCCAGCAGATGGCCGTCGAGGAAGACCGGTAAAGGCAGTTCGTGTACCTGGGTGTAATGGTTAAAAGAGTACACCATGATGATGTTTTCAAAAATATTTATTTGTTTTTGGTCCAGAGCGAGTGATTTGGTCATGAAGGTGGATGCACTGCTGTCGTCACAGCCCAAAGGCGAGGCGAGGGTTGAGCACGGCTTCACAATCGACAGACACAGGTGAATGAGTCCGGACTCCTTTAGTGCTTTATCGGGACAATTTCGGTTTTTGTTATTGTTATTTGGGAAAATGGTATTCATCGCAATAATCCCATGATTGTGCTCTGTATATACATTTGCCTTTATATGTGCCTTTTGTTTTTTAATGATCAGACTAGGTCATGTTATGAAGTGATTTGAACTCATCTGTGAATATTTAAAAAAATTTAAGTCATATTTATATCATCGTTTATTTGCTGTTTCTTACAGCGCTGTAAAAATCCGCCCCAAGGAGGAGGAAGTGTACTTCGACATCGTGGCCGTGGTGGATCCCGTTACCAGAGATGCTCAGAAACTGGCTCCTCTTCTCTTGGTAACATCCTCAGCACTTACCATGACATTATAGTACTTTTTTTAAAAAAAAAAAAGGATTTTATTTCAGTTATCCTTCTACACCTATTGTATGAATCTCCACGTTATAGTCTTCAAATCCTGCAGGCACAGCAGCTTTATGCCATCACTTTTGGGTTCCCCACGTTCCTTCTAGGTCCTGAAACAGCTGGTCAACGTTAACCTGCGAGTCTTCATGAACTGCCAGTCCAAGCTTTCGGACATGCCGCTTAAAAGGTGAGCGTCTGGCAACCCGTTGTTCCATGACTCACATGCCACTTGGGTTTAGATTAGTCCATCCATCCATCCATCCATCCATCCATCTATCCATCTATCCATTCATCTTGTATGTCTTTTCTTCTTTTGCTCTGTAGTTTCTACCGATACGTGTTGGAGCCCGAGGTGAACTTCATGGCCGATAACAGCTTGGCTCTGGGCCCGATGGCTAAGTTCCTGGACATGCCCCAGTCTCCACTGTTCACCCTGAACCTGAACACGCCCGAGAGCTGGATGGTAGAGTCTGTGCGAACACGTCACGACCTGGACAACATCTACCTACAGGAGGTATACCGATATGAAAGTAGAGTAAATGAAAGTAAGCGTTTTAATATTGAATCGTGGTTATGTTGTCGTCCTCGACGCATGGCTACGAGCGTGGACATTTTATCAGTGCTCTCGTCACGTTTAGGTGGACAGCGTTGTAGCTGCAGAGTACGAGCTGGAGCATCTTCTGCTTGAAGGGCACTGTTTCGATGTGAGCACCGGACAGCCACCTCGCGGGCTCCAGTTCACCCTAGGCACGGCTTCAGACCCCGTCATAGTCGACACCATTGTTATGGCCAACCTGGTAAGGGACTTCTTGATTTATCTGGTATGTGTTGTGCTGTGTTGTGCTGTGCTGTGCTGTGCTGTGCTGTGCTGTGCTGTGCTGTGCTGTGCTGTCAGTATGACTGCTTCATTTCTCCTTAAGGGCTACTTCCAACTCAAAGCCAACCCAGGAGCCTGGATCCTGAGGCTGAGAAAAGGAAGATCAGATGATATCTACAAGATCTACAGGTAGGTGTAGGTGTGTGTAAGTGGATACTACCGGTTAAAAGTTTAGACACACTCATTCTTTATTTTAATCCCCCTCCACATTTTAGAATAATAATAAAGTCATCAAAACTGTGGAGTAACACAAACGGAACTATGGGAATTATTTTGTGATTTTTAAAAAAAAAAAAAAAAAAAAAAAAATCCAAAATAATTTTGTATTTTAGCATCTTCAAAGTAGACACGCTTTTTGCCTAGAATTTCCAGAAATGTATTCTTGGCATTTTCTCGACCGATTTCTTGAGGAATCCCCATGAGATGCTTTTTAAACAGCATTAAAGGAGTTCACACCTACGCTGGAAACTTATTGGCTGCTTTCTGGAATATTTCGCTCCGAGTCGTCCGTTTACCAAAATTATTATTTTTTTTTGTAAATAAAATGTTAGTTTTCTTATGAAAGAAATTAATACGTTGGCACGATTTATATTTTTTTTCTACAACACTGATTTCAAACATTTAATCATACACCTTCAGATAAAAAGGTTTTTAAGATCATGAGAAACATTTCAGTCGAGTGTCCACAAACTTTTGACTGTGTGTGGGAGCGAGAGAATCTCACACGTTTCGTTCTCCCACAGTCATGACGGTACAGACTCTCCGGCCGACGTCGAGGATTTAATAGTCGTGCTGAACAACTTCAAGAGCAAGATCATTAAAGTGAAGGTGAGTGTGAAGGGTGTTGGTGTCTGATTCTGACGTACGGGTCAGTAACCTACTGATAAAATTTTCCATCCTCCATCCTCTTTTCAAGCTTTGCATAGTTGCTCAAATGATTTCCCAGTAGTCTCTAACTCCCGTCCCCTCGTCCCCCCAGAGTTCTGCTACAAAATGCGCTATTTCGACTCGCTCTGTTGTACCATGTGTTAAATCTCCTTTCTAACCCTCATCATGTCGGTACAGGTGCAGAAAAAGCCCGACATGATGAACGAGGAGCTCCTCAGCGACGGCAGCAGTGAGAATGACTCCGGATTCTGGCAGTCCCTAACCAGGTAGAGACTCTCCCGAGCCGGGGTTTTACATTTAAAAAAAAAAAAATTTTTATCGCCTGCGCGCTTGAATTTTTTTTCCACATTTCGAAATTCTCTCTTCCAGAGGATTCACCGGTGGACAGAAAGTGGAGGAAACCAAGCAGGAGAAAGACGACGTCATCAATATTTTCTCCGTGGCCTCAGGACACTTGTACGAGAGGTTCCTGAGGTAAAAGATCACAGCTAATCACGTCACGTCGAGATATATTTTTTATATATATATATTTTCACTACTCGTCCATCTGGAATGGATTTTACATTTAAAAAGCTAAAGGCTCTTGCTGAGGATGGTATTGTGTGATATTTGAAAATGGCACCATCTTAGAATTTTTATATTAAAAAAGACAATCGAGTCAGTGGGTGACATTTTGCTTCGGTCTGTATTACATCTTTTTACAGAAATGTTTTTCTTCCCATTTTTCCATCCGCGATCTTTTACACCCGTCAAGTCCGATTAGTGCTGACATTATTCCTTTTTTTTCCAGTAGAATTCACTTTTTAAGGTCATTTTCATGGATTTCGTTCTCAGTCTAAATGATCCAGACTGACCTAATAAATGTCCTGGTCTAGGGTCAGTTTCAAATATTATGCTTGATGTGCCTCTGGGAAATGAGCGGACCTCCGAATCAGTGTTGTTTAAAACAATATTGATCTTTTTATTTGATTTATTTTTTTTTCTCTTCTTCTTCAGAATCATGATGCTGTCTGTGCTGAAACACACCAAGACGCCGGTGAAGTTCTGGTTTCTGAAGAACTATCTGTCTCCAACCTTTAAGGTGCACATGGCAACAGAGAAGCTTATAACTACCAGCTTGATGCAAAGTACCACGTCTAAACCAGCACCAGAATGTAGTCTTAGTCTTTTTTTCAGCTAGGTGACAGCCTTTTTGTTCTTAATTATCGCCCTGATGATGGAAACGGACATTTTTTGATGCTTGTGCTATCTCCTTATAGCCGCTTCCCATTTTGCGAAGCTCATCAACCTTTTGCTGCACATCACAGCTATATTATGGGTCTTACCCATTGTTATGAACGACTAAGGGAATTTGGCCTATGTGTTACCTCATATTTTATACCCCTGTGAAACAGGAAGTCATGGTTGAATGATTTCCTGTTCCTAGTCACCCAGGTGTACTTTTCCTCCCCCCCACAGCCTTCTTTGCTCATATTTACCAAGGGTGCCAATATTAGTAGAGGGCACTGTATATGAGAGTGTCAATTCAGAAAAGACAATGGATATTCTTCACAACCTCTCTAATGCATATCACATTTCAGCTGTTTTGAGTTTCCTTGCTGTTTCAAGGCCATTATCTGAATCCTGCAAAGGAATCACACCGATTTAACGACTTAAAAACCCTTTTAAAGGGTGTATATTTCCAATTGGAATGCTCAAGAGCCCCGGATGCTAAACCACATTGTGTAAAACTTAGTTCTGGGGGAAAAGACGATCACTTTAAGTGGAGATAATGGCTACTGTCTACTTATGCACTTGAGATACACAGCACCAGGACTCATAACTCATACATGTCCCATCTGACACATTCGCACGTTCAATAGACACTGTGTGTTCGAAATACATTTTAATCTCCATTTTAACGTCTCACTCGATCTCTGTCTCTTTGCGTGGCAGGAATTTATCCCCTACATGGCACAGGAATATGGCTTTCAGTACGAGTTGGTGCAGTATAAGTGGCCTCGCTGGCTCCATCAGCAAACCGAGAAACAGCGAATCATCTGGGGCTACAAGATCCTCTTCCTGGACGTGCTCTTCCCACTCGCCGTGGACAAAATCCTCTTCGTCGATGCTGACCAGGTACCCGTTAATTAACCGCCTTGTTTTCCTGTAAGTATTAAAACGAGTGATGGATAATGGATGAAGAAAGCACATCTGGATTCCACTTGATTGCAGGAAGTATTGGTGGTTTAATCCAGCTCAGAAATGCTCAGGACGAGCATGTACAGGTTCTGTACATGTCTCTGGTCTGTTCTAGAGGTTTGTTTAAAAAACAGACAAACAAAAAAAAAAAACAACGGTTCACTTGCATTACTTGGACTCTTCCGCCCCCTTCAGGCAAAGCTTTGTAACTTGAACTGAGAGGCACTACTGTTTTAGTTTAGCCTAAAATCTGGGGTTTTTGGCCCACTTGTGCATAGAAATCCTTGAATGGAAATGGCAGACGTTCACACGTTGCCTAAATATTGTGAAATGTTTCATTTTCCAAGTGACGATGAAAATAAGTAATAACGTGGTGATGGAAACAGTGTGGCTACATCCAACACTAAATAAAGTCTGGGGTAGTGTTTAAGATGTACTACAAGCATTGCACCACTGTGGATGTGGTGTTTTTAATAAGAAGTAAGGAATAAAAGATGATTAGGCATGCTGATATATAGGGAAAATAATCCACAGCACACGCTTCCACGTGTCAACGTGAAGCGGAGTCATTGTTGCGTCTACCATACAGGTCCTCCCGAGTACTGTATGCTGGTACTATAGAAACGATAATGTGTTAGATTTAGGGCTTTTTTGATATTCATTTGGAGCTTTAAGCTGCTGTTATAGAAAATGTCATAAATACCTTCTGACCAATGAGTGTCAAGCATTCAGCCGCATTGTGTTTTAACGTTGTATATTCGTATTGAAGAAATGTATCGTTTTTCAAATGATTTCCTCGAAAACTTTCGATAATGTCTGGACATTCATGCTTGGTGAGCGATGCAGTCTCGTTAACGCCGAGCCTTGTTCAACTCTGTATTTTCTTTCCCCCGCAACCTCCAGATCGTACGCACAGATCTAAAGGAGCTACGCGACTTGGACCTGGAGGGGGCACCGTACGGTTACACGCCGTTCTGCGAAAGCCGCACGGAGATGGACGGATACCGCTTCTGGAAGTCTGGCTACTGGGCCAGCCATCTGGGACCCCGCAAGTACCACATCAGGTTGGGAGGCGGGGCTTCATGGAGGCACAGATGGTTATATGCTGATCGAGTAGCATGTTGAAGTGTAGACATTTTATATTATGTATAGTATAGCAACAGTTATTCCACTTATAAGTTAGTTGCAGGTCTGGTCTGTTCCTTTATCAGTGATGAATGATATATAATACTGGATAGGAACTTGACAGAATTGATGGAAATGAGCTTGTCTTGTCTCCATCTCTCCCTCCAGTGCACTGTACGTGGTGGATCTGAAGAAGTTCAGGAAGATCGCTGCAGGAGACCGACTGCGAGGACAGTACCAAGGACTGAGCCAGGATCCTAACAGTCTGTCCAACCTTGATCAGGTGTGTGGGAATGGGTATCATACATTGGCCAGAGCACAGTTTTCACTAGCTCACAAACTTATCCAGGTTGGACCAGTTAGTTAGTGCAGTACCATTATTTGCACTAGAGCTCACATCAGGTTTGCTTTGTCGCAGAATCTCTAACCAGGGTTTGTTTCGTTAAAATGGGGTCACGCTTAACAGATTCAAACATTTGCAATCGTCACTCGGCACGTTAACAGGTTTTTTAGAGGGAAAGATTCCTCGTTCCTCCATCATGTATTGTTAGACTTGTTGGCATTTTTGCATGAAGTATTTCCTTGCTGAAGTAAACGTTGAAATTTGCACAACTTTTATTTAGTTGCGTCACCTATCAGTTAATCCTCTAAATTTTCAGATTTTTTTTTTTCTTCCACCACAGGATCTGCCGAACAACATGATCCATCAAGTGCCCATCAAATCTCTGCCGCAGGAGTGGCTGTGGTGTGAGACGTGGTGCGACGACGCCTCCAAAGCCAAGGCCAAGACTATTGACCTGGTACTGACTGCATATTTAATCAGATTTTTCAAAACCTCCATACTCTCATTCTCAAGGCTAAGTATAATCCAGTTTGCTAAGACCTCCATACTCTCATTCAGTTGAAGACTGGAAAAACGTAGCCTGGTCTGATCAACCTCGATTTCTGCTGAGGCATACAGGTGGTAGGGTCAGAATTTGGCACCAACAGCAGGAATCCATGGACCCAACCTGCCTTGTGTCAACAGTCCAGGCTGGTGTAGTTGGTGGAATGTTTTCTTGGCACACTTTGGGCCACTTAATACCAATCAATCATCACCTGAATGCCACAGCCTATTTGAGTATTGTTTCTGATCATGTGTATCCCTACATGGCCACAATTTACTCATCGTCTAACGGCTACTATGAAGCAAAGCAAAAATCAAACTGGTTTCGTGAACATGACAATGAGTTCAGTGTTCTTCTGCCGCCTGCCCAGTCACTGGATCCGAATCCGATAGAACACCTCCTGGGATGTGATACTATAGAACGGGAGATTTGCAGCATGATGCAATCACGTCAACATGGACCACA
Source organism: Stegophilus panzeri (assembly GCA_024331685.1). Taxonomy (NCBI): domain Eukaryota; kingdom Metazoa; phylum Chordata; class Actinopteri; order Siluriformes; family Trichomycteridae; genus Stegophilus; species Stegophilus panzeri. The sequence goes on along the minus strand of JANDJT010000206.1, from coordinate 8,060,038 downwards.
ATCTCAAAGTTATGTTTCCAACATCATGTGGAATCCATGACGAAGAATCGAGAGCCCCAGTGTTAGTACAGAGTTCCTAAGCAAGTGCTCGGTGAGTGTATGCGGCCACTACTAGGTACGAATGTACGTACTAGGTACGAAGCTACTATGTAGCTTGTTTCTGGTTAAATCTAGCGTAATATTAGCGGGAATATCTTATTAAGACAAAGGTAAATCTGTTTCCTTACAATTTCAAGATTGCTTTTCTAATGCAAAACATGCTTGACAAGATGATGATGATGATGATGATGAAGATTATTATTATTATTATTATTATTATTTTACACTTTTTACACACACACACACACACACACACACAAAAAAGTCTAATTTCCCCGCTAATCAAAATGGCTTCGGATTTTAAAGTGCTCGTATGAAGTGATCCGTTCTAAATGATTCGTTCGAATCTCCCCGTTTCAGAGAGTATATTCTGCTCTGATTGGTCAGATGTCCCAGTCTATCGTGATTGGTCTACTCCTGTCAGCATGTTTCAGAAAGGAAACGCCCACTACCGTAATGAGTTTCAGCTCCGTCTGTCAGCGAGCAGCCGATGAAGACCATAGGCGGGGCTTTTTGTTATAAACCTACGTCGGTTTGTACAGGAAGTAATGTCTGGGATCACTAACGAGTCGTTTCAGCTGTTCAGAATCGGTTCCTTCTTTTGGGAATCAATAACCCCGGCTGCCGTGCGATTATTTATTTATTTATTTATTTATTTATTTTTTGAAAGTTTGCAGACTTTTTACATTCACAAACAGCTCTATAACACACTACATGAAAGGTAATATTTGAAAATGCATATTAGGTGCACTTTAAAAACAATTATCATTCTTTTTTTGAAAAATGAATCTTTGGGTGTGTATAGACTGCTTTTTTTTGTGCTGTATTAATGAGGGAAATGTCCGCATTCCAGTGCAACAACCCACAGACCAAAGAGCCGAAACTCCAGGCGGCGGTTCGGATCGTGGCTGAATGGACCGATTATGACCAGGAGATCAAGAGGATTTACAACAAGTTCCTAGAAGGACGAGAGAGAGGAGCTCACTCGGGGGAGAAGCACACGCTTTCGGAGGGAAAGACAAGTGAGCTCTCGCTATCCCCCACCTGTTTGTCACTCTTTGTTTTCTCGTCGTCTCTCACCCTCTCTCTGAATCTCAAGTTCTCTTTCCCTTGCTGTTTCTTTCATTCTTTTTTTTGTCTCTCTCTCTCTCCCTTTTTCCTTTCTTTCTCTTAATTGTGTTTTTTTTTTTTTTTTTTTTTTTTTCTTCCCCCCCTTTCTCTCAATTTTTCAATTTCACGTTTTTCTTTCTCGGTTTTGCTCCCCCCCTTCTTTCTGTCGTTTCTCTCAATTTTCCCTTATCTTTATCTTCCCTTTTTCTCCCTATCTTCCTCTTACTGTTCCTCTTATTTTCAGTTTCTCTTTCTCTCAGTGTTTTTCTCCATTTCTCTCTCTTCAGTTTCCCCCTGCT
>JANDJT010000206.1:8046228-8058330 GCA_024331685.1 Stegophilus panzeri | reverse complement strand
GTCTCTCCCTCTCTCTCTCTCTCTCTCTCTCTCTCTCTCTCTCTCTCTCTCTCTTTCTGTCTTTCTGACTCACTTTGACTCTTTAGCTTAGACATTGTAATACTTACCTGCCAACTCGTCTCTCTCTCTTTTTCAGACGGAAAGAAGCATACAGAGCTGTAGACGGACTGCTTTCCGCACAGGGACGACTGACTCTGTTTTAAAGAGTTGTCTTTTTTTTTTTTTTCCCCTTTTTTTGTTCTTTTTTTTTCTTCTCAATGTTCTTTTTAAACAAAAAAAAGAAAGCCTATTCTCCTGGAGCGGGGTCCACGTTGGCGCTGTGAAAACTTGAATGAAAACGATTCAACCCTCTCTCATTTGTGTATGCGTGGGGCATGCGGCAGTATTTGGGAGGAAACAAGGCATAGAGCAAATCACGTAGGTCTGCTGTGGAATTGTGGGAAATCATATATATATATATATATATATATATATATATATATGTATGTATGTAGATATGTATGTATATGAGGTGTAGACATGGCTGTATCTGAAGTGCTATAACAAATATCATTGCCTTTCCTGTGAGTCTGACCAGAATCTGCCTGTGTGTGTGTGCGTGCACGCATTCTGACTGCAGTACCTACAAAATCGATGCTGTACAGGTGATGCATCCGTCCATCCGGTGTGAGTGAGAAAATCACGATGTTATCACGTTTCTTTCTTAAAATTATGTGCTGACGTGAGAGAACGGTGACATGCGTTCATTAGGAAACGCTAATTTATTCAACTGTCGTGCTGACCGAAATACTCTCCGGTCGGCGTCGAGCGTGCGCTCTAAACAGCCCTTTTAAAGTATAATAATAATAATATTATTATTATTATTATTATTATTATTATTATTAAGGGTTCATACCAGAAAAGCAGTTTTGTCTCACATCTGATTTCGACTTAAGAAATTCCCCCACAAGATGAGCAGAACTTTCTTTATTTGGTCTCTTCCTTTTTCTCTGCCGTCGTTTTCGGATGTGCACCCGAGGTTTATTTTATTTTTCCCTCCTCCGCATCTACTGTATTGTTTTTAAGCAATCCGAGAACACAAAGGACATTCAGTTTGATTTGTTGTTGGGATAATTTAGGATTAAATTGTGGGATGTCGGTTATTTTTTAATAAAAGAGATGTAATAAAAGAGATGTTTGTTTACTCCCCCACCCCCCCAAATTGTAAGACATGTTGGTGCCACACGGGGGCGCCATGCATCAACAAACGTTCACACGTCTGACTTTTTGTCAGTAACACACTATATGAAGGAACCCGACTCTGTACTGTTACTGAAAGACTTCCTTTTCAAAACCACACACACATCTATAAACAGAAATGTAACTACCTGATCAGATATTTATTTATTTATTTATTTTAAAAAGGGTACTAACTGAACCTTTTCTAGTCACCTTTAACCTGAACGGTGCATGTGGTGTTGCTTTCTTTACACTGTAATCTTTACACTGTAATCACGGTCCAATTTTGTACCTTTTGTTGTGTTTCCCTGACATTTTCAGGTGATTTTAAAAGGTACAAGCTCAGCGACAACTAGATTAGCCAGACAAAGGCTATTTTCAATTCAAAGTCCCTCACACATGCATTAAAAAGTGACAAAACAATAAATTTTCGAGATGGTAACAGTAACTCCCATCAAATTTTCCCATACAAGCACGCCCCAAAGCGTCTTATTCCTTCCTTCCTTCCTTACTTCTTTCCTGATGAGTATCTCTTTTGTTTGATTACAAGGTCACGAAATCATCACAAAATCCTGTGATTTCCCTTAAGGGGGTGTAAACTTTTTAATACCTGCGCACCTCACTGTACTTTAGGTTCAAGCGTTTGCTGCTGTTAAACATCTCTCCTGCCTGTCAGTGTCCAATCCAAGTCTGATCATGGCTGCCTGCTCCTGCGAGACCGAACCGTTATCACGGCACAATCTTCACAGTAATCGCGGTAAATCTCAGGGCACGTGGTCTCGTAGATGAGCACGTCGTTAGCCGAGAAATTCTGCTTGGACTCGGGGTTAACAAAAAAAGTTAACTGCGTTGTTTTGGTTTTTTTGTTTCCCTCATAGAAAGTGGTGGAGGTGGAAGTTTCAGTATCAGTTGCAAAGCCAGAAAGACAGTCATTTGCATGTAGATGATAGTTGTACCCTGAATCCTTTCTCTCTCAGTCTCTCTCTCTCTCTCTCTCTCTCTATATATATATATATACATACATATAGTTACCATGACAACACACCTACCGTTTATTTCTGTAGGTTACAGCCAAGCTTGCTCGTTATTGGCTGTTTCTTTCTTTTTTTTTTTTTTAAACCTCATGTTTTGGATGAATTTGCATGTAAATGACTTGCTCCTGTCCGTCTTTATCCTGTCTCTCTCTCTCTCTCTCGCTTCTTCTCCCCATCTTGTTTTTGTTTCCGCTCTCTCTCGCTCTCTCACTCACTCTCTCTCTCTTTTTCTATCTTTCTCTCCAAAACACTGTAGCACATTCTGTCTAGATTTATGAGCGAAAGCCATCATATATTTTGGGCTTCCTGTTTATGAATGCAGCCTGTTCTCGGGCTGAATATTATGCAGTGCTTCTAGGTCAGCAGTTGAAGAGATGCATCTTGGGTTTTGCTCTGTAAATACAAGGCCGAGGAGAGGGGTTGCTGTTATAGAAAAACAATCAATGACAGGGTGGTGCGGTGAGTTACTATTACCGTATCAAAGTTGATGATTTCCCAATAGCAGTATGTGGCGAAGCATTTGATTCCTCTTCTACCACAGCAAAAAGGCTAACAATTTTGTATTTTTTTTTTTATACGTTATTAAAGAACATCATATCTCTTTATAGTTCGTTTTAACGTTGCGAAACATCCGTGAAACAACCTCATTCCTGTTTATCGAAAGCTAGTCGTCTTGCCGCAAAAACCAAACCAGAACCTCGATCCTGAAGACATTACTGCTTTAACCCTGGCTGTTACAAAGTGCTGACACTGGAGACTCCTTCCAAAAAGGTCTTGTTTTTAACGTCTTTGTGTGGAACGTCCACTGTACGGAATCCTACGAATGAGTCGTTACTATAGAAACGGTGACGAATTTAAATGAAAGTATGTGGACGGCTGACCGTCAAGCCGTAATGTGGTTCCTCCACCGAACTGTTTCCACGAATGAAGAGTTATTTAATCTGATAAGAATCTGTTGATCCGTTGAGAAGAACTGATGTGTACACAAAAGTACACTCGTGGACATTTAAAAAAAAAAAAAAAAAAAAAAACTTCTCTGCCTTTCTTTGGGCTCTACGTTACTCTGGAAAGAGATCTGTCAGCTCAAGGGAAGAGTACACCGCAGACAAAACAAAGCAGTTTGTTGGAGAGGAAGTGGGCGTCCCTCTTGTTGCTGGGGAAGATGCTGTCTCTCGGGTGTCAGCGCTGTGTGTGTGTGTGGGGGGGGCCCGTCTGTCTTTCTCTGTCCAGATGGCAGCGGTCAGCCATCGCTCACGCCGCAGACAGATTAAACGGAGCACCAATAATAATGACCAATAGGCACATCTGCCATCTCTCTCGCGCTCTGTCCATCTCCCTCGGTGCCTTGGCGTGGCTTTGATCTGTCTAACTGGACCGAGAAGCCACCGGTGCCACCTGTGCCCAACGCCTGGCACCTCAGTGGGAAGGAAAGGGGCAGGGCAAGTAAATGAAATCTATGGAGTGTGGCTTGTTCAGTTGCCAGCTGAACTGCTGCTGATTATCTGATCTTCTGCTTCAATTTATGCTCAATTCTGCCACTATTTGAATACTGGAGTACTGCAGTATGGATTGAATAACGATTTTCCGTGATCTTTTGACATAAAAGAGGTCATTGTATCATCATTGTAACGTCACATGGGCAAATATATTTGCGTATGACTGCTCTTACAGGAAGACATCGACACCTACTTTTACATCATTGCGCCGTTTGCCCCGCCCACTGGAGCTCAGTGGCTGAAAACAGTCCTACACGTGTTATGGCACGTTGATTGATTTGATTGAATTAATTCATAGGCAAATATATTGGCCAATCATAGCAGTGCATGGTGACATCAAAGTCTTAAAGGTCAAAGAGGGTCAGAGACAAGGTGGAAAAAGGTTATAAATTACCAAATTTTGTATGTTTTTTGTGCAAAAAAGCTTTACTAATACTACACCAATAATTACACCTCAGGGAAGATTTTAAAAAATAATAAACCGTATTGGAACAGCGCTCAATTTAACACGTTATCGGTTTTTTTTTTTTTTTTTTAAAAACATAAACTTGTATGTTGGAAAAAGTACGTTACGTTTTCCGACATGGGAAAGAATTCTGTAAGGAGGGCTTCGTGGTTTCTCGGTAACATGAGCGTTACGTAAGGGACCGTATACAGCTTCCTTCCATCGTTAGCACCGTTACCTGCGTCAGAGCTGCTAAAAGTACCCAAATTCTTCAACATGAATCCTCTGGTAAAAGCAGAAGTACAGCTTCAAATGCTTAATTCCTAAATGGACTTAAAAGTACGGAAGTATAGATACAAGAAAGATTCCCCAGAAGAAAAAGAGGTCTGGCTCAATTTCAAAGCCCAAACTGCTGACACACTTAGAAGTTAGCTAGCACGATCGTTCGGATGATTTCATGCTAGCAGAATGCTGATAACTAGTTATCACAGTACAAACTTGGAAACGTATCATTTCATTTGGAATTGAACTGAAAGTACTTGTAGTTTCGATTTATTTTAATGTAACCGTTTGAAAATTCTTAATTATTCATATATTACATGCAATTTATATATATATATATATATATATATATTATTTTTTAAATTGAATCGGTTTAAAATTCTCTGCATTATTTATATGCTTCTTTGCTTTTAAAATTTACTTTATTTTGTCCTAGTTTTCTACAGATTTCATTTTATTCAATATTTGCGAATTTCTGCTTATTTTCGTACTTCATATTTCCACTTTATCTTTTATTATTTTGTGCATTCCTACCAGACAAATGTAGCGAGTTAAAAGTCAAATAAAGAACAATATTTGGTTATGTATATATTCTCTGATGTTCAGCATAAGAACCTTTGTTAAACACCAGGTGGCAGTGCGTGTCTAGATTATGCATGTTTTTTTTTTTTTTTTTTTTTTTAATTGTGATAATATTTCGGGTGGCTTCCTCGAGCAAGGGTTCGACCACAACTTGTAAAGTACTAATTCTGGGCTAAAAAAAAAAAAAAAAAGCTCAACCCTGTTACTTTTTTAAGAGCGAAATGCAGCCTGCCATGGAACCCGTAATCTTGGAACCCCAATCGCGGAACCGCCCGAGTCATTCTCCTTAATAAGTAAGGCTACACCAGTCTGACATAGCATGTTACAAAAAAGAAAAGTTTGTCCTTCTTGACCGAATGCTTTACAGACAATAATAAGTATTCAGCATACATTTGTACTGCTTTGTGTTTATATACGATATAGCCGTCGTCTATAAACATCGTCCCCTCACTTTCTTGACATTTTTCATTCGAACAAAATACAGCGTGTTACAGAGAAACTGAAAACCATCAAGTTCTGCTATCCTGAAGACTTCCCCAAGGCGGAAAACTTAACAAAACACATTTATCTCTGGCACTGGAGACTCCTTCCATAAACATTTTATAAACACACAGAAAACCTCACCGTTTCAACGAGGCCAATTCGCTTGAATGACCGTTATGATTTTGCAGACATTAAATGTAGCTATAAACAGTTCAAAATACAAATACTGAAATAGTTTATCATGGGTCAAAGTATTTAAATTAAGAGCAGAATCTCAATATAAATTAAATATGTACGTTCAACAAAAAGTAAATAATAGCAGGTTTATGTTATACATAGATTTACATAGAACTTACTTGTTATTGCTGTAACATGGACATTATACCATTATAAGATAAAAATGTAAAAAGCTACATATATTACTTATATTAATTCTGTTTTAATATCAAATGTGCTGATCCGTCTATAGTTAATGCGAAATGGGATCGTCGGATATTTCCGTTTCTGTTAAATAGCTAGACAATGATTTGTCTTTGTTTTAAATGGCATGTCTTCTGAGTAATTATCCAAATCATTCGACTGTCATGTTAGTTTTTGATAAATAATGGAGTCGTGTGTATTCGTGTAAATGTGCGTATTCGTAGCAGGGTCCGCCTCTGTATCGTAACACCTCGCTGCGTTTTCGCAGACTCCCCGTCTGTTGCCTTGTGCAGTGACGTGTAGCGTGATCTCTCTGGGGCTCGCCAGATCTTTGAGCCAAATATCCCTCACACTTAATTAGCCAATCCAGCATATGATGTATGAAACGGTGTGTGTGTGCTTCTCAAATAAAGTGGTCTGTCTAGCGAGTAATAAATTGGTTTTCAGCTGATTAACCAGGCTTAACCGTCGCCGGTGAAAAATCAGTATTTATGCTCACTTAGTCAGGTCCATGCGTACCTGTGTGATCATCATATTATAACAGGGCACAGTTTTTGGAGTCATTTCTCAAACACGTAATCCGTTTTTACATTCCGTAGCCACAATGATGTAGGATCTGAATGAGACGTATGACTTCATACGGTCTGTATAGCAAATGAAATCATTTCCTTCTGTCATGAAGTCGTCTGTTCTTTATATTAGGAACACAGGGTTTCTGATGCTGCAGTGTATAGGACGTTATTTGGATCAAAGTGAAGGTCGGTAAAGTCAGGAACGGAAGGATCAGATGTTTGGACCTCATGGCAGGTCAGCAGAAGTATCCACCATGTGTGTTTTTTAATGAACCAGAATTAGTGTTCAAGCTAATATTAGCGATCATGAATCAGCGACTTTTTGCTTCAGCTTTTAGTGCAGTTTCATCATACACTATATGGCCTTTATGTAGATTTAGTCCTGAAGAACCTCCACTCTTCTGGGAAAGCTTTCCACTAGATTTTGGAATGAGGCTGTAGTGATTTGCCCCTTCAGGCCTGGCGTGTCATCATCCCAGTGGTGTTCTGTGGGGGCCACTCAAATATTTCCACTCCAGCCTTGGCAAACCATGTCTTCATGGAGCATTCTTTGTGCACATGAGCGTTGTCATGAAATTGAAAGTGAAATTGTAACGCTACGGCATACAGAAACATTCTATATACTTACGTGCATACAACTTTGTGGCAACAGTTTGAGGAGGAACCACATACAGTATGGGTGCGATTGTCAAGTGTCCACAAACTTTTGTCCATATAATGAGTTTTTATTAATCACATATACACTACAGCACAGTGGAAGTCTTTTCTTCAAGTTGGGGTCAGAGCGCAGGGTCAGCCATGATACAGCGCCCCTGGAGCAGAGAGGGGTAAAGGCTTTGCTCAAGGGCCCAACAGTGGCAGCTTGAACCCCCAACCTTTCGATCAGTAACCCAATGCCTTAACCGTCAAGCCACCGCAAGTGTAACTTTATCTTGCACAGTATTAAATGGCTAGTTATGCTGTAAATAATTTGGCTAAGTACTATGCTCACGGCTGATTCTTCACTCTATAATCAGTAGATTGAGTTCCAATCCTATGGCTACCACAGAAATCTGTATTAAGAAGTCTAAAGGCCTCTCCGTGGGCACTGTTAACAACGCGATGCAAATGAATGCTTTGTAGAGGATTTGCTCGCCATGTCAACTCTGTGGTCAAACACACTACACGATAAAGCCTGCGATTCACATGCGACTGGTTACGGGAAACGGAACCATGCGTGAGTGTATGCGAAATTGTAAGCTTGCGATGATGCTTATGTCTTAATAGTGCACAACTAGTGCCTTGTTTTGTTTGGCATTTTCATAGTGCTACTATCCGAATACATCTGACATCTGTCTTATCGTATGTGCATGGAATCACAGAAGTAGAAACAGGAAGTAACGTGACAAGTCGAACCAATAATTTACGTTACTTGGTATGCAGTTCTGATGTGGGTTCCGTTAAAGTGAACCCCCAGGACCAGGTATCAGTTCTCTGGATGACTCCTAGGCTTTTATATTTCATCAACCATGCCAAACTTTGGGCTCCCAATGTCTGGGGGGGTGGACCGCAAAAGTTACGATGACCTAAACGTGATTTCCTCACACAGGGAATGTCACATTTTGATCAAGCTGTAGTCGTCATAATTTCGCTCAAAGTCAAGACTGTATACAGTAGGAAAAATGGGAAGTCATCCAGAAATGATAAAACCCATGAATTGAGTGCACAAAACCATACCTCTTAAAAAAAAAGAAAAAAAAGAAAAAGGAAACACCTTGATGTGACTTTACATTCACACTGAAGGACACTCTTCATTTATCACTTATTGAATTTGAATGTGTTTACAGTAATGCGCTAACCGTAAAGCTGTATTGAATGCATCACTGCAAATTTAGTGTCATTTTCTAATTACAGTCCAGCCCAGCATGGCGGTAATGCATCGGTTTTGCAAACCTGCCCCCCCCCAAAAAATAAAAAATCAGATTACCATTGACTGACACTTTCCTAAAAAGCCGCCTTCATCGATTACCACCAAACGAGGATGCTTGAGGTGACATCGTAAACAGCCTCTGCAGGTGATCGTCACCCTTCAGCTTGGGTTTAATGACTGAAGAGGTTTAATCTGAATTAGCAATCACCACCATCCCTTCACACACACACACACACACACACACACACACACACACACACAAATCACTGCCACGCTGGCTCCCAGCACAGTACTTCCCTGAATGCGGATCGATATTCCTAACTCGGCCCTCGGCGTGTGTTCGCACGCTCCTTTCGCTCCCTTTTCCCTTCATTCTTGCCATCTTTTTCTCCATAGAGGTTCAGCATAATGACTCCCCCCAGCTTGCTGGCCACACAAACGTTCAAGGCACTCAAATGAAATATGGATTTTCTTTCCAGCCGCTCATCTCGGCTCCCAGGTGAGCGCGTGTAGCGTTTTCTGGGTAGCTGACGTTTAAGTTTACTCGGCAGAACAACGACGGTGATAGAAAACAAGCAAAATGAGGTTTTAATGGATGGCGTTACAGCGCAGAAGGCTTTTTTTTTTGTTTGTTTTTTTGTATGGTGCAGCTCAGCATTACATGATTTCTAATACCAAACGAATGGCTTATGCTCTCTAAATATATGCTCTACATTATTTATTTATTTATTTTTTTTAAATAAAAATATTCAAAGTATAAGCAAAAAAGCAAGTCACATAAATCATATGTCCTATTATTCGTTGGCTGGTGTGAAAAACCCAGTATTATTTGGTTTTTGAAATATTACATCTGCACAATTTTAAACAGAATGACAGGAAATGTTCTAGCATCTGCATGGCATTCGTGCAGAGATTAAATTATTTAGAGTGTTTTAGTGCACTCGATAAGGGGATCAATCTTATTCTTTTGCATATCTATGGCTTGCTTCGGAGAGTTAACCAGAATAATATTCGAACATGCTTTCTGAGTTCATTTACATCACCATATATACACACACACCATGCTTCATATTTCGACGTATGGTTCAGACGTCATGCTCGTTGTGAACGTTGCGGTGTTGATTAGATGCCGCTTATGGACATCTCTTCCCAGGCTAGGAACATTTCACTAATGGTGCTTTCGTTCTTGATTTCCCTAATGGACATTACATTTGCTTTTTTGGCTCCTCTGAGACAGACGTTATGATGATTTAAAAGATGTCTGCTGGGAAAAGCTGCAGCGTGGCAGAGGATATACTATAAATCGGTGCTTTGGTTTGGGAGTGAGTCGGTTGGACAGATAGTAAAATAGATAGACAGACGGACGTTATTGCAAAATTGTTAGAACCTGCACAAGCCAACTCGTATATAACATTAAAAAAGAAAAAACAGAACCCAAAGCATGATTGATTGCAGTTAGAATCTACGTCTGACTGACATCCTTCATCCTAAAAATGGCTCAAGTGCGCCATTTTGGGCCGAGCCTGACTAGTTTGTATACAGTAGGTGGTCTGGACACCAGATGCTCGCCTGCAGACACCACCCCCAGGCCTGGCTCCAGGGTTGGATCCTGGTACCTTTCACGACCAGAGCTGTATCAGACAGGATACCTGGACGCAAACCCCAGTGGAGTCCCAGGACCTTCTGGATAGATTATATGCTATATGGGCGACTGTGGCTCAGGTGGTAGAGTGGGTTGTCCACTAATCTTAGGGTTAGCAATTCGATGACTCCACATGCCGAAGTGTTCTTGGGCAAGACACTGAACCCCAAGTTGCTCCCGATGGCAAGCTAGTGCCTTGAATGGCAGCTCTGCTACCATCGGTGTGTGAGAGTATGTGTGAATGGGTGAACGAGAACGAGTGTAAAGCGCTTTGTTGAACCGCTAAGGTTAAAAGAGTGCTATATGAGTGCAGACTATTTATATGAAAAGTATGTGACCATCATACCCATATGTTATTCATCCCAAACTGTTGCCACACACAATTGTCTAGAATGTATTTGCATTAAGATTTCCCTTCGCTGGAACTAAGGGGCCAGGTCCAATCTTGTTCCAGCATGACAATGGACCTGTGCAAGCTCCATAAATACATGGTTTGCACTCAGATGGCATGCACAGGACCCTGACCTTAACCCAACGGAACACCTTTGGGATGAATTCGAACTCAGACTGTGCGCCATGCCTTCTCACCCGACATCAGAACTTTCCTCAGTAATGCTCTTGTGGCTGAATGGGCACAAATCCCCATAGCCACATTACAAAATCTAGTGGAAACCCTTCCCAAAAGAGTAGAGGATGTTACAGCAGAGGGGGGAGGGGAGGGGGCAAAGGCGATATTAATGCCCGAGGTTTTGGAATGGGATGTTCAAGGACAGATTGGGGTGTGATGGTCATGTTTCCACAAACTTTTTAGCTATGTAGTGTATCTCACAGATGGCTTGGGAACATCTGGGGATCCCGCAGGAGGAGCTGGAAACTGTGTCTGGGCCGACCTTAGCAGATAACATGTAAGGATAATGAAGGAATAAAGAAGACCATCGGATGGGACACAGTCCATTGGAGAAGTCTATTTATAATCATATTTCTAGGCAAGTATATTTTATGTTACATAAGGATAAGGAGTTTTATCTTCACAGAACATATGGTTGTTTCCCCCAATACATGCAATCCTCCATAGATTTCAGCGCCATCTCGACCTTGGTTCCGTCACCCAACTACAATAAAAGCACATATTTCAGTTGGCATATCCATTTCAGTTGCTGTAATGTTCAAATGATGTGGATATAGAAAGTTTGATAAAAATGCACTAGGAAAGTTCTAATTTCAGTCATTATTCAACCCCCAACCTCGATGAAGCATATAGTTTGAAGCCTTTCTCCAGCTTGCCAGAAGAGGGTTTGCAAGCATTCTTACATATTTGATGAACATCACTGACATGGGAGCTCTCGCAGACACTGACTGTAAAATACTGCCATTGTGAGCATAGTGAAAAAAACAGAAATCTGCATTAAGAAGAACACACAGATGTGCTGTTATATCAGTGTTGGGAATCTTGCCATAATTAGTATATTAGATATCGCCAGAATTGTTATACTCTTCTATGAATTATACTGAACGTTATCACAGCTGCGTTCGATATATAATTTATGGTTTGAGAAATATTTCACAAAATGGTATTATTTCTTTTTAAATGAAGAAGGTGTGGAAAGTGGCTGAGGGCCCATTACATTCTTAAGGCCATTAGTGGAAACGCGCAGTCCCTCACTGTTCATTGCTCATTAAGTGCACTTCATCAGAAAACTGGCTAATAAATGAGTACCCTTAAATTGCCCTTATGTTCCAACTTGTTCTACATTAAGCTCCATTAAGACAGCCCATGACCCTGGTAAAACTGTGCTTACAATATACAGTATCTCACAAAATACACCCCTCACATTTTTGTAAATATTTGATTATATCTTTTAATGTGACAACACTGAAGAAATGACACTTTCCTACAATGTAAAGTAGTGAGTTTACAGCTTGTATAACAGTGTAAATTTGTTGTCCCCTCAAAATAACTCAACACACAGCCATTAATGTCTAAACCACTGGCAACAAAAGTGAGTACACCCCTAAGTG
>JANDJT010000206.1:8023882-8046128 GCA_024331685.1 Stegophilus panzeri | reverse complement strand
ATTTTGAGGGGACAGCAAATTTACACTGTTACACAAGCTGTACACTCACTACTTTACATTGTAGAAAAGTGTCATTTATTCAGTGTTGTCACATGAAAAGTTATATAATCAAATATTTACAGAAATGTGAGGGGTGTACTCACTTTTGTGAGATACTGTGTGTGTGTATATATATATACAGTGAGAAATACTGGCAACAGATCAGTCTGGAGAGAAAAACTATATTAAAATTTGATTTAACGTACACAAAAGTACTTCTACTAACCTTAAAGTACCCCATGTTATTCAAAACACACTCTATCTTGCACCCCAATTCAAACTATTTAAGTTGTAAAACAATGAATTGACAATTTTCAGATGTACATATATACCATACAGTACTGTGCAAAACTTTTGTTGGAAATGCAATGTGTGGAAATAAATGTTTTTATACTGACCCAATAATGCAGTAGTAAAAAATAAATAAATAAACGATCTTCTAAATCGACGTCTTACTATCTGGAACACAGCATACGGAATATGAATTCTAAGCTAATATTCAATAAATGAATTCTATTCATAAATTATGAGGTGTTTAAGTATTAAGGCATAATAACAAGAAATGTTGAAATAACAAGAAGACAGTATTTTAAAAATAACGGGATAACACCAAAATATGAATATATGTCAAAATAACAAAATGCCAAAACTACAAAACAGTTTGTTGATAATATTGAAATAACATGATGTTGAAATAAGATCACGTCAACATAGCGGGAACATGTTGAGAACAGATAATGGTGAAATAACCAGATATTGTTGAAAAAACGAGATAATGTTGAAATAACTAGATATTGTTGAAATCACAAAATGTTGAAATAATGAGATGTCGCAATCATGAGATTAAAAACGGCTAAATAAGGTACGAACTTAAATATCATTAACTAATTTGGAATAATGAAATATAAAGTCTCTAAATACCGAGTTAACAGAAGGTCGAAAGATGAGATGTTACGTATATAACCATATAATAGCTTGAAATAATGGGTTATTAAGTTGGAATAACAAGGTGCAAGTTAAAATAATAACATATCTTGAAATAACAAGTTAATAAGCCAAAAATACGCAGATAACTTAATTAGAATGAGAGACTTAATCATGAGATAAGTATCTTGTAATGACTTAAGTAAAAAATAATGACCTAATGTACACGCTTGAAATTCATTCCAAAACAACGAGATGATAACTCTAAAATATTAAGCTGAAATTACAAGATATTAAGGTAAAATGATAACACAACACTTCATTTCTCCTAGGGATATATAAATGGATGCTGAATACTGTCAAGGTTACAGGTTACATAGTGCATTATGGAATATACAGGGCTACATGGTAAAGACATGATTTATTAGCAATGTATTAGCAAATCTTTATTGCTTGTGATGTAATATCTATATTATCCTGCTTCTATCTTTATACATTACCTCATTATTTTATTAATACATTGCAGGTTAATTTGCTTCCATCACGACTGTATAATGTGAATATAAATTCTGCTTTGGTACATCGGCTCAAAGATTTCCTCACAGAGAGTTTTTATGAATGGCATATTTTCAAATGATTTGGTTTTATATACAGGGGCACCACTGGGTTGTGTGTTGTCACCACGCTTATTCTCCATACTAATGAGCTACAAAAGAAGAGTAATACCGCTGGTCTGTTTAAGTATGCTGATGATATGGTTCTGTTGCAACTTTGTTCTAAAACTCAAGTAACGAGCGAGCAAACATATCTTAAAAATGTAATTGTTCTTGAAGTGCCTTGCACATAAATGTAAGGAAAACGAAAGAGATGATTTTCAATGTTAATTCTGCCGAACAACGTGTGCTCGGGAAAATAAGTTAAATGATCAGGTTGTTGAGATTGTGGAAAGTTTGAAATATTTGGGAACTTATTTGGATACAAGGTTTAGTTTTTGTGAGAGTGTAGACAAAATTTTAAGTCCAAAGGTTATTTCGTACGCATAAAACTTAAGAGTTTTGTTGTTAGTCAATCTGTTTTGGAAAAATGGTATACAAAAGTCATGTTGAGAGTATTTAAATGTTTTAATATTACAGCCTGGTATGGTAACTTAGGAGTGAGGACTAAAAATAAGTTGCAGAGGAGAGTGAGAACAGCAGAAAAAAATAATAGGATGCCAGCAAACACGACTTGAGAAACTGTATTTGCTGGCAATACACAGAAGAGCAACAAGGGTTGTATTTGACTCCATACATCCACTTAACTCAGAATTTGTAATGCTTCCATCTGGAAGAAGGTATAAGGTCCCAAAATATATTCAAAATGTGTACAAACATTCCTTTATACCAGTGGCAATTAGAATATTAAATGAAGGGTAAGCAACTCCTTTTGAGAATAATTGTTATATTGATTTATTGTGTATGTGTATAATTGTGTGTGTTTTATTTAATATTTTTATGAGAAGCCAAAGACGAATTTCCACATTGGTGGACAATAAAGTTAAATCAATCAATGTGTATATTTGGGTAAAATCGGGTCTGGGCGTACATCATACTTCAGCCGTGTTGCACACTTTATTGCATAAATGCAAATTCAAATATGTGGCTTGCGAAAGTACTGGAATTTATCCAACAAACTGAAGACTCGAAAACCAGCAGCCAAAAAACACCCGCTAATATATCTCAGACGGAGCCACAATGGTAATTTAATTAGTTCTGAGGCACGATTTGGTGATTATGAAAGTGGGAGACCTCTGTAAACAGAATACAATCCATTATTCATTGTTGACACGGATTCATTAGTGAAAATCCCGCAAATGAATGTTTAATAAGTACATGCCGTTTGGGACGCGGTGAGATCTCAAGTTATTTGTTTAGACAGGAGTTCTTGTTTTATGATTTTTGCATTTTTTTTTTTTTTGTTGTGCTTTTTTTTTTTTTTTTTTTTTTTTTTTTTTTTTGTAATGCATGCACATTTTAATCTTAAATACTTTTTGTTCAATTTTCTACTAGTATTTAAAAAAAAAATATTAGAAGCAAATGTGTTTATGTGCTTTTTCTTTTAAAAAATGAATAAAAATTGTAATCATTGACAATTTGCTGTGGAATAAGAGCAAGACAATACACGCTCACCACTCAGCACTCGGTCATTGAATATGTCCCTACAGCAGCGCGTTCCGTTGGGTTTTATTTCTTACATATGCATGCTTTGGTGTAAAAAGCGAGTGTCAGATGGCGCAACATCCAGTACTGCATTTGAAGTGCATTTTCTCCTTTTGATTTCCTCATCTACCTCAGGCCCCACAACGGTTGTTCGGGAATTCAACAAGCTGTTATCCAAATTTCTGCAGAACTGTTTAATCAGTGCCGCCCTTCTGTTTGCATTCGCTCCACACCTGGTTCCAAACAAACTGTGCCAGTTTTGACTGCAGCTCATCATCCGCATCCCATCCAGGACCATATGCATAACACTGACTCACAAGTGAGTGTTTACCAAGTCAAATTCACTTGACTGGCGTAAACAAAGAATTCCCAAATAGCTTCTGGAATTTTAAAACAAATGGTCAGTTGGTTTCAACACACATTAAGAGTGAAATAGTAAAACCCTGGTGCTAGAAGGGCTTTCTTTATTCTTACTGTTATAGAAGAATAATGAAGACATCTACAGTACACTTATGGAATTATGTAGTGACCAAGAAGAGTGTTAAGGTTCAAGATAAGAATCATGCATAACTGAGAGACACTCTCTCTCTCTCTCTCTCTTTCTCTCTCTCTCTCTCTCTCTCTCTCTCTCTCTCTCTCTCTCTCTCTTTTACAAGTTCCAGCCTCAAACACTTCATCTACTCAAAGTCCATTATATATTCCCTATAATAGCTTTTTGAAATCTCCAAAAAGTGATGGGGAGCACATCTTGTGAAGGTTTTTGTCATTTGTTCGGTATGTGCCCGCCACTGGGAGCTCACAGTGATCGAATTGATTGCTTATTTTGTACCTATTTATTTAGATATTTATGATTTCCCTGAATGAGCTCAGGATGTAAGATTGCATTTCTGGAACATTCTGGACCATTCCTGGTACTGCATGTTTTAATGGGGTTTTGTTGTTGTTGTTGTTGCTTTGACTGAACTCACCACTTCATTATGGGAAATACTATTCGACTATCGTTGGTTTACGGTCTGGCCTGATTATTTCTGCTTGTCCAGTATGCCTATCGAGGTTATTTCCTCTGGATTGCTCATTGGGGATCTAGATCTGCATTCGGATTTCTGCAAAGCTGCTTTGTCTATTGTTAAAGTTGTTTTATACAAATAAAATTGAACTGAATTAATCCATGCATAGTGATGAGAAGATTTAAAAGTTTAAGTG
This sequence comes from Stegophilus panzeri, assembly GCA_024331685.1. NCBI lineage: Eukaryota > Metazoa > Chordata > Actinopteri > Siluriformes > Trichomycteridae > Stegophilus > Stegophilus panzeri. The sequence goes on along the minus strand of JANDJT010000206.1, from coordinate 8,041,764 downwards.
TTTTTACTCTGAGAACATAAATTCACTTTTCTGTTTGGTAACACAGAACCTTAACAACTATCTATGGTAATCCTGTCATTGATTATTTTCCTATAACAGCATGTCCCGATGTGTTTTATTCCTTACATGACTTTACTTGTATATTAACTTTACTTGTGCAAAAGAGAAACGTAGTTTGGTTCAGGAAAACCTGCTGTTTTAGATATACCATGTCAAAATTGTACCATGTGAAGGGTTTTCCCAGGATGCCACAAAAACTGTCTGACTAATAAGGGGCCAAGGGCACTAATGAGGGCCCACTATGTATCTCATCTCATTGGTAAGAAGTATACTATGTGGTGAGATCTTTGTGGACATATCAGAATATTCCATTCCAGATTTAGTCCCCTGTTTTGCCGTATAATAACCTATAATAGCCTCCACTCTTCTGGGAAGGCTTTCCATTAGATTTTGGGGCATGCTCATTCAGCCACAAGAGCATTAGTGAGGTCAGGCACTGATATCGGGAAGAGTTCTTCCACTCCAGCTTTGTACACAGAGGCATTGTCATGCTGGAACAGGTTGGCCAACCCGTAGCAGCACACACACATTCACACACTACGGACATTTTAAAAATGCCAATCAGCCTACACTACATGTCTTTGGACTAAGGGAGGAAATGGGAGTACCCAGAGGAAGTCCCCAAAACATAGGGAGCGCATGCAAGCTCTGTGTGCGCAGGGCGGTGGCAGGATTCGAACCCCCAACCCCGGAGCATACACTACAAGCATACATAATACATACAGCATACAAAGATATCCCAGAAAACTGTGCGCTTCCAACTTTAGGGCAACAGTTTATGGAAGAACTATTCCAGTAACTAATTCCATAACTAATATTCCTCCACATAAACCTGTTTCTCAGAAAGAACAGAACAGTTACTCAGCATAACTGAATGACTTGACTATAGATAAAAGTTTTTGCAAGCAGTCAAGCAACATTACGTAACTACTAACATAATATTATTGCTGGAAGAATCTCCCATTGTAAACCCTTGCCCTCTTCCTAAAATGAGCTTGTCAGAACAAGGTTAAGAATGAGGAATACATATTGAGAATGTGCTCAGCTGGTATGTAATAAGCTGCTATCAGTGGGCCATTTGTATTGGGTACATATCTCCAAGGCCAGATTTGAGGGGGAACGAGTTCATCTTCAATATCGATCGAGCCACCAGGAACATTTCAAATAGGTGTATTACAGGCATTTGTTTCCCATAAGCCAGGAGGCCAGACAAGGAAATAAACTTTAGGAAAAAGCTCTGAAATACTTCTTTATACACTACATGTGACCTGAACCATGTAGGACAGTGGCTTCTGGTCAAACTTCAGTACAGATTTCTGATATAATAACAAGCTTGATTCATGAATTTCTCCCAGCAAAGCAAAATTTTATTAGTTGTGGTGTTGCTTTTTAGCTTTTTGAAGATGTGTCTGGCGAGTATGCTGGATTCATTCACAGCTGATTTCTCCAAGAAATAATTGAGATTCTGAATAGCTAATGTCTCAATATTAGCCATTAGCCAAGAACCCATTATAATGATATTACAGTGTGGTGAAGTATCATGGAGTCCATTTTAAACAGGCATCTCCTTATCTTAAAAATATATATATATTTTTTGTGAAAATAGAGCAGTAAAGTTGGGGTTGCTGAGGTCTTTTTACTAGCATTGTAACCAGAAAATGTCTTTTCCATTGAAGGAAACTTTAGGAAGAGTAATTAATTATTAACTTAAGTAATTACTAATAAAAATGTTTGTACTTACTAGTCTCCTACCTACCTGTGTGTGTATGTATTATATTATATACCTGCTCCTGCTCCTTCTGCCATCTGAGTGTCCATCTGCATTCTGGGTTTACACAAGAACCAACAATTACTATATGAACACAATTATTATATGTTATGTGTTAAAACAAAACAAAACACTTTGGGCATGCTGTTATAGAAAACTAATCCACAATGATAATTCATTATTTTCTATTCTGATAAAACTCTATTCATTTCTATTCTATCTTCAGAAAACCCTCCTTTTTCATGAAACACATTTTATATGCAAATCAGCTTGCCGATTTCATGAATATGCAAATGAGCCAATTATGTCGTCTATCAGCTTCTAGCATGCATTAGCTTCAGGGATAATTTCCCCCCTGAAAAGAGTTAGCAACACCGCCATGTCTATTACATGTTAACGAGTGCTTAAATTTCCGCCATCAAGACAGTAATAATCTTCATTTTGCTGCCAAAATCCAAGACACCGTTTATTGACCGCTTTTTTCTGTTTGTCAAGCGAAAGAGTATAAGAAAAAAGTAAAAACGTGTAACCTATATATCGCTGCCACGTTTTCCTGTCCTCGCACTGAAAAAGTGACACTGTTGTTGTTGTTGATGATTTACAATTTTCACTCCATTTTCTCCCAGTTTGGTCATTTCATATCAAGGATGAAAGTGCTCAAAATTAAATTATAGCTAGTTAGATAAACAATCAAATAAATAAATACAGAAGTAAATAAATAATATTATTGTAAAATACCAGTAAGTTTTATCGTAATGCATTTTATATTTCAGAATTGTATATATTTTATTATAAAATGACGTCTTCCAAGCAAATAATTTTCACTTTCGTTGAATTTTGTTTGTTTGTTTGTTTGTTTGTTTGTTTGTTTGTTTGTTTAAGGGCTGGTCCATGTGCTATAACTGACATTGTTGCTCGCATTGTCCCATGGCAAGGCGTAATTGTCAGTGTGAATTTCATGCTTAGTGTTAATTTTACTTAATTTTTTTGTTTTAATTCAATTCAATTTTCTCCCAGTTTGGTCATTTTATCAGTTCAGCCATGAGATGCTAAAGGGATTCATTACATTCATTAAGGTAAAGTGTAGTTACAGTGTACCAGGACAGGCAAAAATAAAAAGTTATTCATTGTTCTGAAATGTGGCTGTTTTCTACGCAGTGTAATTATTGCTATTCCTCAGCCGTGATTGCAGCATGCAGCAAGATGAAGAGAGAATCCCCAGAGGAACGTGAGAACCTGTCTCTCTCTCCCACTATTGAATTAGCAATAACTCCTTCTGACTTTGAAGGGCAGGGGTGGGAGAGAGAAACGCAACAATTGATCTGTACATTGGTGGCCTCATGTGGGTAAAAGAAGACAGAGAGAAGATTCCTCAGGGAAAGCATCTACTGGCTGAGATGGATCAAAGTTAAGCTACCTAAATGACAGCAACTCCTCCCCAGTCAGCAGGAATAAATCAAGCCCTGTGCTTTTGTTCCAACGCTCACCACTTTTCCCTCACCACCACCCTTTACAGACTTGATTAGCATGATTAAGAAAGTCTAACACACCTTTTAGGTGAGGAAACAGGAGGCGAAATAGATTTTTTTAAAAATTGATTTTAAATGAAGTGCTTAAAAAGGTAATTAACATTTCCAGCTTACATAAATCAATAGTCATGGCTCCAATCATAGTTACGATTGCCAGAGCTGATCACTGATATGTACTTAGGTTAGTTTGGCATTCAATAATTTCAGGTTAGCATACAAACCGAAAAAGTTCAGCAATTTTGCCAATTTGTCATCTGTGATGACCATCTCATGTTACACAATGTACTTAGCGCTATAGCTATCCATGTATATCCTGAATATGGATAAGTCAACCTTGGGGATGAGTCCCCCTGGCCCTACCGCATAAAATGTTTCAATATGCTGGAAAAAGCACGTTGAGGTAGGTTTTGCTAATTTGCCAACATTAAATGGCTAGTTTAGCCTATACTAACCTGTTTTCTTTGGTAATGCCAGGTTACACTAGCATCAGTTCCAGCAGCTTTCATAAATTGGCTAGGCAGCATGGCAGTTGTAGTTAATGGTAAATATTGTAAAGTTACAGAGATCGAATGATGTTTTCAGACAAAATAATGTAGCTGCTATAGAACAAAAAACAAGTAGGTAAGTAAATTTTCAAATTAATTGAATAAGTTAAAAACATTTAGCCTCCTTTTTTATTTTCCCTAATACTTGAATACATTTAAAAGTAGCAACTTCTTTACTTTCACTTGTGTACATTTTTGGCTATACTTTGAAATGGATTATGGCATGTCTATCTTGCAATGCCACTGACTCCTTTGTCCAAGATTGAACTTGGTTTGTTTCATCAAATATTATCTTATGGCCTCAATATATTAATTCGTGGCCACACCATATTAAAAAAATAACCACCATCTCACCTCAGTGGCTCTGTAGCAATCAAATGAATTAGACCATTGAGACCACAGGAACATAAGTATGGAGATTTTTTTGAAAATATTACATTTTACATGATTTTACTACATTTTACTTTACTTGGAATGATGCGTAAATAGATACTGGAGTCAATGATGTTGCAGCATACCAATACCAATACCATTAGCTCGGATCACCTTAAGTGAATTTACACAATTGGTTGCCACAGCATAATAATTTGTGGCTAAGAAATACTTTTAATATTAACTTGTGCCTTCAATATATTAATTTGTGGTCATGCCTTATTAAAAAATAAAAAGACATATCACCTCAGAGGCTCCCATTAAAAGGTGTAGACACTCATTCGATACCCAATCGTTCTCCGTTTATTTACTCCATCTATTTACATCCAGTCCTTTGCCACACCTCCTCTGCATCAGAAAGATACTTGATTAGCCACATGAACTGACATTCTCCTCACATACAGGGTATGTTACATTAAAAGCCTTCCACTGTCCTCTGATATAAAATGTAATAGCCTTTTGGTATATTGATCTATCAAATCTTTAAAGCCCGCGTTATCGATCGTGTTTGCATGTAATGTTTCCTTTTTGGTTTACGCATCTTCTGAATGCTAAGTAAAGCCGAGTCAGGGCTGATTTCATTCCGCATGCTCAGGGAAAGTGCAGTGCACCAATGCGATGGTCAACTTTGAATTAAACCACTCTTTCCTGGCAGCATTCCATACTCATTCTTTAAAACACACTTGGGTCGCTTCGTGTAAGACGATTGGATAACTGTTCCTCAGCCAAGGAGACTTGCAAAGTCAACCAGAGTTGCGAATTTACACAGCATTGAAAAAGTCAAAAGCAGGTAGGAGGATGAGCGGCAACACGCCGGAAGAGCATCAAGTCGTCTTTTATGCTGTGCCTATGTCTATGTTTCAGAACACTTTGGACTTGTGTGCATGAGGCGAAGTCCCTCATGTTGTTTTAAAAAAAAAATAAATGTTTTTATTCTGTATCGTCTAGGTGGCTATGCTGTGCTTTAAAGGGCACAGTGTTCTCAGCTTTGATGGCAGATGTAAGGGTGGACGGGCTGCTTTAAAGGCAGGGCGTTTTGACCTTTAAAGGCCCACAGATATGGTTCAGTCCAGCTGTGCTGCATGATCTCAGACCAGAGCTTAGTGATAACTTATTTCTGACGCTAGACTCACTATTCTGGATCATACAGCAGAGCGTGCGGGGTTGGGGGTCGAGATGATTTTGTCGCAGTCCTTCCAGAAAAAGAAAAAAAAATTCACATGAGTTGTCTTTGCTTTGCAGGCTGTTCAATATTTCATTCATATAGGCTGATTCATAGTGTGTAGTTATGGATGAAATATGCTCTGCGATAAATACCTTGAAGTTGTGAATAACTTTAGAAGAAATTCAGATGTTTGCATCATGATAATTTAGGTTAAAGGCACTCTTAGGTCAAGTCAGTTCCTGTTATCAGTCTATCACATTATATTTTCTCTTTAAATAAGTTAATAATACAAAAAGATGCATGTTTTTAGCATGAAACTGCAAAGCTCCTTCATCCAGAACTGCTTTACTTTTATTATGAAGCACTGACATTGGAGACTCCTTCCATAAATCTTAAATAAATGTCTCCAAGCTTTGCCATGCCAACAATTATATCCATCCATTTTCTATACCGCTTATCCTTCAGGATCACGGGGAACCTGGAGCCTATCCCAGGGAGCATGGGGCACAAGGCGGGGTACACCCTGGATGGGGTGCCAAGCCATCGCAGGGCACGTCAACAATTGTTTATTGTTATTTTTAAATGACGTGGCATGTCCGCAGTGGGCTACGTGCACTCAGGACTGTGACATATTTCCATTTTTAAATTTTCTCAAGTCTTTGGTTCCAAGGTTTATATTTAGTAGTATAGCTAGACAGCCTTTTTTCAGTCATAGTGTTGGGCTACCATTAACTTGGGTGTTTGTTTCTATTAATAGGTATTTTCTAACCTTACCATAGTTGTTTACATACAGTATGATGAAGCATATAGTTTGATGCCTTTCTCCATTTCCAGCTTACTAAAAGGGAGCTTTGCAAGTGTTGCATATATGATCAACACCCTTCACGTTCTTTTTTGGGAGCTCTTGCAACAACGAGTGTAAAATAACACCATTGCCATTATCGTGGACAAGCCGGAAGCAGAAGTGTTTGTGCAAGTTGCCCATACAAGTCTGGGTTTTTTTTTTTAAAGGGTTCTATTTTTACTTCCAATAAAGTGGTACATTCCCAGTTCTTTCTCAGGTAATACCCCCTTCTCCTATTTCTTTCCACTCATGTCTGTTGGACATACTATAAATTTCCCAATGATCCCAGAGCACCTTGGAGTACGGTCTCCTTCTTAGGTCAATAGCTTCTTCCGGCGTGTTGCCGCTCATCCTCCTACCCGCTTTTGACTTTTGCAATGCTCAAACAGCGTTTTCTCTCCTGGGGGAAATACCTCTGAAAAATCCAATATTGCGCTTATTGTTGTGTGGGCTTAGTGTGATTGAATGTGGGATCCAGTGGACAGGTCATTCACCGAGCAAACAGAGAAAGAGACTGACAAAAGGGCCAGCAGAGACAAAAAAAAATAACCCAAACATAAGAGCCAATCCATGTTGAAAGATTTTGCCTCTGAAAACAGAAAGCAACTGTGTGTGGTAATTGCGTCTCACTTGCGCTGCAGTCCTGTTTCTTATGCATCCTCTTGTGAATTAATTTGCTATGAAATTGCTGTAGGTGATATCCAGTAGAATCCCAAAATCAGGGTGGTCACTAGAAAGAATGTAAAAATAAAAAAGAATTGAACAAATAAGCCAAACATGTCAGTTCATGATTATATTTGCTTTGTCGTATTACTGTTTATTCTCTTCTGAAATACGTAAGGTGAGTAATTTTAGTCATTTTTCATCACTAGTCACGTTCATGCTGTGCAGCGAAACCAGAAATTCACTCACGGAAGAATCGTGTGACTGAAATGCTGGGATTGATCAAATGATTTCATTTTAAATTTGACCCTCCTTTTAACACCTGTGCACTACATTTGTGATCCCTACCCCTACTGATAGAGCAGATTAAACATGCCGTGCATGATCATTTACATCACAACGCATTTGGGTCGCTTTGATGAAATGCTCGGCCGTGCACGCCAAATGGCTGCTTGACCAGGCCTGGTGCGCCACATACATCAGCGTGACGGCTCCATATGCTGCCGTGATGGTCGGAGATGTAGGATCATCCATCATCGCTCATGATGGTGCCACGTTGCCCCTAGCACAATCCTCCATCTTCTCCCTGAGACTGCAAAATGAGACCCAACCAGGTGGAACAAATGGGCCACTGCTGTCCTTTAACTAAGCACTTACGCCCCCAGCATGTTCCAATAGACTCTGACTGCTTAGCCCTTATGTTCTGTTCTGGTCAAAGTGACCCATTTGAAATCTCTATGAATTAATTATTGGTTCAGCATGGAATTGCAGCTCGCCATCCTGCCTGGGAAAGCTGGGAAAGTTTTAACAATTATTATATGACTTAACTTATGTGAATTCTTTTTGTGACTTTTTGAAAAAAATCAGTACTTCCGAAACTATGTTTCAGGAGAAAAAATATTCCACTAAAGTAGAAGTTTTTTGCAGCAGATCCAAAGCCAGGGGGTGGCCTTTGGTTTTGAGATGCTTTTCTGCTCATCGTGGTTGCGAAGAGTAGTTATTTTAGTTACTGTAGCCTTCCTGCCAGCTCAAACCAGTCTGGCCATTCTCCTCTGACCTCTCTCATCAACAAGGTGTCACTGGCATGCAGTAAAGACCACTTACTGGATGTTTTTTGGTTTTCACACCATTTGGTGTAAACTCTAGAGTTGTGTGTGAAGATCCAAGGAGATGAGCAGTTTCCCATCTATTCAGACTGTCACCAAAAACCATGCCACCAATGATTTTTTTTCCCCATTTGGAATTTTGAACATTAACTGAACCTCTTGACCTGTATCTCCAAGATTGTATGCGCTGCACTGCTGACACATGATTGTCTAATTGGATAATTGCGTGAATGAGAGCAGGTGTTCATATTACAGTGGCCGGTTTGAACTTTAGAATGCTAAAGGACATCACAAGCTCTCTCATTTCTGTATACCATTACCCTGCAGTAGAATAAATAGCATTTGTTCAGAACATTAACTCTGGTATTGCTAATGTTTCTCCTTGCCCATTTTGTTCCCCCTTACTTTACAATATTTTTCATCATCTGGAGGCCATAACAGCATTTTGTGTTCGATCAGGTAATTCCCCTGACATGGACACAAAAAAAAAAACCCAAAAAGAAACTGAAAAAAAGAACATCATTAACATCCACGCTTAGCATCCACTTCTGAGCCAAACACACTTATACGCTTTCGGCATATTTTCAGATTTAACAATAGACCACTGTGCGTTCCTGTGGTCCACAATAATTCACTGCTGACATACGGAAAATACAATATAGATATGTCTCTTCGAGCGTTGCTAAACACGCGCGGCACATTTCCCCTGTGAGCCATGGTCATTTGGTTCACCTTGTAGCCACTTTGATTTGTGTGGAGCACGCTACTGTTGTGATTCAAGAGAGTTCCTGTTGCTAATGAGCAGGGCGAGAGGGCTATTGCTTTCCTCAGCAGAAGTTCGCTTTTATCCATGCACCTGATTTGACAGCGCAGTCTCTCTTGCTTTCTGCATCAGTCCCTGTGCAGTCATCATCAATTATCGAGCTTGGGAAAAAAACAAAAAAAACAACCCTGCAGTCCTGAGTTCTGTGTCAGCAAGAACAACCACCATGTGAAATGTTTAGTAGTAGTAAGTCAAAGTGACTGGACATGTGGGAATTTTCTCACTCATTTGAACTTTGGGGAGATCTTTTCGTCATTGTTATGCACCAGCTATGCATGCTTCTGTTCTAAAGTAATCTATTTTAGATTGGATTACTGGACATCAACTGTTACGGCGTATGACATCAGGCATGGATATGATTGTGTCAAGATTTCGGAGTGTGTTTCCACTCTTCTCTTTCAGTCAACCGGCCAAATTAATTTATTTACACTAGATAACTAAAAAATCTTTTTTTTTTTTTACTATTATGTCTTAATTTGTTCATTCAGCATTTGTAGCTTCTAAAATCTAACCACAAAGAGAGCCTAATGATTATAGCTAACATTTGCAAATACGAATGGGATATAGTTACTCATGGCAAGTCCTCACAGATCTCAACAGTATTACACCCGTGTTTTTGTGAAGAGAGGGAAGCAGACAGAGTTAACTGCCAAACCCAGAGTGGGGGGAAATGACTGATGAGCAAAATCGCACATTTTCTTTCCAGAACTCTTAAGCAGATGGCTCAACTTGGCAATTTTCCCCCTCACGAACTGATGAAGAGTTTCAGCTGGGCTTGACGAATTGGCTTAAATACTGAAACAAACAAACAAACAAAAAACAAACTGTGAAGGTCATACTGAGAGGAGCATGTGTAAACTACCTGTTTCAAGTATAATAGTGATTAAAGCTGATCATCAAAAAAAAGTATCTCATGCAAAATAAAGCATATTGGACATTAGTGAGAATTCTGTTTGTGCCCTGTGATGGATTGGCACCCTGGCCAGTGTGTACCCCACCTTGTGCCCGATGATCCCTAGGATAGGTTCCAGGTTCCCCATGACCCTGAAAGATAAGCGGTATAGAAGATGGATGGATGGAGAATTCTGTTTATAATCTTTAAAGTCGTCACATCCAGCGCTTCATCAAACCCTGTCGGAGTTCAGACGTCCACGCTCATCCAGGCATTCCCTCTCTCTCAATTGCCATGATTTGAATCAGCTCTGGTTCATCAAAGATTCTTGTTAGAAGACTATTTAATAAGCCACAAACACACACACTCAATTCAATTCAATACAGTTTTATTTGTATAGCACTTTTAACAATGGACATTGTCTCAAAGCAGCTTTACAGAAATATAAGTGTGTGAATTTATCCCTACTGAGCAAGCCAATGGCGACAGTGGTGAGGAAAAACTCCCTAAGATGAAGTGAGGAAGAAACCTTGAGAGGAACCAGACTCAGAAGGGAATCCATCCTCATCTGGCTAACAACGGATAGTGTGAAAGTAAAGGGAAGCTCATTATGGTTTTAACATGAAGTCTGTATGTTGAACTGTTCAACTGTTCACTAAAGGAGACTTGAGTGCAAAATTGTATGTGGTAATTGCAGTCCTAAGTTCATGGCAGCAACCGTAGTCACCGCAACCACAGCGAGAATGTCCATGTGGAATTGAGGTCCAAAACCATTTCCATGGTACTTCAAGCGGCACCATCCTCAGCAATCTCCAGGCTGCACTGCTTGGGGTCGTCCTCAGTGGCAGAATGTAGCCTCCAGTTGATGAGCGCTTCATCCAGAGGTAGGGCATCAGGATGGATCAGGCAGGTCTGGAGAGCAGAAAGGGTCATGATCACTGGCATCTCCATAAAATCATGTGTGGCTTGACAGAAGGAGAGGGGGAGAGGGAGGTAAAGAGAGGGAGAGATTGTTAGGTATGCTTACTATCCCGTAATGAATAAGACTGTGTACTTTGGGTAAAAGAAAGTCTTTTCATGGTAAGCTTGAGTAAACAAATATAAACAATTACAGTAAGACTCTTCTCGAAGTCTTGCCATTGTTTAACATAATGCATTACCAAGCCTTGTATTCTGGCTGCCTTTTGTTATCTTCCTTTGCTTCATGTTTATTAACTTATTTGTCTGTCTGGTATAAGCTTGATTTCCAGTGTGTTTGGCCCGTGCCTATTTATGAAAAATCTCTCTGACAAACTGGATTAGTTTAACCGACGCTTACGTCTGTATCCGCTTGATACTTCTACTTCCACTGTTACATTAGTCAGATTTACTTCACAAATAACTGAGGTGATTTTTCCCAAAAGCATCACTGCATACAGATATATACTGCACTCATTTCTATCACGAACCCTGTCTTCATACTCATAAAGTGAAAAATATGGAAAATGTCCCAAACTTTATTTGAATACTATGAACTCAAATGAAGACCATAATTCCTTCTCATGCCCACTGCTGTGCTCGATACAATTCATGCAGTTCGGTTTAACGTGTAGATTTGACTTGTTTTAATAAGTAACTTGGTTGCTTTAAAATGTGTAGTTCACTGAAATCCATGTAGTTAGATAAGAATTAAAAAAACACATTGGCCTGTATTGAGAGTTGAGATAATCAGGTGATTTAATACTAAAATTGTGCACTGTCATTAAGACTTCGATACCTTACGATTTCATTCATGACCATGATTTATTGGCTTCTTAAAGTTTCTTACATTGTTTTTTTTGGCGTGAGGGTAAGTTGGTCTGCACTTATATAGCGCTTTTATTCAAAGCGCTTTACTGTGTGTCTCATTCACCTATTCACACACACTCACACACCAATGGCAGCAGAGCTGCCATGCATGGCGCTAACTTTCCATCGGGAGCAACTCGGGGTTCAGTGTCTTGCCCAAGGACACTTCGGCATGTGGAGTCATGCGGGCTGGGGATCGAACCGCCAACCTTACAATTAGTGGACAACCCGCTCTACCACCAGAGCCACAGCCGCAAGGTAAGTGTTTGTATATAAATCTCTTGGATGTTTCTGCTCAAGAAAAATCTTCTACATACGGGTAATCTGAATGGCGCACCCAGAAAATCTATTTAAGCAGGTGCATAACCCGACACTGAATACACGTAACTTTCCCAGTGTAAATACTTGAATTTGAATTAAGTGGCTGCATCTTGACATATAAGTTGACTTTTTCAGTGAAGGAAAATTACAGAAAAAAAGGTCTGTTTCTTTTGGACCCACGTCAATGTTTGATGAAATTACAGATTTAAACCGGGAGGCATTTATATCAGATATACAAAAAAAAAAAAGAAAAAGAAAAAAAAAGGTGATAACCCCTCTTAAAATCTCACTCTCTCCAGGATTTACATGTCTGTCTCACATATTTGTATGGGTGTTGTAGTTATGAGAGAGTCTAACTCTGCAGGGCAGTCCTGAACGGCCGTGTTCTGATTGCTAGTGCACTTCAATCAGAGCGCAACTCCTCTGCCACTGTGCCCTACAAGTGATTGAAGAGAGCCGGCTTGGCAGACATTCTCTGATTGGGAATGTGCCGTATATAGGCAGCTGCAGATGCAATTTCAATGTGTGCGGGGGAAGAGAGAAAGGAGAAGAAAAAAAATTTACAGAGGCCATTAGGAAGTTATTGGTTTTACATTCACTCTGGAGTTTATTAAACAAGCTGCTTTCAGGAGTTTCTGGATGTTGTTGTGGTCTGGGCGCAACTGGGGTTTATGCGCACACACACACACACACATACACAAAGTCCATGCATTTGTCTAATTTTTGCCAATTTAGACTGCCGTAAGTCAGTTCCGTGCTGATAAATGCACACACGCAGTCTTAATGAGGCATCCCATTGATACAGCTTCCATTAAAGCTCAGCGAGGATATTCTTGGAGATAATTTGTATTAATCTGTGACGTTTATTCCATTATTTCAGGCACAATCATCAGCCAGTATAATGTACTACGGTGTAATCTGTATTACATAATAGGACAATTAGAGAAAGGTTGTACTGTACGCCATTCTATGTGTGAATGTGTATGTAAAATGTTAATATTGTAGTCAAATGCAATTAAGTCTTCCAGAATGAAGGTCTTTAAATGGCTGCTTTTTATGTAGCTCCAAATCTGCAGTCACGGATCTTTTTTTTTTCCCCCCTCCCTCTGTGCGAACACGGCACTAATCTCACGGCGTCACCACTCAGGATCACAAAGGCCTGAAATTAGCGGCACACCTCCAGCCACATAGAGATTCATGCTGCATACACGTTCACAGACCATGCCAAGAGTCATTAACTTTCGAGCCAGGCTCTGAAATTGTGCTATAGGCCTTTCATGCCCCGCTAATTACCTCTAATTGTGTGGTAAAGTACCGTGGTGATCGTTGCTTCTCAAGCCGAAACAGACGGGTTGAGGATTCTACTTAGTATTGATGCCCTCTCTCGGTTCCTCTCTTTGTTTGCTTTATCCATTTCAGTCTATTAAATGGGGGCTATATTCAGAAAATTGGATTTTTCCTGCATTTTGGGTGGTATCTTCAGTTCAGCTGTAACAAGAATCCTACATTTTTACTTGAATACCTTATGCACGAATACCTTATGCAATGGTACTAATAAATGAGCATGAGAAGGAATTATTTATTATTGTAGTAGTGAATATATAAATTTACCAGGAAATCCCCAGCCACTGGGGGTTGTACTCAGTACCAGTCAAGTCCAGATAAAATTGGAGGGTTGCGGTAGGAAGGGTGCAAAAACCTGTGCAAAATCAAATATGCGGACCGCTGATATGATCCGTTGTGGCGACCCTAAATGGGAGCAGCCGAAAGAACAACAACAACTTAGACAAAGTTAGTGCACAGTGCTCAATAACTGCAGCTGTCCTATCTTTATATTATTGGCATAAACACTAACCTCATGTAACTAAACTCTTATTACAAACTCAACAGATCACATAACGCTTAGTAAATAAGAACAGACTTATTTAGAAACAAAACTGCTAAATGCAGCCTGTATCCTTCAGTACAAATGGTAAAAATGATAGTACAGATTTGACCCTTTAAAAAAGTAATTCTCCTCAGTTACCCTTATGGGGCTGCATATGCAAGAGCTTGCATCTCTTTAAAAAAACAAAACAATTTTTGTCAATGGCAACATTACTGTGCCTCCAAATCCCTGAGGTCACACGTTCCTTGGTTCTAGAAGGCTATATTTGTTTTTGTCTGTTGAACATTTTTATGTTGTAACTGCAGAGTGACCTTTTAAAGTTTAAACATTGTTCACATCTACTAGTGGCTTGAAGTCTACAGTCCACGCCATTCGTGATATTATAAACAGTGTCATATAAAAGAGCCAACACTCCAATATTAAATTAGACAGGTCATGCATGAAACCAGTTTCAGGATGGAAACTGGTAAATTTAGGAAGCCAGTGAAAAGGAAGTTCCATATTGGCTGCTTGACCTTTAAAGTGTAATTGCCTTTTTCTTGCAGAGTTAAAAGCTTTTCGGTGGGAGAAAAAAAAAATCCCCTAAGAATTTAAAATAAGCTTCACTTCACAAAATCCAATAAACAAAGAAACAGCAAAAATTGCCTTAAGAATAAAATAGATTTTTATGACTTGCAAACTTTCACTGAATTGCTTAATAAGATAAGTATCTTATAAGATACTGAACCCCTGAACCTCAAACTCGGAAACGCTTTCTATTTTTCTGTGTGGTGTTGTTGTTATTATTATCTCAACTTAATAACTTATTTCAAGATACTGTATCATTGTTTTGAGATAGTATCTTGTTAGTATCTTAAAATATTAACTCATTATTTAGACTTAACTTGTCATTTCAAGATATTGTCTCATTGTTTTTATTTAGGATCTCATTATTTTGACCTAATAACTTGTTATTTCAAAATATCATCTCATTACTTTGCTTTGCTTCCTGCTATTTTGACTTAATAACTTGATATTTCCAAATATTGTCTCATTTTGATTAGTTTTGATCTTGACTTAATTTGTTTATTTTAAGATATTGTCTCATTGTTTTGACTTAATATCTTGTTATTTTGACTTAATAATTCATTATTTTTACTTAATATCCTATTTTAATGTATTTTGACTCAACTTTTTATTCCAAGTTATCTTATTATTTTGACTTAGTAAATAGGTATGGCAAATTAGTAACTCAATACTTCAATTAAATACCTTGCTATTTCAAAATACTATGTTGTTATTCAACGTAATATCTTGTTATTTCAACACATCTCATTATTTTGACTTAATTTCTTGTTATTTTGACTTAATTACCATATTATTTCATATAACTTACTTCAAGATGTGATCTCATTACTTTTATTTACTATCTTGTTATTTCGACTGAATAACTTGTCATTTCAAGATACTATCTCATTATTTCAACATAGTAACTTGCTCATTTGACTTATCTTGTTACTTTGACTTAATAACTTGTTTTTTTCAAGATGCTATCACATTATTTTGGTTAAATATCTTGTTATTCTAACTGAATAACTTATTTCAAGATCTCATTATTCTGACACAGTCACTCGTTATTTTGTAATTAGTAACTCATTACTTTTGTGTGTGTGTGTGGGGGGGTGGGGGGGGGGGGGTATACTTGCTACTGCAACTTAAATTGTTGAATTTTTAAATTGTTGATCAGTAAGACTAATTTACTGAATATTAGCCAAATATAACGAAACACAATTTAAAATAACAACATAATATCATGAAATAAGGACTTATTAAGTCAAAATAATGAGATATTAAGTCTATAGTCTAGACTAAAATGTGCGGTTCATGTATTTCATTAAAAAAAAAAAAATCTAAACAAGATTTTTTACATCTGTGAAGAGAGGATTTTACAAGAGGTGGTTGCTTAACATTTCTGAGTTGTAAGAACATTTTAAGAAATTCCCTGTGAATAAAATGCTCTCTGACACTTTTGCAAAGTGACTCAGTTTTACTCAAAGATTTATAAGGAATTTCTGGTGAGACTATGAAAGAGTTTCTCTGCAGCTAGCATGAAAGCACGACTGTAGAGAAGGCTTTTTCAGACGATTGTCACTTCAAAGAATCGTTTCTCTCTGCAGAGTTTCCCTTTCTGTCATGGCTCCTGGTGGAGAGTGAAGCATATTTATAGAGGTTAAACCAAACAATTCTACAAGTACTCAAAGACCAGTTCAAGGTTGAAACACCTGAGAAAGTGACGACATTGTTGTGGGTAAATGTCAAATCCTTTAAACAGACAAGCCAAATAGGTGAACAAAGTCAAATCTGAGAAGAGGAATCTGTTGTCCAGCAAAACGTTTCTGGGATGAGGGAGGGCGCAAGTGCACATAACAAACTTGGAACTAAGGCTTGGACTTAAATGACAAACATGACGATGACACTTGAAGACAGAGAGAAAACACAGGGTTTATACATATGGACAAACTCTAAGCAGTGGTGTTAGATACACTATATGGCAAAATGTACGTGGACAGCTGACCATCACACCCATATATGGTTCTTCCCCAAACTGGTGCCACAAAGTTGTATAGAGTGTCTTTGAATAATGGAGCATTAAGATTTCCCTTTACTACAACTAAGAGACCCAAAACTGTTCCAGCATGACAATGTCCCTGTGCATAAAATGAGGTCCATGAAGACATGGTTTGCCAAGTTTGGTGTGGAAGAACTTGAGTGGCCTGCACAGAGCCCTGACCTCAAGCCCTTTGAATACCTTTGGGATGAATCGTGACTTTGACTTCAAAACATGTCTTCTTGCCGAGCAATAGTGTCACACCTCACTAATGATCTTGTGGCTGAATTGGCAAACCCCCACAGCCACGCTCCAAAATCTAGTGGAAATCCTCCCCAGAAGCGTGGAGGCTCAACTCCATATTAATGCCCATGGTTTTGGATTGGGATGTTCAATAAGCACATATAGGCGTGATGGTCAGGTGTCTGCATACTTTTTGCCTCACAGAGTAGATCATATTCAAACCATTGCAGAACATTTGAACATCCCACTGAGCATCATTAAATCCATTATTAAAAAATGAAAAAGAATATGGCACAATTTCAACTCATAGAGGAGGCCATTCACCAAAAGTCAGCAACTGGGTAAAGAGGACATGAGTCAGAAAAGCAACTAAGGTTAACTTTGACGTAGCTGGAGAGAACTAGGTGGGAGAAGCTGGTCAACTCAACCATAAACCAGATACATAAAGCTGAGATTTGTGGTAGAGTGGTGAGCCATATGAAATCCCATTTGGAGTTTGCCAAAAGGCCTGCTGGAGATTTGTGAGTAAATGTTCTCTGGTCAGATGAGACCAGAATTGAACATTTTGGCATTGGCACTAAGCACTACATTTGGTGGAAACCCAACAGTGCTCATCTCCCACAAGAACACTATTCTCTCAGTGAACCATGGTGATGCGCATTACCCATGGCCTCTTGATTGCTCCTCTGACTAATTTATTTTCTACCTGGTTACCACTTCCTCCAGGCAGAGTAGTGCTTGTGACATAATTGTGCAATATATATTCTTTTGGTTTATACTTTGTGTTCATTACTGAAAAGCTGTTTTTCCCCCCTCATCACAGAAATGATGAAAAGGAAGAGGAGATGCTCAGCAGTTTGGTCAGTTGAGTGGAGATGTATCAAAAATTGTTTCCAGAATTACATGAACGATCATAAAATTTAAAACTCTCTCTCAGTGTGCCCAAAGCAAACATCACTGTTGTCAGGCTTGAGGTGGTAACTTGGCATTGTTGTTTGACTGGGTATAGACATTAGTGATGGGACATTAAACTGCCTCCTGCTGCTCGCAAAGGGTTTGTAAAACAAGTCACAAGTCTCATTTCATGACTTTTACCACAGAGAGACACAGAAGTGAATGTGGCACTAGCTTTGATGATGCGGCAGGGGAAGCAAATAAACACCTGGTAAAAATAAATAAATAATTATCT
>JANDJT010000206.1:8008377-8022925 GCA_024331685.1 Stegophilus panzeri | reverse complement strand
TCATATAATAATAAAAGCATCCAGTGAGCGGCAGATCTACCTTGTGGTTGAGAGATCAGATCAGAATGGCCAGACTGGTTCAAGTCGACAAGAAAGCTACGATAACTAAAATAAGCACTCTTTACAACCATGGTGAGCAGAAAAGCATCTCAGAATGCACAAACGTGTTAAAACAGCAAAACCACGTCAGGTTCCACTTCTGTCAGCCAAGAACAGGAATCTAAAGCTACAGCGAGCAACAGGCTCACCAAAACTGGACAGGTGAAGATTAGGAAAAAAACGTCCCCTGGTCATTTTTCCACTTATGAACTATCCAGGTGCTTCCATTAAAGTGGCTGTAAATGTACGTTTCCTTCACCATGTATCGTATCTTCTTTGGTTTCATTGGTTTATTATTCGTTAAATAAGGAAAGAAACACTTCCTGTTATAGGAAAATAACCAACGACAACAGCAGAGGATTTTGAAAGTAAACAACATAAACTTTTCTTTTGGGTTTCATGTTCAATTAATGCATAAGCATTAAACAAAAACAAAACAGGCAGTTAGAAAGTTCACTACAGAAACTGAGAAAGGGTCCTCTGTGTTAAGAGATATTTGGGAGTATTTTTATTTACCTCACAGTGTTGCTGCATGCACTAAGTGGAAAAGCACATTTCTTAGCCACGCTGTAGGATGTCGTACATGAAGAGAATCATTTGCTCAACCTTGAATAATGCCCCATCCGAGAAGCCACTTTTCGCTAAATTAATTTAACCTCCTTTATGCGCGTGCTTGCTTTCAACCTCCATGATATCTCCTTTTTCATCCAACAGCCCTCTGTCCTCTTCAGGTGCTGGTGAAAAATCAACAAGACTCAAAGGTGCTTTATAAACTATAATCGTTCATTTCTAGTAATAATCAAGCGTATTAAATGCTTTTCTTTTTAACGCTACCAGTGGTACTTATAAACCGTTCCTACTATAATGATGTGTTTTTCACCCATTGACAGCAAGTCCATAATCAAATTTGGCTTTGCTCCAATCGGGGAAAAACATGCTGCTGTGTCGCTGTGGCTGAGTTCTGGCAAACCGCCCATAAAAAGATGAACAATCTGGTTTGGGCCATTTTTTTTCCTGCCCTTTTCTGACATCTCTACCATAAGAAATAGTGAAATATACAGGTATTTCAGCAAAATGTCATGGAAGACTTTTAATTAACATTATTTTTTACTCTTGTCTTGGCTGTCTTCCTGTAGAGATCATGTTGGGTAAGGAGCCAGTTTAAAAAACACACTTTCAGCCTAAGAATTTTATGCTGTTTTCATCATTTAATTATTTTCCATTGAATTTTGAACAAAAGATTAGTTTATTTTCATATGTGCCTTCATTTATTTTCACATCATTCATTTTACTTTAATGTGATAATTTGTAACATGATTCATTTTTTTCACGATTTGGGTTTTATTATTTTATTTATTTATTATTTTTTTTTTACATATGACATCTGATTTTTACATGATTTGTTCATTTTTCACACAATTTGTTTATTTTCACATGTTAACATCTCACATGATTCCTTTACATTCACAGGTTCATTTTTCACAATTAATTAATTTCCATATGTCAACTTTGACAGGTTCATTTGTCATATGATTCATGTTCCTTTTTCCCATGATTTTATATTAATTTCACATGTTTCTTTTCCTTGTGTTTGTTTTTTTTACACATGTCGAGCACACGGTTGAATTTTTCTGACATTTTCTCACGTGATTTATACTCATTTACTGTATATTCACATGGTCCCATATTTCACCTAGTGTCGCATGCTCACATGAATTCACGTCGCAATTTCAGGGCATGACGGGCTGAAATGCATCTTCTCACATATTTTTTTTCACATACAATCCCATATTACTTACGCAATCGCATGTGAAATGTATGTGATTTCCCCATAAGGATTTGAGCTTCATCCCAAAACTAAATGGCCTAGCATTGTGTTTTTCTTAGCTTCTGTGCCGGATGGATGATTATTGATCACATTTTTGCCACACTTTCTGACTGCAAATGAAAACGAATAATTACGGGAACCAATCAAGCCACTGAATTAGACCATTTGTTCGATTAAACAACTCCACATGTTGCTTTCACAGCAGTATGATGGAAACAAGCAAGAACCATGAGGGTGAATTTTGATCAAGAAAAGCTAATTGTATGTTTCATTAGAGGGAAATCAATGGCTCGCTTCAGAGACGTTACACTTGGTTTGGTTTGTTTGCGGTGAAAAGATTTCATTTGGGGAATGCGACTCATATTTAGGAGCATGATTTACGCAAATTGGAAACCTATCAATCGAGGCATGAGCATACTGTGACTGATATTACATTGTTAAAATCTATATCAGTAAAGACATACTGCTTACTTTTATTGCTTCTTAAATCCACTCACTTGTTTCGATCTTTGCAGAATGTATTCGCGGTTGTAGTAAATGAAAGTTGAGTAACACAGTGTAAGCTGTGTAATAATCTTTGCATCACAAAACTTACGTATTAAACCTGCTTCCTTCTTCCTCTGCATTAACGCAGTAATCTGCTGAGACAGGAATATGGGCTTTATGCATTGTGTGCAAGGTCATACACCATGTAATTATATTTTGAACCTGCTGGGTAGCTCAAGACAAGCTCATATATCAGAAAAAAAATAAAAATAAACAGCATAGGAGAATGCAGAAATAGAATTGCATTCTCTATTAGGTTGCTAAATCTAATGTCGCTTATGTGCCGTACAAATAATGTGGGATGCATACGAGAGCTGTGAAATAATTTGGCTGGTGGTGAAGTAAGGTGGATAAAAAAAAAGTGTCCATGATTGCTCAATCCATCAGTCCCGGTATTCGGGCCAATTATGCTGCAATTTGCAGAAGGTTGCTTTTGACAATTGTGTGACATCTCAAGTTTAGAACGGCACAAACATATTTCAGCAAAACGATGTGGGAATGTTTTATTTACTTTTTGTTCTTGATTAGAATATCTGCAAAGATGATGTTGGGTAAGGAGCCAGCATGGAAGTAAAAACAATGTTGGCAATTGAACAACTTTGTCACTAGATGTGGCAACTTTTTAGACCCCTTTAGATACTTTAATTCAAGCAAGAAATCTGGCGACTTTTTGAGCAGACTTTAGTGATTGTCCTGCACTTGATATTGTTCTCTAACTCACATCACAGCTGGGGGTTATATAAGTAGAGAGTGTGTAAGGCCTGGCTGAGTTACACTTGCATGAGACTATGTTCCCAATTACCAATAACTGATCACCATTGTTCCCAACTACCAATCACTGATCGCCATTGTTCCCAACAATCATTGATCACTATTGTTCCCAACAATCACTGATAACTATTGTTCCCAACAATCAATCATTGATCACTATTGTTCCCAACAATCACCAATCACTATTGTTCACAACAATCACTGACAACCATTGTTCCCAACAATCAATCATTGATCACCATTGTTCCCAACAATCACTGATCACTATTGTTCCCAACAATCATTGATCACCATTGTTCCCAACAATCAATCATTGATCACTATTGTTCCCAAAAATCACTGATCACCATTGTTCCCAACAATCAATCACTGATCACTATTGTTCCCAACAATCACTGATCACCATTGTTCCCAACAATCACTGATCACTATTGTTCCCAACAATCAATCACTGATCACCATTGTTCCCAACAATCACTGATCACTATTGTTCCCAACAATCAATCACTGATCACCACTGTTCCCAACAATCACTGATAACCATTGTTCCCAACAATCAATCATTGATCACCATTGTTCCCAACAATCACTGATCACCATTGTTCCAACAATCACTGATAACCATTGTTCCCAACAATCAATCATTGATCACCATTGTTCCCAACAATCACTGATAACCATTGTTCCCAACAATCAATCATTGATCACCATTTTTCCCAACAACTAATTACTGATCAACATTTTTCCCAATGATCAATCACTGATCACCATTGTTCCCAACTACTAATCACTGATCACCATTGTTCCCAATGATCAATCACTGATCACCAATGTTCCCAACTACTAATAACTGATCACCATTGTTCCCAACAATTAATCACTGATCACCATTGTTCCCAATAATTAATCACTGATTGACATTGTTCCCAACAATTAATCACTTATTTCAAGTGTTCCTATTGATCAATCACTGATCACTGTTGTTCAAAGCGACCCACCAGTGATCACCATTGTTCTCAATGACCAATCACTGATCACCATTGTTTGCAACAACAAATAAGTGATCCCCATTGTTTCCCAGTAATTAAATCACAGATCACCAATATTCCTAATGACCAATCACTGATCACCATTGTTTCCCAATAACTTATCACTGATCGACATTTTTCCCCACACCCAATCACTGATCAACGTTGTTCCCAGAGAGGAGTTACTGATCACCATTGTCCCCAGTAATTAATCAATGATCACCATTGTTCCTGAATTCTTTTTAGAGATTGCCATCGTTCCCAACTACTAATCACTGGTTACCGTTGTGTCTAATGATCAATCATTGCTCACTATTTTTCCTAACAACCAATCACTATTTTTCCCATTGATTTTTGATAATTGATCACCATTGTTCCCAACAGTTGATCACTTCTCACCATTATTCCCAATGACCAATTACTGATCACCATTGTTGTTTTTTTTTTTACAATGCGCATACTTCTTTGTTCTTTATTTTAAACTCTCCATTCGCAAATATTTCCAAGTAATACAAGCAAAGTTATTCCATCTGTAACCATTTCCTTCATGTCAATTTCCTGACTTTAACAGTACAATTGCTTCATTTTGTCTGCATTCTTGATAGATATGAATTTTGTAAATCCATAAATAGGTACAGTTGTCTTTCTATATATATATATATATATATATAAAAAACCATTATAATCTATTATTTACTAGTCTCATAAAAGTGTCTTCAGAAAATCTTCCTACTTCATGTAAAACATTTTCATATGCAAATGACCAGAGCACTTCAATGTAAATGCAAATTAGTCTGGCGACTTCTAGCCACATTTTGAGCACACATTAGCTACTTTCCCCTGAAAACATTTGGCAACACTGGATAGAGCTTGTGGATTACATATCTCTCATCTCTCCACTAAGAATTCCATTAGCATGGCTCTAACATTCATTCCTAATTAACATTTTCTCATTTTTAGAGGTGGTGCTTTTTTATTTAAAGAGCCATTTCAACACTAAGGTATGCGTTTTCTCCCTCATATATTAAAGCATCAAATCATCATCTGTTTATTTTGAAGCAACACTATTGAATAATTATGTATTAAGCAGCATAAGCTGTCTTTTTTGAAGCGAAATTGTACTGTAATGCTGCCCATTGGTCACCAGGGGACACTCAGGCTACTGAGATCTCAAAGGCATCTCAAAGGGATGAACAGGAGATTGAATGAGAGGTAAGATATGTATTACAGAGAAAAAACCTCCACAGTTAAGGATAATATGTCAGTTAAGACTTAAAACATATCACTCCTACAAAATGTGTCATCAGAAATAAAAATGATGACGAACATACAGTATTCACAGTTCACAATGTAGCCCGCATGGATAGTTTTTCTGGATGTAGCGCTGCTTTAAGTTAACCGAGCTGAGAAAACCTCTGAGCACAAAGACTTTTAAATTATCTATACATGCCTGTGGGCTAATAAACTATCATGTAGGATGTTCCATTAACTAATGAGCCAGCTAACGACTTTAGAAGCACGCTGTAGTGATTGAAAGTATCATGACCATATTAATTAGACAGTGCTAACACCAGCACTAATGTCTGAGGCTGGTGTAGCCCAGTTTTCTGTCAGCATCACCCTGTCCTGACCAGTTGCCCTCACCTCTGCTATTCACCAAGAGGCTAATTATTGTTGCCATGTCCTCGTGTCAATGCAAATTGGATCTTTTGACCTTCCCACGCCGTGGACCTACACTCGGACTGTGTTTACACATGCTCTCTGGCCTGTAATGGAAGGTGTCGAGCTAAAGCTTTAAAAGGTAGTAATTACCTTTAATTGTATGCTGTAGAGGTCAGATAGGTAAATGTGGAATGCTGGTGAACATGCCGAATGGGGAACAGAAAAACCTTTTTGCAGGCTCTGGAGTGTGTCTTTCGGAAATCCGAACCCATCCGATAGTAATTAAAGTTATTGGACGAGCACGTTTTTGGATATTGTCCAAGTAAGAGATGTAGCATGAGAAAGTCTAAATTAGCCAGGATTATGACATTTTATACATGGTATTTCTTTCTTGACTTATATTACCCTTGCTGTACATGATGAGTGTGCACAATTTCACAATTTCACCCACAATTTCACCTCTTCTTACTTTAGAAGCATCAGGTGAACTTTTCCTTGGTGGGAAACGACAAAACCAACAGAAGCACCAGTTCTTCTGTTAAATTCAGGCCAATTTCATTGTGCTGCACTTTGTTAAGGCTTGCTACATCCATAACATGTCAGACTACAACTGCATTTAGTAGCCTATTGGGAAAAAAGGGACACAGCACAAATGTGGTTTATGGCTGTTGTCTCTAGGATACTGTTAGCTGATATCTAGTAGAATTTTTCAAGAATAAATGCACTTATGGTCATGTATCGCATATTGATCATTCTACCAGAGAGCTTTAGTCATATTTGCATTAATTTAATTGAACTATTCTTTCATCGTTTATTCTATTATATTCCATATATAAAACAAAACAAGTGTCATGGAATTTAAAATACAGCAATAGGTGGGAAGCATTTAATGTGCAAGCAGCGAAGGAGAACTTAAGGTCGCATACCACTGCAAATATTTCATCCGCTGTAATGGGAACACTGCTGTTGAATAATCACTAATATATAAGCCTCTCCGAACTTGGGCTGTAAAATCCATGGAACAGGTTCACGCGCAGTTCACTTCCAAATGAAAGGATTTGCATAATGACTGCATGCCTGCGTAAATGGACGTCTGCTTAAATTCATTTCTCCGTTTTGTCAGTTTGAAGGTAATTCTTTTGACAAGCCGTGATGAAGCTGACACTTGGAGAATTGCAAGGCATGTCATATCTGTAGATGCTCCTGCTCCTGCGTGTAGAGCAAACAGAAATCCCATTGATCTGGTTTGATGAAGACCATAAAGAGTGTCAGCAACCCTTAGTCTCCTCGGGAACCCATGGCCGATAGGTGACCTCCATAGGTGGGTCCATAATTGCCATGGAGCTTCAGACTGAATACTCGGGATCTGACTACCTGATTACAGCAATCAGTAAGGCATTCGTACTGATTTTTTATAACAGATTAATCTAGTCATGTGACTTGCTTTAAAGACAAAAGGAAAGTTGTAGATGCCTGAAAATGGAAAATGTTCTTTTGAAGCTTCATTTATCCATAACTGGAAGCCAAATCAAACTGTCAGACTTAATTCCTTAGTATTGCAAGGATACAGAGTCAGTGGTGCCAACATTTATGGTTTGCGCTACGGCATTTTACGATTTTAGACCCCTTGCTTACGTGAGACACACAAAAACTACACTTTTCTGACCAAACATGAATATAAAATTATCAGAAAAGTCAATTCACTGAAGGAGAAAAGATGGAGAACATGGGAGACATTTTCTTCAGGTAGAAGTTACTTTTGTTTTGCTCAGAATTAAAAAAAAAACACAAAACTGTCATAACAAGTAGGTGGGATGTTGGTCTATTTGTTTGTTAATCCTTTCATTCATAATTTGGAACAAGGTTGTGGTTGTGGATGAGAAAGACAAAAAAAAAAAAACCAACACAGTCTGTGATTGCCATTTTTTTTTTTTTTGAGCTAATTATAAAAAAAAAATCGTCTAAGGTTGCCAAGATCTCCTTTTAAGCAAATAATCAGAATAAATCATCTAATCAATTTCAGCAAACATACAGTATGTAATAGCAAGCAAAGGGGAAGCGTAAGTGAAATTTAAAAAATGCGTATTGCAGATACTGCAAATCAGAAAAGCGTGACCACGGTGAACTGTTTTTTTTTTTTAAGCAAGGACTGAGAAAAGTGATCAAAACATGTCTCCGTTTTCCAATGCACAACTGCTTGGGCTAGTTTCAGGTATTTATATGTGTTTATGTGATATTTTTGTGGTGGACACGTAGCTGAAACCTGGCAACCCTGACAGGCGCCAAACATGGCACAAACGCTGTTAGTTTTATTAATTATTCATGCCATCAGTTTATTCTCGTGTTCATTTGCTCACCATTTTACTAGGTTTAATACCCTTTGGAAGGTGGCAAAGACCAGTAATGAGATAAAGACAGGGCTGTGCAGAGAAATGCCTCACTTTTTATGAATCGATTCATATTGATGCTTGATTTTCAAGCTCAATTTTATCAATAAAATTCTATTTCCAACAATGCATCATACATCCTATAGCATTTTAGCATATTCAAGGCCATCGGTCAGAGTACTTGCATTAAACAAATTATAAGCACTTTACGAACTCAGAAACAGAGAGAAAGGAGGAGTAAAAGTGATGTATCGTCCTAGACCCTTTCATATTTAGCTCAGGCGAAGCAAACAATAGGACCAAATTGATCATTTAATGGAGCGTGGCAGCAAAATCCAAAGCAACTCAAAGCAACAAAGCACTTTCGGGTATTGTTCACAGTCAAACAGATAAGTAAAATCAATATCGTGCAATTATCTCACAAGCCAAACTAATCTGTTTGCTTCTTTCTTCTTCCCTTGCGTCGCGTATTTGATTTGACGCCAGATATCTGAAAGAGAACGCCCCTTCCTTTTCTCAAGGAGAGCCGTAAAAAAGTCTTTATGCCGTATCTCCACTTAATTAAAACCGGGGCTTTTATTGATGGCACGTTCTCCGAGCTAACTGATGTCTCATTAATTCATTGCAATGGACTCTACAGGGCAAGAGTATATAGAAGAGGCACACGCACTCACTGGGATTTCAGAACGTGCTTTTTTAAATTTATTTTGAAATGTTGCAATTGCAAACTAAATAAATATTCCTGAATATTCCAAACAAATCTACAGGATATGATTGATTACCACAAACAGTAGTTTCTACCTGAGAAAAATGCAAAAAGCCCCTTTTTTGGGGTTATAACTTACTTATAAAGGAAGTCCTAAGGGCTTCGGTCGAAGCAAACAATAAATATGTATGCAAAAATAAAAGAACTAAATAAAATGTTCCATGTGTACTTAATGCTAAGAAGGTTACTCATTTTTAGTATTGGTATCAACTGATGAGTAAGAAAAACATGCGTATTGTACTCAGTATGAAAACGAATGTAAGTGATCAAGCATTTTTAGGCAAAGTACAAAAGCAGTATGGGTACAAAACAATCAATTAAAGAATTATTGCACAATTATAACATAAAATGACATTTGTACTGGCTGGATTTGGGCACAATGGGTTTCGTTTACAGCTTTGAAAACACATTTCATATTACAGGTAAATCTAATGTGCTATAACATTAGCCGTGAATGGAAGATCGATCGACTTCCACTTTATGTGGAAGTGTAAGGTACAGCTAAAGCACTAGGTTGTGGAAGCAAGCTAGCATTTGGTAAAACTAGCTCTATGAATACACTAGCTAACTTATTTATGTAAGTTAGTTAACAAAGATTAAAGTTGGGATAGGTACAGTAAGCTAGCAATGCAAGGTGAATAAGTAAATAAAAATAAATTTAAAACAAGCTTTTATCATAAAAGATAAAAAGAATTCACATCGAGGCTTGGTTATCTGTAGTGGTTAGGTTACTAGCTGGACACTAGACACTACTATAACTTACTAGCAATTGCTCAACTCACATTACTGTATTTAGCATTTGCTCAAACTAGCTTTATGAACACATTCGCTGGCTTAATTAGCTAAGTTAGTTAACAGAAATGATAGCTAAGTAAATTAAACATAAACATGCTAAAAGACAACATAACAAAGCTCAGTTATCTGTGGCTGTTTAGCTAGTGGGTGGATTACTAGCAAGACTTCAGCTACCGCTAATCCTATAACTTAATAGCAATCATTCGGCTTTCCTGGTTGTAGCTAGGATTAGCTATTAATTTAAAACCCTACAGGAAAATGGCTTTGTTTACACAGCATTATGAGAAAATATGCAATAAAAATATGTTTACAAAAATAGTATTCTAGCATATTCAAATAATACAAATAGTAGTATTCTAGCATATTCTTTTAAATGCAGGGTCTGTTTGCAGGGTCATTTAGCCATTGTAACTCTTTCAAAATAAAAGTTTTAGCAATTTTATCATGTAGTAACCAGTGTCAGGCAAGAATATACGTTATCTGAAGGATTCTTCACTAACAATGACTCTATCTTCCTTTTTCAAATAATTTAAAGGGTTGAAAGTAACAGGATTGATTGGAGACATCATGACGTTTTTTTTTTTGTTTGTTTTTTTTGCTGTTTTGTTCTCCAAACAGTCATTCAGTCAAAATACATTCAATGCTAGAGGATGATATGCAAAACAACAAATGGCACTGCATAGTAAGTGCTATGTGAGCAGCCATCATAATGTGTTTCGAAGATAATTATTCTGGTTGCATATGTATCCACACACACTTTATGCATCCTTAAGCATTTCCTGAGAGACTCAACTGCAGTAAATTGATTTACATAAATTAACAAGACAGATGATTACGGCTGGACTGCATCCTAAAATGAATCCTAGCCCTTGCTCGATATGTTTATGTTTAGCCATCGAGTACACTGCATTGGACCCGCTACTGTCATCTTTTCTCATAATCCTGAAGCGGTGAGGCCGTTCACTGATCATTATGTGCTGGGAATTTCTATCCATCATCCAGAAAATGTTATTACTATCAATGGAACACGAACTCAAAACGTCATCTCATGCCCTTTTCAGAATATTCACGCAGAATATTTGCATTAATCTGTCCTAACCCAGTTGCAATGGAGAAACAGAGCAAGGTACGGCCTGTAAAACACACAACACGCACTGCTGTAGCCATGCCTTCCATTACTACAATAGACCTCAAAGTTCCCAGAATCATAAGAAAGTTCTGCTAACTTTAACTTCTTAGCTGGGAATCCACTACCTGGTCTCTATTCCATCCAACACCGATTACAATTTTACTCATTCATTTCATTAATTCATCTTCAGTAACTCTTTGTATATAAGAAAAAATAATTTTTTTTGGCTTACCTTAGTAATGAATGTTGAAGAAATTTGGACCATATTTTATTATTTGGCTATTAGTTTAGGTTAGTTTAATTTATGACTGTGCACTCTTCAAATAAGACTTATATATTATGGGATGCGTTATTAATCTGCAAATGGTTAATAGGGTAAAATATTATTATTATTTGTTAAAATAAATATCAACCAGTCAGAACACTTCAGGCAGCCCAATTTAAAAAAAAAAAAAAAAAAGCAGCCTACAGACATTTGAGCTTCCATTCATCCATCCATTTTCTGTACCGCTTATCCTACACAGGGTCGCGGGGAGCCTGAATCCTATTCCAAGAGACTCGGGGCACAAGGCAGGGGACAGCCTGGACAGGGTGTCAACCCATCGCATGGCACAATCACACACACTACAGACAATTTAGAAATGCCAATCAGCCTACAATGCATGTCTTTGGACTGGGGGAGGAAACCGGAGTACCCGGAGGAAACCCCCAAAGCACGGGGAGAACATGCAAACTCTGTGCACACAGGGTGGAGGCAAGAATCGAACCACCTGGCAAACGTGCTAACCACTAAGCCACAGTGCTCCCGACATTTAAACAGTCACAAGGTCAGTTGCAGCTTCACTGATGGAACAACAAGTCCAGTCATATTCCTCCAAAAAAAGGTTCTTCAGTTGGCCCCTCTGTGGGAGCCTTAAAAGCTGTATGTTTTGACTTTTAAAGAGTGTTTTCTTTCTAAGTAGAAGCTTTGTAGGAAGCTACTATTCACTAACTACCTGAAGAACGCTCAAGGAACCCTGGATTCTTGAGGAAAGCTGCTGTTGATTTTGAACCCTTTGGCTGAACTATTTATATCCTTATAGCTATATTTTAAAAAAAACAAAAGCCTAAACCTACACCTACATCCCAGATCATGATACTGTGCCAATTTGTCTTTGGAAAGCGTTGGTGAGCGCTTTAGTTGGAGGACATGGAGCTGAGGGGAGGAGGGTGGAGAATCGTTTAGACATTAGGAGTTAGCGAGATCGCAGACATCGATTACAGGAGCATTAGTCAGGTAAGGGGATTAGAATATTGAAATATATGAAGATATTTTTTTCAGCGCTGTCTGCAGGAGCAAGGCTCCTCATTAAAAATTGATCCACAAGATGGCACATGTTGCGTCACTGGCCCGGTGAAGAATTTATTACCTCTGCAGTGCACATGGCTGCATCTATTTATTGGTTCTGAGAGGCAAACAAACAAATCCAGAGAGAATAGAGCGGAAGCAAAGGATGAGGAGTAAGTCAGAATACAGGCACGTACTGCTCCAAGGCCTCCTTGCTTAACGTCAGGTTTGATCACTTACTTGCTGAGCAGGTCCTGTTCTTCCTTTCCTCTCCTTCTCTTCACATCTTTCTCTTTTTATCACCATACGTGACTGGCGAGATTTGATTAACTACCAACGCATATAGAAGAGCTTCGGCATCAGCGGCTTCGGGGAATCGATATATCACAATTCCCTGCCCCTCTCCCACACCTCCACCACCCCAAACTCCAACAAAACAATTAAAGGTTACGCCTTAAGCTCATTACCCACACCAGTGAACATGAAAGCCCATTTTTGCACTGATATCGAGTGTTCTGCGTCTCTGCCTTTGTATTAATTTGGCTTTTCAGTATTATTGGCCCTCTTTAAAAACATTGCAGATGTGTGGCCATGTCTGGTTGTTTGTAATGAATCAGGTGGGGTTCTAGCATGGATTTTATTTCTATGTACATTACACTTGGCCTCCATTGATTTGGCCATGACGTAGCAGCAGAGACAATTTGGAGAACCACCCATCCTTAGAAAAACCATCGGAACAAGAGGTCTTAATTAGAGAAGTCATTGTATTTAAGTGGTACAGAAATGAAATTTTCCATCCAGGATGCCATGAAAAGGGAAATTGATATAACTGGACATTTTTCAAGACTGCTTCCTTTTTTAATACCCATAGCATGTCTGGTGACCAGTACAAACCAATTCCATGAGAATTCCTTTAAAAATTCACAAGACTTATCCCCGCACCCAACCTAAACATTCACAAATTTTGAACTTGTGGGAATTCATACTCATACTATTGCACCAAATTTTTTTCCCCACAGTTGTGCTATTATAATACAGTGGCTTGCATAAGTGTTCACCCCATTCAGATATTTCCACATTTTTAGTGTTACATGGAACCAAAATGGACTAAATTGTGAAGCATGGTGGTGGTGGCATCATGTTTTACCCTTGGCCTCTTCATTGCCTCTCTAACTAATGTCCTTGATTCTGGGAATTTTTGGGAGACCCACATGTGAGAACAGTCTGCCACAGAATTTAACCAGGCTGGAGTTTTTTTGGTAGCTAGATGCAGTCTGTTCAGGATTTTACTATTTTGCAATCACAAAAATGAATGCAAAATAAAGCAAACTCTGCAATATTCGGAGTAGCTTTCAATTTTTCTAAATTACAGCAGATTTTGCGAAGATTTGGGCCAAGACGCATGATGTGATGTCATCACAACACGCATTCAGCCAAAGCCCTCTTCAATTCACGTGCGTCGAACATGAGTAAAGCTAAAAGTTTACATTTACCAACAAACATCACTGTGAAAGACCGTGCAAAACAAAAAATAATTTGGGAAACTGTAATTTTGCCAATTCAAGTAGTTTTCCACAAATAAACCTAAAAAGAAAAACCTCAGCAAGTTGCTTCACACATTTTCAAAAAAGCTGCAGCAAAAATCACAAATCACAAATCAAAAAAAAAAAATGCTGTGAAATCCCGTACGGACTGTAGATGGATGTTCCAAAGCAGTGCTGTCAAATGTTAGAAAAAAAAATGGTATGTAAGGATTGATCCTTTGATTAACTAGATATTATACATAGTATAGAATAATGGAACCAAACGCTATCCAGTGGTGTTGGATATATCTGGTCCAAGTTTCCTTCCACCATTTCCATTCTTGAGTTATGTCACAGATTTGTTCAGTGCTGCCGATTGACAAAGTTTTGGAAAGTTCAGGTTAACGTAAGCTCTCTGATGATCTTGTAGCTATCTTACTTTACAGTACGTGTCCTTTCTTGAGGTTTATCTCATTTTCTGCCAGAGTCTCTATAGAGTTCAGATGAGCTTCTCCAAGAGAAGATGGGGTTCTCATTCACAGAGTCCAATTTCCTTTCTCTTGTCCCCTGTCTCTGACTCTGTCCATTGTGAATAACATTAAAGAGTGATGATAGCAGTAATGTAAGAGGTTCTTGAACAGATAACTTTCTTTCAAACCTTATTTCACACTTTGTATGGTGTTTTTC
>JANDJT010000206.1:7987545-7998662 GCA_024331685.1 Stegophilus panzeri | reverse complement strand
TACCAGGCTCTGATTGTTTAGGAGTCTGATGGTTTGTGGAAAGAAACTATTGCACAGTCTGGATGTTTTGGCCCTGAGGCTTTTGATGCCTTTTCCCAGATGGTAGGAGGGTAAAAAGACCCTGTGAAGGGTTTGTGTGATCATCCACAATGCTTGTTGCTTTTCGAATGCAGATCTATGATGGTGATAAGAGAAACACTGTTGATCTTTTCAGCCGTCCTCACTGTGTGTTGCAGTGACATACAATCCAATACAGTGCAGTTTCTACGTATGTTCTCTATTTTTTATTTTCAGAATAAATCATGTCAGGGTAAAATGACCAAAATCACTTTACATAATTAAACAAGCAAAGAGACATTTAAAATAAAATTTTACATTTTTAACCACTAAAATATTACTAAAATATTACCTTTTAGCCTTTGATTTGTCTGTAATGCTATTGTTTAATTCCACCACTGATCACACTTGCAGTGCCCTCACTAAAATCTATTTAAAATTAATAAACATTTTAGCTAAATTTAACTAACACTTTGATTAGAGTTTATTTATAGCAGATGATTTATTCCAGTGATTTTAATACTAATACTAATAATAATAATAATTATTATTATTATTATTGTTATACAGTTTGTCCACATTTAGCTGTTGTCTGGCCCTGTGTTTCCTTTATAACAGCTGCTACAGGCTTTATTTTATTAACCTGCAGTTTAACTCACAAACCAAGTCCAGCTCAGAAACAAACTTGGAAATAAAACTGTGGAAGTAAAGCTGCTTTGGATTGTCATAGCTTGTTTATTTTGATGTATGATGCCATCGATCTTCCCCAGAGTGCCTGGACCACAAATGATCCAGCATGTCTCAGGTGCCTTTTTGTTCTGTGCAAATAATAAGTCTGGATGGAACGTTTAGGTCGACTTTCATCTGACCACAACACGACCGGTTTGTGTTCCAGTAATGCTTGGCTCAGTTTTTACATGCTAAATTATTATAAGCTGCTTGTTGCAATGGAAAATGTTTTTTTAGATACTTTATTGTTTCAGAGGGAAATTTGTTTCTTTGCATATTCCAAACTGTATGTACGTTGGAGTCGTTACAGTACAACGAAATTGTTTCTTTGCATATCCCAACACCTATTGAGTTTTGGGTCAGAGCGCAGGGTCAGCCATCACACAGCACCCCTGGAGCTGACAGGATTAAGGGTCTTGCTCAAGTACCCAACAGTGATCCTAGATAAGAACCCCAAACTTTCTGGTCAAAAGACCAATGCTCTATCCACTAGGCTACACTGTCCCAGACTGCGGGTCAGCCATCGCATGACACCCCTGAAGCTGACAGGGTTAAGGGTCTTGTTCAGGGACCTAACAGTGACCATACAGTAGAACATGGATTTGAACCCTGGACCTTGTGCTCGAGAGCCTAAAGCTTTACCCACTAAGCTACACTGTCTCTTAATAATGACCAGTGAAGAAATATAAAATAAACTGAGAATAACAGTTATGCCTAATTATGCAAACCACGACCAAAGTCTTGCGGTATGACTGGAGACGAAAAACAATGTGATAAAAATCAAACTAAACAAACGCCCACTCTGTGTAGCTTTCTGCTGCCCCGCATGGTCACTGAGTAGGTGAAAGTTCAGCGAGGAGAGGGGCAGAAATTTGCTACTCTGATAGATTTATTTTGGATTGTAGATACTTTATTGTTCTTGAGGAAAATCTGTTTCTTCACATATCCCAACCTGTATGTAGGTCGTGGGGTTAAAGTGCAGGGTCAGCCGTTCCATGGCGCCCCTGGAGCTGATAGGGTTAAAGGTCTTGCTCAAAGACCCAACAGCGACCATGCAGTATAACCTGGATTCAAACCTGGGTTTCTGTGATCAGAAACCTAAAGCTTTACCCACTGAGCTACACACCCGAGAATAATGTGGCCAAAGGAAAATAACTAGCAGTCTCATCCTGAACTTTGGGGTACCAGTCCTTTGACTATCCCTCAGTGGTACTAGGGATGTGAACACCCCTGAAACAGATGGGAGGAATATCTACTCCTGCCTCAAAGCTGTTGTAACAAACTGCACCAGTGCAGCATCCTTTAAAGAGGAGCTGAGAGGTACCACTGATGATTACCAAGCATTGAAAAGGTAAGACATTCATCACTTTGTAACGGTGTCACGCAGCCAAACCTCATATTTTAATACATTTTAAACAGTAGCATTGGTGTCTTTTTTTTTCCTCCGAAGTATTTGTTCCTGCTTTGCTGAGAATGTTTTTTTTTTATTTCATTTTATGTGCGTTGATGAGCACATAACCATACACACGTACATAACAATTTTTCTCTTTTTTCTCCTTTTTTATTTGTATTTGAAAATGTCCTTTTTCTTTTCTTTACTTTTTCTTTTTTTCTTTATCTTTCTTTCCTTTCATTCTCCCTTTCCCCCTTCCTCTCATTGCAAAGGCTTTTGTCCACAAAAATTGAACGCTGTTGAATTAAAAATAAAAAGTGAAATTATTAGCACGTGAATAATATATGAAGATGTGTAATTTGAACTGAGCAAATACCTCAACTGAAAGTCAAACAGAGGTTTGAACTATTTTATGCAAAGTGTCTATTCATTTAGAAGAAAAAAAGTCAGGTTAGCGCAATCTACAATCAGGCCGCTTTTGTTGGAATTTCAGTAAGGGCAGATTAATAATACATCTTGTAGACTGTGCTCCTTGCACTTATTCCTGATGTTCAGATCTGAAAAGTGTCATAAGCGCGTTCTACCTTTCAGCTATATCACACTCTTGGAATGCATAATTGATACGGCGCACTCAAAGTCAACATTGGTATGCAGAAAGCGGTGAGAGTGCGCAAGTGCAATAAACATGTCAGAGTATGTTAAACTCAGTTATAATTCATATAGCGTTTCATTTTGGCCTACTAAAGAATTAGCATTTTACCAGGCTCGCTAAAAACAAATCAGCCGCAAATTGCGCTACTCAACAGACTGCATTACTTTTCTATCAGCGTTAAATAATTCACAGGCTTTTTGGCGACCAAGTCAATAACTCTAAATCTACATGGAGTGTATGTGTGTGTGAGAGAGTGTGAGTGTGTGTATGCTGTGGTAAATGGGTAAAATGGGTCTGGCTTTGACCTAACGTTCACCCCGGGTTCAACCCGAGTTCAATGCTTTTCAGTACCATCGTGTTTAGTTATGCCCTTAGGGATATAACACCGCCCTACGGCAAGTCTTCGCAATATTACATAACATTACCTCAGCCCGTCTGGCATTACAGCATCTGCTTTAATTAACTACTAGCATGCGTGCTGTGCAAACTTATTACATGAATCACAAGGCGGCGTATTTATGAATATCACTTACACCAGAAGATTGTTTAGACCCATAAAGGCAGATGAGATCAGCGCTAAGCATCGATCATGTACAATCCCGTACACAACCTGCAATATTATACTAGTCCAGTAAGTATTTTGATTGCAGTGCCTTTATGATGGCATGCTATTTTCTAGGTTTTAATCGAAACACTTTTGGCCCTAATGGGACATTTTCACAAGCACAATACCTAATTATAAAGATGCAGTGCTCCAAACTGCAGAATGAAACAACATTCTTTCAAAGTCCATGGAGGACATCATAGGAGACAATATCTTTATCAGAGACACTGCCGACCTGAAGGACCAAATTTTTGATGGATTGTGAAATAAAGTGAGCCGTAAACATTGCAGGTGAGTGCTTGGTCAGCTTATCCTTCAAACTGTCATCATGTTTTCTTTACAGGAGATTGCAACGAATGAATGAAAACATTGGTATTGTTTTATCAATTCATCAAAAACAAAATAGTGAATTGAAAAGATGCAGTGCAATTTTATAAAGGATGCTGGATCAAGTGCTATTTTATAAGCTATGAGCAATGAGGGTGTAAAATTAAAGCAAATTTGCATTGTGTAATGTTATAATTGCAGAAATATATTATCTGTGTACTAGACTCTTATTAGATGCTTTTTCAATGCTTGTAATTGTCTCTGTCATATACACCATTGTATATGTGTATAGGGTCAAAAGTGTAAACATGGCCACCCATATATGGGCCTTCCTGAAATTTTTGCCATGAAGTTGGACGCACAGAATTGTGCAGAATGTCTTTGTATGCCGTAGCATGAAGATTTCCCTTCACTGGAACTAAGGAGCCCAAACCTGTTCCAACATGACAATGCCCTGGTGCACAAAGTAGGTTTATAAAGACAAGGTTTACCAAGGTTCATGTGGAAGAACTCGAGTGGCCTGCACAGAGCCCTGACCCAACCCCCACTGAACACTTTTGGGATGTAATGGACCCCACCCACCCTGGTTGATAGTTGTCATATGATAGGGGAGAGTTACCTAGTAGGTGGGAAGTGGCAAGACCAAATTGGAATAGATAAAAATGATCATTTGTCCATATTTGTGGTATTGACATAAGGGGGTATCTATGAAATCCAACATACTAAATGTCTTGTTCTTGATTCTCCAGCTCTTCTGGTGAATCATGCTTTGGTCAGTCTTGAATTGACCCTGTCATTGCTTTCTAGTCAGCTGCTGTGGTAGCAGTTTATCCTACATAACTCCTTATGTCTTTCCTTGTGAAAGTGTTCTTTGAAACTCACTTCTTTGGGAAATAGTGTGACCATGGGTAAGAACTCCCATTGGTAGTCTCCTGTCCAATATGCTTAGGTTATTTTTTTCCATCAAGGAGAGACCATCAACCAGTGCCTCCTGAACCTGCACTAGAAAGACCTACCCAAGCAAGAGTTGGGACAAAGTGTTTCTGGCAATGACATTTGAGCAAACTTGCATTCTCATTTGTATCAACAGATGCAGTGGTTTCCCTTTGGAGCCCCATTGGAGTGCTGCCTGTAAGTTCTCTGTGCCCATTAAATCCCCCATCGTGGGCATTATCTCTTTGAGGGCCAGGAGCAAATGCACCATTATGCTACAGAAAACCTTTGCAAACCAGTGTGTCAGCTCTTTTATATTCAGGTTGTGGGTTTTATATATTATATTCGCATTTGCCTGCAATGCATCTTCTGCATGTACCACTAGCAAGACCATTGATTTCAGCCCTATGGTTTTCGCATCTGCCATTGCGGCCATTATGCATGCTCTTATACCAGGTCCCAATTTCCCTGCACTCTTGAACACAGCTCCTTTATGAATCTAGTACACTGTGAAATAGCCCAGCTACTCATTTGGGCTGATACACCACAAAATGGGTCAGGCATTCGATCTAATGTATTAGGTGGAGGATAAAACTTGATGCCGAAGAAGAACCACTTTATCCTGGTCAAGGTTGCAGTACATTCCTTGTCATCAAATATAACACACTGAACACTGAAAAAAATAATTTGTGATTTTTTCTTTTACACACACATTATGTTACACAAGCGAGAGAGAGAGAGAGAGAGAGAGAGAGAGAGAGAGAGAGAGAGAAACATTGAATAAGAACAATACCTATTTTGGTATTGTTGTTCAGGGCTTCTATAGACAGCCCTAAAGCAAACTATACTTTTTTTTTATTCCATGTAATCATGTGATGTCAACAGCTAATATAAATAAAACATATTTATTTATCATTTTAAAGAAAATACATTACCGTAATGAAATGTTGACTCAGTTGACATACACCCCCAAGGCCCCCACCCCCCAACACACACACACAAATCAGCAACCTCCATCAATCGATAGACAGTTATTCAATGTACACATTTGTTATTTACAGGCTTGTACAGTATGTTATTTTCTCAATGTAAGTAGCTCAATTTTTTTCTGAACCCATTAAGATTAAAATACATCATGAGCAATTTTTCTTGTTCCAAAGTTAGATGTAATCACCCCACCCCACCCCCCTTCCATGGCTTAGCACTTCTTCTCTCTCTCCAACTAGCATCAAATACAAAAAAAAAGATAAATTAAATAGTTTTCAATTACATTTGATTACATTTAGGTTATTAGATTTTAAATGAATTAGCTTAAATAATTGAATTATGTTTTTATTAATAATTTATTAATAACAAATAATTTATAAAATCAGTTGTCATGATGTTCTAATGTAAATTAGTCCAGAAACTTTATATCTATAATAATCTATGTCATCCAGACTCTAGTGTTATGTGAACCTGACATCAAAAAAACTTCTTGTTACCATAATTCCTTTGTTGTTGACTTAAAAAATAATTTATATCTGTTCATTGGTCATATTGTTTTGTACAACATTCAGTCCTCCGCCTACCAGGGGAGACCTAATTATAATCTCACATGAATCATGGATCTCCTTGTAGATACTTTTCCCCATATACTGTATGAACCTTGTACCCAACCATAGTGTGAACACAGATGGCTGGTTGAGCTGCAGAAGGGTGATATATTTAGGAGCAAGCAGATGGAGGGCGAAAGAAGTTTTCAGTGCTGGGCTTTCAGTGTAATTTCCAGTGGAAACAGTGCTCCGGTCAGTTGGCGATTCACCACCATACACCATCATACACCATCTTGCATATATTCATTATATTCACCCAGAGACTCTCTGGACTCCAGAGTCCAGAGAGTCCTTTGCAGGGAGTGCCAGTGGTCCCTTGCCTGGTTGTGCAACAGCAGGTACAGGACTTGTAATGATCTTTACCAGGTGCACAACTACTCCTGAAAACCTGAGATGTTACACCTTAAGAGGAGACCGACTGGGAAATGTGGTACTACTTGTCTTCACTAACCTCTTTATCCTGGTAATGGTGGATCCAGAGCCAATCTAGGTAACACTGGGTGCAAGTCGAGAGAGTTTACCCTGGATGGAACACCAGTCAATCACATGCCAAACCTAAGCTCAGGATTGAACCCAAGACCCTGGAGCTACCTGTTGTTTCCTGTGCTGCCATTTTAAAGGTATGAAAAATTTATTGCTTACAAAGGTCCGGCTAAACAACTAACATAGCTGAATGGTGACTATTAATGATATGGCTATAAATAGTGGCTCTTTCCATTAACGTTTTTGACTCTCCCATTAGGGGACATGGTGGTTAGTGGTTAGCACTGTTGCTTCGCACCTCCAGTGTTTGGGGTTTGAATCCCGTTTCTACCCCCTTTGTGCAGAGCTTGCTTTGGGGGTTTCCTTCGGGTACTCCGGTCTCCTCTCCTAGTCCAAAGACGTGTGTTGTACGCTAATTTGCATTCCCAAATTGTCGGTAGTGTGTAAATGTGTGCGTGACTGTGCCCTGCAATGGGTTGGCCAGTCCAGGGTGTCCCCCGTCTTGTGTCCCGAGTTTCCTGGGATAGGCTCCAGGCTCCCCGCGATCCTGTGTAGGATAAGCAGTACAGAAAATATATGGATGTGTGGATGTACTCTCCCATTTCTGACCTAGTGTCTCTAACCCTGTAGCTGGTCTGATCACTGTTCTGATAAGCTTCCTTCAGCTGAATATGTACTATACATACTATGTATGGTAAATGCATGTGAATGGATAAACCTCAACAGAGGATCTCCTACAGAAGCCGAGCTGGTTCATGTTTAAAAAACTAGAGTCACTGAACTACAGCTAAATTATTTAATACATTTAGCAGCTCTTCTACAGCATTTCTTTCTTTTTTTTTTTAAGTACTTAAATTGGTGGGTCATATCTGGACGGTCGTCCCTGACCTAGATGCTGGATTAATCCAACATCACAATCTGAAATTTTCTTGTTTCTGGTACTGAATTTTCTTGTTTCTCTATTTCACCAGACAGCCACAGGCCTTGACGTTAATATTGCTAATTTGTGAATGAAGTATTACAAATAGCGTGCACAGTTAGTGAGTATGTTGCAGCTGATTTACAAAAACACTTGTGTCGCATGTAAATTAGAGTGAGGAAAAGATGCTTGAATGAGCTTCTGACCTCAGAGAGAGCTCCTTTTTGGAGTACACCTAACCTTTGCAGACATATGCATAATTAATCATCAAGTATAATCCCAAATGAACGTTGATAAACGTTAAACATAAAATTATAGCGTGTAGACATAATTATGCGTTATGTTAATGTTAAGAAAAAAACTTCCAAAAAACCTAATTGAATTCCTACCGTTTGGTCATATTAATATGTGTACGCAATCTCAGTTTCCAAAGTGACTTTCAAGCCTATTATCAAGTGCTAATGATATTTCAGCTAAATGAATCTATTAAAATGTCTCAACTGGCAGACTACACTATATAAGACGTGTTATTTTGCTTATTTAGTTATTCAGGTTACATCATGTTAGACTGTTATGTATGGTATGTTGTTACAGGAGTCTGAATCCCACTAAAAGTAGGGGTTTAAGGGGTTAAATTAATTACAATTTGGGAGATTCAGCTCTGACATGAGTTTAAAGGTCCCATTACATACCTAGGTGGAACTCCTGGTGTGAATGTCTGTTGATGAGTGACAGTGACAAAGCAGCAGCGGGTTCACACCACTGCGGCAGGTCTGCACAGGTACAGCTCAAGCTATCCATCTTCCTCTGAAACAGGAAACAGGGAAAAATAAAGGGGAGCAAGACAGCGATTTGTCCTTGTGTGTCACAGAGGCGGTCAGATCGAGGTGTGTGTGTGTGTATGTGTGTGGGTAAGAAAGAGCTAGAAAGTGAAAAAGTGAGAAAGATAATCCCAACTATAGATCACTGCCATTGGCCCATGAGTGCACGCAAGCACACATTAGCATGCATAAGCTTTGTACGCGTGTGAAATTGTTCTACTTAAGAGCAATCTTTCACCGTGACAAGCCATTTAAGGAAAAACCGGGATGCCATTTTAATTTCCACTGCAACTACCTTTATAGCATGGCTCAGCTTGCGATGTTGTTGCGGCATGTCTTCTGAAAATGTTTTTGTTTTCGGATGTGCATTGTTTTTTTGGACTTAGGGCCATTCACTGTGAGGGTTTGGTACGTTTGGTCTAGTGTGAAAACAGTTTTCGAGCCAGGGAGCAGCCCTGAGAACTGACCGCTGGTCCTCTTGATAATGGTGGTCTGGGGCTTGCTTCCAGTGAACCACGGTGCAGTCAGCATCAGGTGTGAAAGTAGCCGCTTGCAGCACTGCATGCTGAGTAATGTGATTGGTTGAACTTGTCAAACTTGACATGTCTCCCTGTTTACATGTCTCCCTGTTCCCTGACATTACTTCATGTCTCCCTGTTTCAATTTTCACGATGGCAGAGAAAGGGTTATAGTGGTCAGTGAGGGAGTTGGAACCAGACTGTCATAGGACTGGAGCACTGTAATTAGCTCACCTATGTGGTGTGCGTACTTGCATCGAGAGCATCATGAAAAATGCACTTATAGAACCTGCTGGCCTGCATGGCTAAAAATCTTCTTATATAAATAAATACAGCACCTGGTTTGCAGTATTCCTGCATGATGAGATGCCACACAACCAAAAAGCGCTGCTCTGCATGCACAAAAGTGACATATGGAACTGCACAATCGATCCAATTGTTCTGTGTCAAAAAGCAAACCTGTGATTTCCTCCAACTGTGATTTCCTCCATCTGTGATTTCCTCCACCTGTGATTTCCTCCAAGTGATGTCACTTCATTTTGAACGCGTAAGAAATGCTATGACCACTATTTTTAAAAATAACTATCTGTAATTTTGAATGCTAGCTGTGTCATAAGATCCTGTTGCATATTGATCCATAGTTTATATATGGTGATTAGTTTGGCTTTGTTTTCGAAATGTCTGTCCTTCCATCAGTTTTGCAATGGAATAGTTTGTAAGCACATTTCCCCTTACTGTTGGTGATGATGATGGCATTCTCAGGTGAAAAAACAAACAAACCCAAAACAACAAACCTAAGAGCAATCTTTCATTGTGGCAAGCCATCTAAAGGGAAATAGCATGTATACAGCATGTATTTTCCAAAAACATATTTTTTGGACATATTCTTCTGATATCAGGTGACAACACCAATTTGAGTCTGCTGTGTTCTCATATGAGTTCAAATAGACTCACTAACCACTTACATAGGAACGTCATACTAATAATAGGTAGGACCCTCCACCCTCTCAAAACAGTCTCAATTATTCGTGTCATGGATGCTGGAAACATTCCTTTGAGATTCTGGTTCATGCAACTTGATTGCATCACATAATTGTTGCAGATTTGTCAGCTTCATGCTGACAAGGTCTGGTGCCTGGATAGGCAAGAACATTGTCATATTCATGGAAAATGTTGCATTATTATGCAGGAAATAGCTGTTATCCAGACATCCATTTTTCCATACCACTTATCTTACACAGGGTAACAGAGGATCCTGGGGTCTATCCCAGAGAACTTGTGGAACAAGGCGGTGGACACCCTGGACGGGGTGCCAACCCATTGTTGGGCACAATCACACACATTTACACATTTGGAAAAGCCAATCAGCCTACAATGCATGCCTTTGGACTGGGGGAGGAACCGGAGAACCCAGAAGAAACCCCCAAAGCATGGGTAGAAAATGCAAACTCTGTGCACACCCCCAGCCCTGGAGGTGTGAGTCAAATGTGCTACCACTAAGCCACCATGCCTGCTCACACCAACTCATGAGGTAAAAAACT
The DNA here is from genome assembly GCA_024331685.1 of Stegophilus panzeri. NCBI lineage: Eukaryota > Metazoa > Chordata > Actinopteri > Siluriformes > Trichomycteridae > Stegophilus > Stegophilus panzeri. The sequence goes on along the minus strand of JANDJT010000206.1, from coordinate 7,988,090 downwards.
TCCCCAGGGTGTAAGGGATTGACATGTCTATCAGTTACTTCCCATTGGCAGACAAGTGCAAAAACAGATGCCTATCTGAAGAGGAAAAGGTGCTCTTGATGCTAAACAAAATATTTGAAAAAATTGTTTAATCATTGTGTGTACCACTCTTTCAATTACAACTGAAAATCTGTGAATTTGTATGGTGATCAGGAAACACGTATATACAGTGCCCTCCACTAATATTGGCACCCTTGGAAATATGAGCAAAGAATGCTATGAAAAATTGTCTTTATTGTCTTTTTTAAGCTTTTGATCTTTTGTTAAAAAAATTCACAAAAATACACTTCTCTCATGGATATCAAACAACTGCAAACAAAACACAGGTTTATAAAAAATATCTTTGTTAAATATAGTTGTGCAACAATTATTGGCACTCTTTTAGACAATACCTCCCTTTGTCAAGATAACAACTTCTTCTCCTTATAAAAGTCTTCTCCTATAATGCCTGATGAGGTTGGAGAATACATGGCAAGGGATCTGAGACCATTCCTCCATACAGAATC
>JANDJT010000206.1:7960013-7973737 GCA_024331685.1 Stegophilus panzeri | reverse complement strand
GTATCCTGGTATCCGGTCTGTTTTCGATCACATAACAGTACCTCTGAAGATAGGAGAAGTTTTCTGGAGCTTGTAGGGATGAGCACACACCATTATGTACTAATTAAAATTCATAGAATGAAATAAGGATACATCTATCTCGTTTGACCTTAAAATGTGTGCTAAAAGCTTTACGTGCGTCTTCTTCACAGGGTGATCAATTAAGCGTATGAGGTGGGTTTTTTTTCACAGTGTAGAATTTTAAAAACAGCGATAGGGTGCCAATACTTTCATCTAAAAACGAAGATACAGAGAACTGAGTGTAACGCTTGTCTGTCAAAATTAAAATACGACAAATCAGACAAAAAGTTGCACACTTTCTTTGACTATATTTGAAAATAACTAGACCCGATATAAGGCTCCATTTTGTTATACTCTATGGAGTGAGCAAACGCAGTTAATAGGAAACCATTTAGGATTCACTTGAAGATGGCAGATTTTTTGTGGGTTATGGGTAAGAGATACAAAATCGAGTGGTTTAAAAACATCTGTAATATTTAGCGTTTTATTAACTTCCATGATTTCCTTTTAGTTATGTTTTCATGCACTAATTCAAATTTGCATAAAAGAAATTAACAACAAGAAAAATAACATTTTCTTCTATCTGTCCCAATACAGTATATATGTCTTTCATAAGAGTAGGCTTGCCTGGACAGGTGCCTATGAAGAAAAAGCGGAGAGAGATGATGGATGAAAGAGGACAGCATGCAGCCGCATGTGAGATGGGGTTTGTACAGGGATCATCACACTGTTAGCTGCCTGTCTACCCTTCATTACACCTCTGACACACAAACACACACATCCATATTCATTCAATCTCAGTGTATCATAATATAATGCAAAGCAAAAAAAACGAACAAAAAAAAAAACCCAGCCTGGTTTCAGTTCGATTCAAAACACAGACACAGACATGCAATCTGAAAAAATAATAAGGCCGTGTATTCATCGTAGAGGCAGTCTGCCTTTCATTTTCTCTCCATTTTGTTCTCTTTTTTGTCTTTGGATCCTAGCAGGGCTGATGGTAGCCCTGATGCATAATGTATTCTAATAATTCTAAGAAGTGAGGGTGATGTTGGAGTTCACACAAGAAACATGAGATGCAACCAACCTTGAGTGGTCGGGGCCTCTAGGATTAAATTCATGATGTGAATCTACAACTGCTCCAACTAGGGGGAAATAAAAAGAAGCAAAGCTGCTATAACACAAAACAGCAAGTAATCACTGAGTTGAGCAATGTCAACCCTTAGGGACAGTAACTAAAGCACTGAAACTAAATCACAGATTATAAACAGAGAGAGAAGGAATTCCCAAAAATGGGAATTGCAACAATTGCTAATAGAGGCCCATTGGGGCAGGAATCATGCTGCCTCATGCTCGGGGGAAGGAGCAACAACATACCAATGAGAATGACAGGGTTGAGTTTTTCGGCTAAATTGGGCTAGTTTAAAAATACTTAAATAGGGGTCGACTGATAGTGGATTTTACAGATACAGATAACTAAGTTGGGTTGTACCTGCTGATAACCGATATTTTTTAAAATTGATACTGAATGAAAACATAACACTCAAAGTAAAATATTGCAGAACTTTATTACAAAAATAAACAGTACTGAAAATATACTGTACTTCCATCCATCCATCCATTTTCTATACCACTTATCCTACTGGGTCATGGGGAACCTGGAGCCTATCTCAGGGAGCATCGGGCACAAGGTCAGGTGTCAGTCTATTGCAGGACACATTCACATACACATTCACACACTACGGAAACTTTGGACACGCCAACCAGCCTACCATGCAGGTCTTTGGTCTGGGAGTGGAAACCAGAGTACACAGAGGAAACCCCCGCTGCACAGGGAGAATATGCAAACACACACAGGGCAGCATCAGGAATCGAACCCCCAACCCTGGACATGTGACGCGAACGTGTTAACCACTAAGCCACAGTGCATCCAATGTACTGTACTTTTTAAAATGAAATAAATACATATTATACATATATACTATAAATATTAAAGTAAATAAAAGATATACATCCAAATTGAACCAAAACATAGCATTCAGTAGCAGTGGTGGCTTAGCGGTTAAGACTCTGGATTACTGATTAGATAGTCAGGGTTCAAACCCTGGCACTGCCAAGCTGCTACTAATGGGCACTTAACCTTCTCTACTCCAGGAGTACTGTATCATGGCTGAGCCTTTGTTCTGACCCCAACTTCCAAGAAAAGAATCTCACTGTGTTGTAATGTATATAAATAAAAGACTCATTATCATTAACTAATAAAAATAGAGACTTCCAAAGTGAATTAAAAAAAAACCAAACACTTCAAATAATGCAACAAAATTTGCCAATGACATTTTTTATTTCACCTCTAGAGGCCGCTTTCATATTGTATAAGGACATTGGACCCTTCTCAGTCAAAACCGATCAATCAGTCGACCTCTAGCCTCCAAGAGCTTGTTTGAAAGCAAAAAATTGGAATGAAATTTAATACATATCTACAAACAAAGGCAAAGTGTATCTGTAAACTTATGGCTATGATGTACAGAACAATTTCGATTGTAAGATATATTGCAAAAATCTGGAGAGAGAAAACGGAGTTATGGAATGTATAATGACCGTACATCAGAAATGCGTGCACACCACGGTGACCTTGTTTAACAAATACATGTGTCGAAATACACGTGTTTAATTCTTTGATGTTATTTTTATTGCACTGATAAATATGATCAGAATATTATGTCAGCGCCAACTGCAGAACAATGGTTTGCCAGTGTAGTTATAGATGATATTCTAGAATGATAATCTTGAGTGATTGATTGAGTCACTGAACTAGGGAACCCATCCTCTTCTGGGTAACACTCGGATACTGTGGTTATAAATCATTACAGAATGTATTGTATGTCTAGAAAAGTATAGTCAAAAAGTATTTCAGTGTTACATTTGGATCCCTCAAACAGATCATTCGCCTCATGTATTCCTGTTTAATACATATTATCTCAGAGAAGGAATTTTTTTAACTGAAATTGTTGAAATCTTGATTTAAAGCATGTTAAAAATCCTTTGTTTAATTTGTGTTTCTATGTGCAGCTGAAACAGCATGAGAATGCCTCAACTCCTGTATTTTAATAAGAGACACAACATGATCTGGAGCGTGTCCAGTATCCCCAGCACAGGAGGTCACTTCAAACTCATTGTCATGGCTCCCAGCCAGCATTTTGAGTCATCAGGAAAGTGTTTTTCATGCGCATGTTCCACTCAGGAACATAAAAACAAAGCAGGCAGTAATTTCTCTTCCCTTGCTGATAAAGTGTCCAGAGCTTTTTGGTTTAGTTGTTGATTGCACAGAGTAGCTTGGTCAAAGACATAATGGCTTGAAGGTCAGGCCAGTTCGGTATTTAAAGGAAATCTCCATCCTTGAACACATTACATACATTTATATTGAAATATTTGTTCAGCGATTGTTGGTTGGTGCTGGATTTTCATTATACCTTTGAAAAGTTTGAGGTTGTTGATGTGACAGTGAAAAAGAGCAAGAGCTTCTTTTTCCACTCACTATTTTCCAGCAATGCTCTATTAACGTAGGCGTAGTGGAGACAACAAACAGACGGCTAGTGAGCGAGCTACAAGATGACAAGTGCCATGGTGTTGATGTCGGTATTAGCATGAAAGTTGAAGCATTAGAAGCTTTAGGAGGTGAGATATCCAGACAGACTAAAGGACTAAAGCGACCGTCCATCACTCTTTAGGAAGGGACGAAGTAAGAGCTAAATCCTACTGCCACCACTATCAGCAGGTAGTTGAACTGCTTTGTGGATGTGTGACTGTTAAATGGTCAAATTTGTTACAAAATAATTTTCGGGTGAAATTGAAGATCACACAATTTTGGCTTAGTTAATAGTGTACTACTGTAATTCTACTTAGTAATTAACCAGTGTTCCTTAACCATTAGTTATAACATAAGTGTTAAAGTCACTTAAGAGTAACTATTCACTGGCGTTTGCTTAGGATCTCCATATTCATTTGTTAATCACAGAAGAGTAAAGACTTACAAGCAAATCTGTGGCATGTCTATAAACACATCCTCTGAAGTATTTCAAAATTTGATATATTTATACAACATTAACCCAGGTAAAAACTGTGGAAAATGGCTTGCTTCATTTGTTTGACTTTCCCACACCACACAAGCTTCGGTTTCTGCTCTTTAAAGTATGCCCCAGGATGCCTTTAATTGGTGCAATGCTTATGTCGAGGGTGTGTTTAAACAGGCTGACACGCATTAGGAAAATAACCCGATGTCCTCTCCACAGGGAGACGAGTGGTGATGTGGAGCGTAGGTGAGCGTGTTATATAATTAAAATGTACCGACGACCTCTGATCCCACAGCAGGAGGAGAAAAAAGTCATTAAAAAGTGTCCTTCTGTTGCCTAAGTGTAGACTACCAGTAAACAGATACATTTTTTATCTCTACAAACTACAATATTAATTCTTAAATCTCACATCACATTTTGTATGGGTGAGAAAAACAGAAGGCACCCCTATGTGATAGAGGTAAATGAATAATACAATAATAATACAAAGGAAGGAATACCTAATCTCTACCACAACAACAACAACACAATCTGTCTATTCCAAATTTGTAGATATTTATAACTCATTTTAAACAATTGGCTATAACAATGTGGCTTGAATAGTAAACGATAAGACAACTCAAAGGTTTATATTCATGCATTCATTGTAATACATTAACTTTTCTATACAGGGACACGAATAGTGGATGCTCCAGATAAATGGAATAAAGACATGTGTAATTGTTGATAAGTTTTGAGTGAGTCATAACATTAAATCCACCTGCTGAATATTGTGTAGGTCCCCTTGTGCCAAAAAAACAGCTCTGATCCGTCGAGGCATGGACTCCACAAGACCTTTGAGGGTGTGCTTTGGTATCTGGCAAAAAAACGACGTTAGTTGCAGATCCTTTAAGTCCTGTAAGTTGCAAGGTCGGGCCTCCATGGATCCGACTTGTTTGTCCAGCACATCCCACAGATGCTCGATTGGAATGAGATCTGGGGAATTTGTAGGCCAAGTCAACACCTTGAACTCTTTGTTATCATGTTCATCAAACCATTCCTGAACAATTTTTGCAGTGTGGCAGGGAGCATTATCCTGCTGAAAGAAGCCACTGTGTGTTCTTACACCTTTCTATCATAGCCAGCATGAACTTTTTCAGCAATTTGTGCTACAGTAGCTCTTCTGTGGGATCGGACCCGACAGGCTAGCCTTCGCTCCCCATGCGCATCAATGAGTAACAATTTGTAACAATAAAATTTGTAACAAAAAACCCCGCCTCTGGTCTTCATTAGCAATGTGTACTTTGACCCGCCCTCAAACACTACAGTTGAGGTTGCATCCTGAAAGAGTTACTGTAGGTTCATGACTAGACATTGTTTTCTGTGCTGCAAAAGCAAAACCACTTTGCACGGCCTCCCAAAGGATGAGGATGTAAAGCGTCAGTGGTTAGAATTCATTTTAAAAGGATACCACAGCAGTTCAACTCCCGACCTTCGTTTCTGTTCAACGCGAGATTTGTGAAACAATTATTCATTAAAGATGGGGCTGTACCCATTTTATTTGGACCATCTTGCGCCTCCGGATCACAGACTGTAAGTATGATTAATTATTTATGTATATATTTTCTTTCGAGTGTTCCAAATGCGTAGTTTTGTGTTGTATACGTGTACAGCCAGTGCAGTACTCTGCTAACCAGCTAACTCATGTTATTGCCATACTATATATAAACTTAACACTGAGAAACCTCCTGTTCTCGTTGTGATTGCAATGGTGGCTCGGGTTGATCTTCCGATGTATCACTATTGGACTCGGGCTCAAATTGATAAGGTAAAACTGAAATTTAGATGTGGTAAATTGGGCGTTTCCTTTCCAACACGCGCTGTAAGCGGTAGACCAATCACAACAGACTGGGACATCTGTCCAATCAGAGCAGAGTAGGCTCTCTGAAAGGAGGAGTTTAGAATGAATGGTTAATACTCTTGAGCGAGTAATTTGTGACAAAAAAGACGTAATGCTGCAATGTAAATTATGAGAAAATTAAAGTGTTTTTTGACCTTGAACGTATGTAAACCTATTGTATGAGTCCTCTAAAACAAAATTTTATACGGAATATATATGGCACAATAGGTGCACTTTAATCTTTCTAACATGGAAAGTAATAATCAAGGTTATAGTGGCAATATTGTGCAAATTGTCTCTATTGGACTATCAGATAATTATAAGCATGCGTTGTGACTCTATGTGATCAAATACATTTTATTAGCATGATGAAATAAGTTGAAATTCAGGACATCAGGTTTAAAAGACAGGATTTTCTTTAGCAGAGCCAGTTATAACATATTAATGAGTTTGTAACTTCTTTTCAGTGCTTGTCAACTCACATTTAACCACATACCGAATGAAAACAAAGACTTGAAAAGAAGCAACACTGGCTGTTGTCACACCAAAGCATCATTAAGCTTTGTCAAAAGACCAAAAACAATGAGCTTTATAAAATCATGACTCATTTTTGAGTATTTACTATATATACTGTTATCGTAGAATATGTAAACTTATTAAGCCGTCTACAGGTCTGCTTAATTGTATTGGTTTCCACTCTGCATCAGACTTTAAGACCTTACAGTAACCTCCACTCCCTAAAAAAAGACACACGAAAAGAGTCTGAATCCAGAATCAATAGCAGCGTCTGAACACAGAGAGAGACATAACTTCCACTGACGCCAGAGGGGCCAGAGCTTTCAGGAAACCTCTCAGTGAGCATGGAGACGCGAAGAAAAAAAAGAGTAGGCACTAGAGGAGTCGTTAAAAGAAGTCAGAATTCGAATGGACATGCAGTTAGGGAAAGCTAGGTGGGGACCAAGTAGTATGTGACTTGAATTGTAATTAGAATTTGAAATCTAAGATATATATATCTTAGATTTCAAATATTGATTGTGTGTTGATTAATTTTCTGTAAATCATTGCATTCTGTTTTTTATTTACATTTGTTTACATTTTACACAGCGTCCCAACCTTTTTTTGGAATTGGGGTTGTACCTTAAAGGTTTGCACGTGTGGAAGCCTTGTATATGACGAACCACCGCAACAACAACAGGCAATCTCAGATATTTACTTACTTCCAGCCATTTTTATCAGACAGCATCAGGCTCCTCATGTAGTTCAGTTCACTGACACCATTTGCCGATAAGCATCTTGTACTCAACAATTGTAATCTGTTTTCCTTCTTTGGAGGATTAAGTTATTTTAACATCTGCCATTTCACTGTAATGCAAGAGGATCATGTGATCATAGAGGAGTGTAACAATTTCTCAACCCGATCTCATGCAAGATGTTTGGAAATTCTCAGGAGTAAAAAGTATATTGTCGGATTCCATATACAGCAAACGAAATTTTTGTGACCGCTAATCTTCACTTCACCTTGACATTGTTCAGCTAACCTACTAATTAGTTATCTACAAGATGCAAATCAAAATTTAATGTTCTTTCATTTTTTTTTCTTTCTTTTTTTTTCAATAATCCTGCCATTGCACATGCTATACATTACACAAATTGAGATGTCAACTGTTGCAACTCTTGTGATTACTCATGTAGTGTCAATATAATGTTTAAAATAAGGTTATATCTTCATTAAAAAAAAAAGCAAAGTGTAACGTCCTTTATCTGATATTAAATACCCGTGTGTTCACTGTATGTGGTTCTTGTACACCTCAATAGGTGGCATTAATATCTGACCTGTAATGAGAATTTGGTCATATTTGAGACATTTATGCTAATTAGCATGGAGAGAAATTGCAAACGGTCTGCCCGGTTTATGTTTCCGTCTAAATGCTTTCCTTATAGCCTTTCGGCTGTTTCTCTGCACATGAAATATTACCAGGGATTGTAATAAATCTCTGTCTAATTTAGATTTATGACAGTTTCACAGGCTATGCAAGAGGTCGCTGAAATATAGATACAAATAATGGGATGATGACCTTATAATAAACAGTTGTCTCAACTCAGCCTTAAGTGCTGTGAGCATTGTTAGTGCTCTGATATTTGCATTAGGAGAACTAATTACACCTGCATAATAGCTTAATTTGTCTTGATTTCGTAGCGTAAGTAATGGCCGCAGAGAATGCAAATGGCTCTTGCAATGTCTCATTTTTATCTAATTATTGCTTCTTCTATGCACTTCTGTGTGCTGAAATGATATGCATATCTCATATGCAGAGACCTTCTTATATAATCAGTGATGTGTGAATAGATCTGCTTGGGATCTAAGTATGTGAGTGTAAAAGGATAAATGAAATATTATGAAATATTAATGGTCAAATTGTATTCACCAACCATGATTACATCAGCGCTCACTAAAATAAATGATTGAAATAATGCATACGGCATATTAAACTGTACTATCTTTATCAAGTGTTGTTATTAAAAGCTTTATTCAAGTTCAACAGCTATGACAATATTTATGCAGGGAAAGTTCCTCATATTCAGAATCTTAGTATTGATATTTTGGGCCCTTACATACTTCAATATTTTTTCTAGTTAATTTTCTTCTGAATTACACTTAAGTGGTCTAAGACTCCCATTTAGATATCTTCTTTTGTATGTAAGAAGAAGGGATTTTGGAAGAAACCAATGACCCAAGAGTGCACATTCAGCACTAAGTGTTCTATCTCACTGCACGTTCAACCTTTACAATCACATATTATTATATAACACCACTAAGACAAATGGCTCAAATATATCAGACATAAAAATGGCAACGTTCACAGTCCAAATGATAGTTGGGAGGAAAGGGTTTCGAAAGAAAAGGATGCCAGAAAAGTGTCTAGTCAGCAGCGAGTAGTTATTGGATACTCAGAGAAGATCGAGTATTCAATATCTGCTCATTCCCAAAGGCCTCAATGTCAATCTCAGCACTAGTGTAGCTGATTTGGGTGGTCAACGCTGATATCTGTAAAAGCCATCTGACTCGACTCCTTTTCTAAGTAATTGATGTGTCTCACAGGGTTTAGATGGAAATGTTCTGCAAGACAGACACATTCTCAATCAATATCAGCCTCAGTGTAAGATATATCTTACCTTTAGAAGGGCAGGAACCTTGAGGGAAAAGGGATTTATTATATTCTATATGATGCAAAGTCTATATAATTCATAACAGTGTTCACGTTCTGATTTTGAAGGGAATTCCAATTCATAAACCATCAGCCAATGGACATCACTGGTTTTTTGTTTTGGTGTGTATGTGTGTGTGTGTGTGTGTGTGTGTGTGTGTGTGTGTGTGTGTGTGTGTGTGAGTTTTGCAACATATTAAATCATTACAAAATGAGAATGAACAATTAACAGTCAATCAAACAGAGGGTTGTTTGGGTTTTTCCTAATTTCCTAACAGGTTTCTACTTGGAGGTTTCTCTGAAGGAGTATAGATTTCCAGCTGGAGAGGAGAATGCATCTGATACTTGAGCCTACTGTAGGATTCAAGAGGAACAATGCTGGATCCATTCCGCCAGTGGAGCCATTGACTTTGCACAGCTTTGTGAGGGGTCTTGGGAGTATACTAATCCAGTCTTGATGTGTTTTGCAGATTTGAAGAAGGCCTATAATTGTGTGCCTCAGCATTTGTTGGGGGAGGTACTGCAGAAGGACTACTTCTTGTGGTGTAGTCTCTTTCTTGATGTTTAGTTGAAATCTTTTAAGGTGGGTGTTGGGATATGTTCCTTGTATCCATTCCTGTCTATGTTTTTCAAGGTTGGAGACTTGTCCGGTACTGGCTGCTAGAGGCAACATTCCTGTTACTTGCCAATTATGTTGTTCTCGTGCCACAGTCTGAAGTGATCCACCAAATATGAAGCGACTAGAAAAATCTGTACCTTCAAGTCTGAGTCCATGGTCCATGGGATGCTCCATTCAGGTGAGGAAGAGACCTTACCCCTGGTGGTGGAGTTTAAGGATGTTGCAAACTTATTCAAAAGTCAAGGAAATGACTGCGTGTGAGATTGATCAATCAGATTGTGAACAGCACAGTTACAGTTGCTGTACTGGTCTGTAGTGGTGACGTCTAGGCTGACTTTCTCACTGCAAGCAGGAAAAGGTGAATGAAATGAATGCCTGAATGTAGGAATAAATGTACTTGTTAAAGAAGGGTTCTTTAAAGGTAGTTTGTGTTGTTAAGGATTCTTTTTGCTTAAAAAGGAAACTCTTTGGTAAAAGCATCCCACAGAGGTTCAGAATAAAAGGCTGGAACTTGAAGGCTGGTGTATACCTCTTCATTGAAGCATATTTGCATATTTGTGTCGCAAGTTACAGAGCGGGTTTATGGGTAAGTTTAACACACAGAGGTGCACTGACAGGCTGACATGCAGTTCAAAATCCAACCTGCACATTTTGTGATGTGCATCAACCAGCATTAAGGTGGATGCTGCTTAGTTAAGGTGTATTTGGTTGTGTACTGAGAAATGTGATGAGACGTTGTGACTTCCAGGTTTTTTCAAGGGTTCCGGAGTATTATTGCCGATAAAATTCTTTAGTGTGACTGCAAACCTGACATCGGTCTGTTGCAGCACTATAATAAGCATCCGAAAAGTGCTGATGTGCAACAAGATAAAGCAGACAAAGATATGTGTCATGCTGCAGTCTCTCATCACCATGGGTGTAAAATGCAACTTGCACATACTGTACAGTATTTCTATATTACAAGTAGGTTTTAATTATATAGTTATATAATTATATGTTTCACCAGTCCCAGACCAAAGTGATAAGTTTGAGCATAGATGCACATTAGAGGAAAACCTATTCTGCAATGCCTGTAATTGGTTTTCCTTTTCTTTTAAGTTTTTAAATATCAATGCTTACTTTTCTCTTCGTTTCATTTAGTTAGTTTGAAATCATCCTACTTTCAGCTATGACACTTTTAAATGAAACAATCAAATATTAAATGAGACGTAGACTGTTTCCACAGGTTCAACATTACCATTAAGACATTTTGTTAAGGTTCAAATGTTAATGCTAGTTAATGGTTTGATACTAGTTATTGTGTCGATTTCCAGAGTGGTCCATGTGTTGCATTTATTTGATTTAATGTTATTTTCAGGAACTGATAGTCATGAACTATTTCTCAAACCATGTGCTGTATGTTTACAGTGTCAAGTGTGACTGATATAGTGTAAACACCCAGTAGATTTAGTAAAACCATCAAAAAAAATAAAATGAGAAACTTGAGGATGAGGAGCCATCAGGGAAAAACGAGATGGTTTAAGTGTTCTTATGACAGTAGTAGATATTGTGCGGAGGCCTTTTATTTTATTCCCTGTGACCTCTATACTTATTTTTTTTGCACTTTCAGCTACGCATAAATGCACACACCTTCCATCAGGAGGATTCACAAGCATGGGATGGGATTTTTGCTTGTATGTTTCTATATATTATATATCTCCTGTACACTAGGTGTTGATCAAACAGTATGCTCCTAGGAAAGACATGAGCATTATCAAACAAAGTGAAACCCACCATTTGAAATTGTGCTCCCAGAGAATATTTCTCTGCTCCTGGCTTCTGAGGATGAAAAATCAGATCTGTTGACACAGCTTTTAATTGACATTGAAATCCAAACCTCAAAACCCTCACATCTCAAAAGCTTGCCATAGGGGGTTCATACCAGCCTGAGGAGTGTTGCAAATTTTCTCACTGGCAGCCATCCAGTCCTGTCAGAGTCTAATGACATGCTGTGAGCTTTGATTTCCCCTTTTTTTAACCTTTCAAAGGAGACTCTGGTCGTCTGATGCATTTTATAATATGGTCAGCACAAGTATTCATCTAAAGCTTTGTTTTCCTTGAAACAACAATCACCCAGGTCAATATTGCTGTATTTTAGCTCTTTCTGATCCTAGCTGCCTGCTGTCTAGTTATGAAATCAGAAACCAAATCAGTTATATTTCACTTACAAGGGATTTGACTTGGCAGTTTTTCCATTTAAAAAGAGCAGTGAAAATAAATGTACAGCACACATATTAAAGATTAGAATCTACCTGTTGAGAAGATTGATGGTTCATGGTTTAATGTATTACTTGGCACTCTATTTCAAGTGAGATTATATCAATTGAAAGATTGTACCATTCAGCTTTTAATGCTTTGTATTTGTAACAATTGTAGCTGATACTGGCACTTGCTTCAGCACTCGTGGCTCTCAATTCTAAAAAAAAACAACAACAAAAAACCCCCAAATCAACTCTCGCAGAAAGACACACATCAAGTATCTCATTTCCCCTGTCCACTCTACAAAACAAAAATGGTGTATATAAAGATGTATTTTCAATAGCCAGACTGATATTTCCGTGTCCATAAATGTGTGATTTCAAATGAATCTGTATTATTTTGGATATGGCTTCCTTCGCTTGCTTGTTATCCTATTGTATGGACCTGTTTTGTTTTAGTTTTTGATTAGTTTGCCCATTTATATCCTGTTGCATCTGTAAATCATTCTTCAGTCTCATCAAGCCTTTGTACTGTTAATTTTCCTGAACCGCTATTTCCTGTTTTTTTTTTTGTTTTTTTTTAAAAATAATTTCCTGTTTTTGACTCAGTCCATGTTTCCATTACACATTATTTATTACCAACATGCTAAGTTTATGCAAGTTTGTGTCCTGCCTTCCTGAGCCACACATTCTGATTGGGGAACTAATTTAAAGTGCTATATTATCTCAGCTCAACTTCTCATGTCGCAACTTCAAGTAGACATGCTAAAAATGCTAAAAATCAGGAGACTGCAAACCATTTCCATGGAATCATAATATATTGTATCTCATACAATTCAAAGAATGATATTATTAGCATGTATGATCTTTGGATAATATCGCACAGCATTTACCCACCCTTATGGCAAAAAGATTGTGCATTCTGTAATAGAGCAGGGTTAAATCTGAGGGAACGATACTCTCTGTGTCAGTTGTGGAGTGAGCAGCATGAGGATGGGTGACTGTCTTGCTTAAAAAAAAAACAGGGGTTCTATTTGAGGAGGGAAAAGGTTGTGCTTGTGAATTTCTATTTATGAATAATTGAAAGCAGACTCCAGAGGCTATTAATTTTCTATGCCAAATAATCATTTTTCTATTCTATCACACCACTCATATTGGTTTTGTATTAATGTGGGTAAATGCGGTGTGTGGGTAGGAAATGACTTTAATCCTTGTTACCTTTTTAAATCGCTTTTCAAATACTTCTTTACTGCCTTCTGATATTAGAACCAGAGAATGGGACACAAGATGGGACACAAATACCAAAAAATATAATATGATGGTAATTAGAAATATAAAATTAGGGCTAATAATAAGTCTACTATTATAATTGAATAAAATAATTTCACACCCTAATGTATTCCCACATAAAATTCTGATTATGTCTAAGATTGTCATAATTATGCACAGATATATTTAGCTTTTATGATAAATGTCTTGCTTTAATAATTGTTATTTATTGTTGTCTTTATTTTTTCCTTCTTATAGACTATGCACTGTCTTTTATCTTGACTATAATTTGGTGTTTTATATTAAATAATCTTGTACTAATAGGAGATATCCTGATAATAGTAGGAAGATAGGAAGAAAGATGAACATGGTGCACAGTGAAAG
>JANDJT010000206.1:7915247-7950508 GCA_024331685.1 Stegophilus panzeri | reverse complement strand
GAAGATTAAAGTAAGATTTCTTAACTTATTGAATGTTATTAATTCATATTAACATTGACTGAATTCTAAAAAAAACCCCCTACTGTTTGGTTTCACATTCACTCACCACATTCATTCGCCCTGACAGGATTTGATTGACAAGATATAATTGGCCCTGACCATCGGATGTTTTTAAACAGCATGAAAAATGACCTTTATACATCGGTGCATCTCTAGAGAGGAGGTTTATCGATATAGAAGGAAAGAGTTAAGCGAAAATAGACCCGAATCTCGGAATTTCGTTCCAAAATAAATCTTGGACACCACTGAAGATTGCATGTTCGTTATATAGATCAATACGATCAAAGTTGATCAGGATGGATTTTTGTGTGAGTATGTGTCTCACATACCAGCAAGGAAGAGAGAAAAATTCAAAAGTCAATTTGCATTATACATTTCAGTCCCGCTCGTGCTGGATGTACGTCTTTTGTCTGTTATATATTGAGATGCCCATCACTAACTCCATTAAGCACACACACATAGCATGATGTATTTATCTCTGAGTGAAGGTGGAGAAAACGCACTGTTCAGTGTGCAGTCGTCTTAATGAAGATTAATGCAGGCATGCGAGTCCAAGGTGATATTTTATTTGGTATTAGACTATCAATTTGCTAATGTACAACTTTGGAGAGCGGCTCCAAATAACAACGTGACAGGCGCTGGAAATGGATATTGATTATAAAAAGGCTGATGGAGTTTTTTCCTCTCTCTCTCTCTCTCTCTCTCTCTCTCTCTCTCTCACACACACACACACACACACACACTCACTCTCTCTCTCTCTCTCTTTTATCTTTCTTTATTCTCTCTTGGTCATGCCATAACGTCTCATGCGGGGCAAAGCATGATGGATAGGCGAAGCCGATTTCAAGGCTAAGCATCAGAAGCACGCGCTCAAAGCCACCTGATCGAATTTCGCTTTTTCTTTCTTTTTTTTTTTTCTTTTCCGCGCAATCTCTCGAATATCCCTATTGATTTCCGGCCTCTAGGGCTAGTTGTGAAAATGGACATGGACACAAATAATTGAATAAATATGGACTCAGCCTTTAAATATTTCCCTTTCTGCCAAAGTAAGGCCTCGCAATAGAAAAGGAAATGTGTTATTTTTTTAAGGTCCTGCATTAAATTATATGTTTTATTCAGAGAATAATGGCATTTGGATTGAAAGCAAATTAAATCAAATCGGTTAATTCCCATAATTTGACATTAAGAGTATTGGATATTGGATTTCTCTAGGCAAAGCTAATTGACTTGAATGGTGATCTCGTTTCTATCACACAAAGCGAACGTATCTATGACATTAACACGTGACATTACATGATCCTCTTCAAAGGAATCTCTTCAGATCTTCATCTACATGCTTCTGACCAAGTCCAATTACTTGAGTGTGTCAGAAATTCAATGGAATAGATCATCGAAAGCTTAGGAATGCCAAGAGGTCAAAAGCCAAGTGTGTTTATACCACAGCACTGTTGAATTCTCAATTCTGATTGGTCTGTAGGTGTTGATTAATTTAGAACCTCAGCTCTGATAGTAGTTCAGTTATGGAAGGAGTCTCCAGTATCAGTAAGTTTTCCACCACAGGAACGTCTTCAGGACGTTATTCGATTTTCCGGTTTCTTGGAAACATGACACTGTGTGTGTTCATTAATAAATAAAAAATGATCATCACTGGCAAATCACTGTGCAATAACAGGATTTCGGAATGTACTGTTGATGTTGTTGATTGTTTTCCTATAACAGTGCACCCCATTGTGTTTTATCCCTTCTTTAAAGCAATCATTCATTAATAACTCCTAGCATAATGGTGTTCAAATCCAAAAATCATAGAATAATTAATTCTAAGATTTAAATCAGAGTCAAACGTTGGGAACATGTTCCTGCCTCCATTAGAGCTGCTAGTTCCTCTATCATAGCTTTTCCTTTTTTCCCATATTTACTTTTAATTTTAATATCTAATTGGTTTCAATTAGCAATACCAAGATTTTTTTTAAATGCCAATTATAGTGACTTTTTGTCCCTGACATTTTCCCTGCATCTTCTTTGTTCAGATAAATCCTTCTGATATCCGAAGTCCAAACAAAAACGCCTCAGGGGAGGAAACACGCGATATGCCAATATATCAAAAAATATGTTTCATGTGGCAGGTGTAATAGCCCTCTTGTCACATTTCTGATAGGGCACTCACAGTGACAGATTGGGGGAAGACATTTCATTCATGTTCGTGTGGGGGCAAGTTTTCATGTAGAAATATCATCAGTTCTTAGATGTGTAAGGAATAAAACAAGGTGGGATGTGCTTTTATAGGGAAATAATCAATGGGTGGTGTGATATGTTATTCCTCTCATACGACAGCAGTTTTGCAATCATTAAAATTTTTCATTTATAGCCATTTAAAGTTATGTTTAACGTTATGGAACGATCATAGCAGCTATAAAAAGTCGTTCTGTAACACCCCCCCCCCCTCTCTCTCTCTTTCTTTTGAAGTTAATAAGACAAATAAAAATGCTACTTCTCATGTTACTGGAAAACTAAAAGGAACAGATTTACCTCAGACTTTTACAAAGCGCTGAGACTGGAGACTCCTTCCAAAAATGCTAAATAAACATTTCCTTCGAAGATGGAAACTCAATAACTCACATGCTGTGGTATAATCTGGAATAAACATCATGCAATATGGTTTTCAAGTTTTGAGTTGAGGTGGATTGTCCTCAAAATATGGCCGTTTTGAATTTTGGCCGCCAAGTTTTTTCCAAATAGTCTTTGAATTCCTGATTGCTGTTAAGAATAGAATAAATAAAATAAAATAAAAAAGAAGCAATCCTAGCTCAAACTCAAACTGATAATTACAATAATCAAGCTTGTTTTTGGCACTGATGCAGTTGCCATACATTGATGGATGGGGCAGTGGGGGGCTAAAACATTGTAGTGACAGATGGGCTACAGTCAGCTATATTTAAGTGTACCTGCAAGGTAGATGTAGCTATTAAGAGTAACAGAGGAGCAATAATAATGTTGTGCAGCCAACTGTGGTTGAAAATTAGGGCCTAAATTCAATCTGTGTTTCTGTCTCACCCACACCAATGCTTATGTTTAGAACTGCATAGTGATTAACAGTGAAGGCTGATTAGGAAAAGGAGGAAGAGGATTTAATTGCAAACATTTCCCATAATGCCAGGCGTGGGCAAATTGGTAGCCTGGATGCCTGGGACAAGAGGGTTACATATCCAAGGCTATTCGTTTTTTATTCCTTTATATTGGATACACAGGCTTAGTAGGCTCTGTGAGTGTTTTTTCTTCTCTTGTTCAACAACTAGAGAAAGAAAATAAGCCCTACTCGCTATCAACTGTAACAAAACAAACATTTTTATTTTGGTATGTATATTAAAACAGCATGCACTTCGCAGTGGTACAACGTACTTTGATACTATAATTATAGCATGCAATCCCATCACCTGTTAGTCAGGTTAATTAACTTGCACATACAGTATGACATATGTATAGTGGCGCTTGAACGTTTGTGAACCCTTTAGAATTTTCTATATATCTGCATAAATATGACCGAAAACGTCATCAAGTTTTCATACAAGTCCTAAAAGTAGATAAAGAGAACCCAGTGAAACAAATGAGACAAAAATATTTATACTTGCTCATATATTTATTGACGAAAATGATCCAATATTACATATCTGTGAGTGACAGTTGACAAAGCATGTGAACCTTTATGATTAGCAGTTGGTTTGAAGGTGAAATTAGAGTCAGGTGTTTTCAATCAATGGCTTTCAGTTATTTAAAGAACATCTATTAGGGATCGATCAGAGTCTGATCTTCACAACTCATGTATCATGGCACGAACAAAGGAGATTTATGAGGACCTCAGAAAAAGGGTTGTTGATGCTCATCAGGCTGGAAAGGGTTACAAATCCATGCAGATAGATAGAAAATTCTAAAAGGATTCACAAACTTTCAAGCACCCCTGTAAAATATTTTTAGAATCAGGAATACAGGTATGTGGGAACACTGACAAGTCTCTCCTGCTAGCACAACATGTAGTCAAGAGAATATAAAGACACTAGCTAGTTTTGGATAATATTTTCACGTAATATTTGCAGGACAGAACACCAAACCAGAGCTTAAAGCCGAACTCCAACAACTTGTTGAGCCTTTGTCCAGAGCACAATGTACTACATTAGTAACCTTCTTAGAAAAGGATAATAACACAAGAGATTAGCTTTTGTGTCTGTATTAATGTATTAATTTTATTAACTACCATTTTTAGTCACAACATGAGACTGGGAAGTGAACTTTCACAGGCTACCGTGTTGGCTACCATTTTTAGCCAAGTCAATTATGTTTCTGGGCAACCAAAACATGGGACTGGCCAGTGGATTAGAGCTTTCACTAACCCACGGGGCTAGCTAATGGATTTATGATTTGTCCACCCCTGATATGTTTCAAGTTTTTGCATTTAAACAGCATTCTTGCTGTATGGTCCTATAAAAGGTGATTGCATTTTGATTGTAAAATATACACACTGACATTTCCATTAAGGCCATTTTACTTGTACAGTTTGTTTCAGGAACCTTTATTTTAGCTCTGTTAAATCCTTAATAAACCAACAAGGCATATTTTTCTGCTGTGCTCATGCACCATTTTGAATTGAATTGAATTGGTTATTGATTGTAATTTTACAACAATAGTTCACTGATCATTGATTGAAATAGGCCTCGGAGAAAATGAGAGTCATATCCAATTTTGTTAAAGAGTAAAAAAAGAAAAGAGCCACAGCAGCTGTGAGCATTCGTTTGTACAGACAAGATAGATATTCAGATATTTAGATATTCACCTTTAGAAGATAATAAGGCTGAAATGAGAACTTGCTCAAACCTTATAGTTATGACAGTTCATTTTCATGCAAATAAAGCGTCATGTTTGGAAAAAGTTCAAAAGAAGAAAACGCATTCTAAATCTTAGATTACGTTGGATTATAGACCTTGATTACAACCCAGTGTATTTTACAGCTTACATTTATTAAACTTACTTTGTTGTAATTGAGAACATACTTTCAGTAAGAGATTGTTGTTAGGGCAGAACTGGACTTCTGACCTCTTTGCTGTTCGTGCATCAGGCTTCTTGGCTTCTCTTAATAGAAGATCTATGAAAATCTCATGTGTTGAACGAAGTCTCAGGAGAAGTTAGGTGAAGTTGCTGAGAGTAGAGGCAGCATGGGCTATAGCACAGCTGAGGTTCTGGCAGGTAAGAATGATGGAGGGCAGAATCGAGCTAAGCAAAGCAAGGGCTTTTACTTCTCTGGGCAAGGTTCGAAAGAGTGGTTGGGAAAGTATGGGGATAATAGATGGACCACACTGCCCTCAGTATATGGATTACCAATCTTGGTTCTAATATAAGACAACAAGAGAGTTTTTTAGTGTATAAGTCTGTGAATGTGGACATGGCATATATTTATGATATGATAGTATAAAAATGTGTGTGAATTAGTATGTTTGTTAAAAAAATGGTACTGTAATGGCCAAATAATAAAGCAGAACCTTAGAAGAATTAATGTGGTTCAAGTCAGAGTAGGGGAAATCCATGTCTATATAGGTAACTACAGCACATAGCAGATCTCTATCTGTATCTATCATATAATCACAAGAACTTCCTATCTCATGTTCTTCAAGCCAATAAAAATAACCAGACCAGTCATCATCAACCGTTTTTTCTGGAGAATTCAGTTCTAACCCAATCCAGCGCACCTTGTTCAGATAATTGGTCTACATGTTTAACTTTCTTGGATGCTCTGTAGGCTCAAAGGTTGGCTTCCATTTCATTCATGTATGTCCGTGTGTACGTGTGTGTGTGT
The DNA here is from genome assembly GCA_024331685.1 of Stegophilus panzeri. NCBI lineage: Eukaryota > Metazoa > Chordata > Actinopteri > Siluriformes > Trichomycteridae > Stegophilus > Stegophilus panzeri. The sequence goes on along the minus strand of JANDJT010000206.1, from coordinate 7,944,609 downwards.
GTGTGTGTGTATGTCTGTGTTTCTTTGGGATAACAGCCACATGGTAGGACGATTTGGTGTCCATTGATGTGTGCTAACAAAGCAGGAGGCCTTGACGCCAATGATGTCATTGTTACTATATCTGTCAACATCTGTGTCGGGGGTTGCATGTTTTATTCTGAGAACCGACTCTGAATTGTCATGAATCATGTATAAACATTGCAGAAAGCTCTTGGGCTGCGGACAAATTTGACAACTCGGTTAATTTACTTACTCTCGGAAGAAAAGCAGAGCTGGCTATCTGGGGGAGAAAAACAGCTTGACTGGCACACAAGTGTAAAACATTTCAAAGATTGGTGGTGATCCATCACGTCAAAACATTTAAGTGGTCCAGGCACTTCAGCTGGATCATTGCACCTCGTAAACCACAGTTCTTTTTTCTCCACACATTAGTGCTTTAGAACAATATTGGAGGCACATCAAAGGGTGAAGCAAATTGTCCACCCGTGCCACAAATGGTTTTGCTAAAGTGAATGTTTTCATTTGTATGTCAAATTGCTTACTGGGGGTAAAACCTTTCACCACAGCACTCGAATGTGTATTTTACCCTACATTCACATTACCAAGCAACAAAGCACCAGGCAATGAAACGGAACAGAGATTTCATGATTTGCATGACAAGCAACATTTGAACTGAGATTTTCTCAATTCTATGCAAATTAGTTATGATGCTGTAAAGTGATTGGCTGGAATGATTCCTTGGACCAATCCAATAGCGCATGGGGTCCGATAATTCTTCAATTCCCCACTCCTAACTAGTTTCTACCTTGATTTTGACACACAAAAAATGGAAAAACATCTAATAACCATGGTTTCATCATATCCTGTCATATACAATGTCTCGTTAAATGTGTATAGAAACATTAACAAGAAAAAATGAAGCTTGGAAGGAAGTAGCAGAGATTATTGGTGGCTCTGATGAATGTACACAACTAGTACAGTGAGCTTGGTTTGCTAATCTGGCATGGAAGCTTAACATGTAAATCAAATTTAAATGCATTTCAAATATAAATCATATAGTGGTCTGTAGCTTAAGGTTCAACTGCTTTAAGATCAAATCAAGTAAACTGAAACATCTTCCTTTACCTAAACATTGCCAATTGTGCTTGTAGTGTTTGCATGTTTGTGGAAGTTCCTCTGAGGCATCCGATATCACATAATTAAAGGCAGAGTGTGGACAATTTCCAAATGAACAACTCAGATCTTCCACCTCCAGCCTTTTCCCTTTAATCTGATTCCGTGCAGCTTTTCTATCCACAGTGACTCCTCCATGATTGGATGAATGGCGCACTGGATGCCTTGACACAAATGAAACACACTATTTAAATGCTTGATGGATGTTTCTTTACCGCTATGTTGGCTGTGGTGCTCTAAGGTTACAGCACATTTGAGAAAAGAATAACACAAACCTGTTATTTATTTGGCTTTCCTCATTCTTGACTAGCATCAGTTGAGCTCGTTGATTGACTGCCAGGGTCGATTACCTAGTTGGCTGGAGATCACTTCAATCCAGAGTAGGCATGACTGAAAGACATTGATCAGCCCTTCAGACATCCGTTCTTATCATCTTGGTCTGACAAGATGGAAATTGTGGACAGGTCAGAGATTGGATTGAGAAGCTGATCTTCTGACTGGCTCTAATCTGTAACCATGAAACTGGAATTGACCCAATTGATTACAAAACATTTCGATTCAGAGTTGATTAGAAGGGGTGCAGGGGCAGGACAAGAACCAGAAGACTATCTCTTCAAAAAGTCAAAGGTCAGCCTGCAGTTAAGAGCATTTGAGTCTATAACTTCAGTATGTTAGACAGTTTGGATCTGTTTAGTGTATTGAATACATAAAAATCATTTACAGATTTGCCTCGAGCATTATAACCAGCTGGTGCAGCAATGTCTGTACACAAGAGGCAAATGTAAATGACCTTCATGGAAACTGCAGTGGAACCAAGCCTCACTTTCCCCATTAAAGAAAAGGCTTGTGAATTTTTCCAAACTTTACTAAGAAATGGATGATTCAGGAGCTATTAAAACGTGCATTTAAGCATTCAAAACTAATAACCAATTTTAGTCAACAGTCTCATTTTTAAAAAGGTTTCTTTGCTAACAATAGTTAGATTTTACTGTTAAATGAGTAACACAGTTGAGTGTTTTAGCATAGAATTTACAAATGTAGAAAATGTGACTATTTAGCATCCATGCTTATGGCACAAGGTCATTAACCCTTTACTGCATGGTGTTGCCATATGGCAACAATTAATTTATCTCAAATTTTTTGATAGGCAAAACTACTATTATTATTATGACTAGTAACTAGTTAAAATAGTACTATTAAACTACTATTGTCCCATGTATCTGGAAAAATGGGGCTTTAACTTTGACATGACTATTTATATTTATATATTTATATTTTTGACTATCTGATACTGTCTACCCTGTCTACCATTGCACATTGTTGCCATATGGCAACAGTTTAACAACTACACCCCCCGAACAATTTTTTTGAATAAAAAAAGATTTTTTTAAATAATGTGAACTAATTCAAGGTATAAAAATCCATAAAAAACATCCATCCATCCATTTTCTGTACCTCTTATCCTTACTGGGTCGAGGGGAACCTGGAGCCTATCCCAGGAGGCATGCGGCACAAGGCAGGGGACATTATCACACACACATATACATACACATCATACACTATGGACACTTTTTGCCAATCAGCCTACAATGCATGTCTTTGTACTGGGGGAGGAAACCGGAATACCCAGAGGAAACCCCGAAGCACAGGGAGAACATGCAAACACGCACACACAGGGCTGTGATGGGAATTGAACCCTCAACCCTGGAGGTGTGAGCCAAACGTGCTAACCACTAAGCCCTAATTATTAATTAAGCACTAATTATTATTATTTCAATTAAGTTTCTTTCACGAGTTGTATGTCCAACCTGCCGTTGTCAGTCAATATCACTATCATTAAAAATAAAGAAAAAAATAATAAGATAACTTACTTTTATAATCTTCAGGAAAGTTTGATGATGCAACTTCCTGTTGAACACGTGACTTGTGGAATATAGCAAATACTTCATAGTGGTGAATGTATTCAGGTAACAGGGTTGAGTAAATGAACTAAAATGTAAATTTTTCTAACTTATAAATGATGACTCATGGAAAATTGTTATGTTTGCACAGTAACGCAAAAAAATAAAAAAGCTTGACGTATTGTAATGATTATATTTCAAGGTAAAGTGTAGTTGTAGTGGGTTCGATATCAGGTGTATGGCTTATATGAAGTGTAAGTAAATGCTGGAAAATGACTAATTTGTCTCATTATTGGGGTGAATTAGCTCAGTCTAATGTGCTTTTTTTGTTTTACAATTTTAAATGGAGCATGCTCGTTCACACACTTATTCATAAATGAAACTCTCGTGTGCTTGTCCCACTGTGAGATTCGTTTTTATAGCCCTCATCTTTCCTCTCCTTTCCTTTCATCTCAGCCAGATTGGAAACTAAGCTCACCGACTGAACTGACAGCACTCCAAGTCTGGATCAAGTTTTCCGCAGGAGCAGTGAATCTATTTCTCTTTCTCCTTTTCTGTTTCTTTGCCACAAACGACTCATTTATTCCCACAACTTCTAAAGGAAACCTTGTGTTCAGTCTGACTCTTTACTCAGCCGCAAGCTCACCCGTTTAGAAAGAAAATAAATTGAAAAAGGAGTCTGCTGTACATTTCTCATTTACCAGTGTTGTAGAGATATTATATAATATTATAGGAAAATATTGATTTGATTGATCTTTGTTGTCATTGGCAAAAAAACCCCAACAAAAATTAGTTCAGTAACTCCTCAAACAATGTCTATTAAATTAACAACAATTAATACAACAATAAATACAGCCTAAAAACACTTAAAATAGCCCTAAAAAAACCTACTAGTAAATTAATAAATACAAAAGTGACTAGTGCATGTAGAACGATCTCTTTTTCAGCAACTATTAGTCTCTTTCAATCATGGGAGTGAGTATGTACTAATCAGCAGCTGTTGTGGGAGGTTGGACTGCTTTAACTTCCTAAGGAAGTAGAGTCTTTGCTGGACTCTCATCACCTGGAAAAGACGTTAACTGACCATGTAAAATCTGCTGAGATGTAAACTCCCAGGAACTTGAAACTCACCACTCTCTCCACCCCCTCTTCTAATACACTGAGAGCAAGATGCTCAGTGTGTCTGTATCTTCTAAAGTCTATTATCATCTCTTTAGTTTTTGTGATGTTAAGGTCCAGATTATTATGAGTACACTACTCACCCACCTCCTCCCTGTAGGCTTTGTCGTTATGAGTTATCAGTCTTACTATGGTAGTATCGTCTGCAAATTTAACGATGTTGTTGGAGGGGTGAATGGGAGGGCAGTCATATGTGAAGAGTGTGTAAAGGAAAGGGCTGAGGACACACCCCTGTGGTGCTCCCATATTTAGGATCAAAGTTGATGAAGTGTAGCCTCCCATCCTGAAAGTTTGGGGTCTGTTACTTAAGAAGTCCATTATCCATAAACTCAGTGAACTGCCCAGGTGCATCAATTTTTGGACAAGTTTGTGAGGAATGATGGTATTAAAGGCTGAACTAAAATCAACAAAAAAAATCCTTACAAATGTGTTTGACTGATCCAGATGTGTGAGGGCTGGGTGAAGAGCTGTTATGACTGCGTCGGCCGTTGATCTCTTAGTCCGACATACGAACTGATGTTGGTCCACATCTGCAGGGATGACAGCCTTAAAATGAGTGAGAATCAGCTTCTCAAAACATTTCATTCTGATGGGGGTTAGGGAAACTAGATGATAATCACTGAGATTGTACACTGCTGTTTTCTTGGGAGTTGGGACAATTATGGCTAATTAAAACAGGTGGGAACCACAGCTTGCTCTACTGAGAGGTTAAAAATGTCAGTGGATACCTCTGCTAGCTGATCTGCACAGGACTTCAGCACCCGTCCAGAGACCCCATCTGGTCCAGCCGCTTTACCAGTAGCAACTGCATGCAGGGTGGATCTGACCTGGTGTTGATGTAACTTTATGGATGGTACCATCTCTGGATGTGCAGAACGGATGTTCTCACTATTCTGGCAGTCAAAGTGGGGAAAAACTGGTTTAGTGTGTCTGGGAATGTGCTTTCATTGTAATTTAAAACCGGATAGCTGTCCTTATAGCCGGTAATTGTCTTTATTCCCTTCTACATACACCAGTAGTTGTTGCTGTTAAAGTACTCTTCTATGCATTGCTTGTACCGGTGCTTAGCTTCTGTGATGCCCCTCCTCAATCTGCCTCATGCTTCCTTGTAGGTCTGCGAGTCTCCGAATTTAAATGTCAAGTCCAATTCCCTGAGAAGCCCACATACCTCCTTATTTAGGTTTCTGCTTGGGATACACTTTAACTGTCTTTGTTGTTGTCATACTTGCAGCACGGAAGTTTATATAGGAGAGGACTGCTGATGTATATGCCTCTAGATCCGAATCCTCTGCGAATATATTCCAGCAGTCCTGAGGTGGCTTCGTCTGTCCATACTTGACTTGTTTTTAATGTTGGTTTCTGCCTGCAAACCACAGGTTTGTATGCAGGTATGAGAAGCAAGTATACATGATCAGAAAGTCCAAGGTGCGACAATGCAGCTTTGTAAGCATCTGAGATATTGATGTACACTTGATCGAGTGTATTCTTCTCACGTGTGGGGATGTTTACATTTGAAAAAAATGTAGGCATGACTGAGCATAAATTTGTATAATTAAAATCCCCTGCTGCTATAACAAAACTGTCCAGATGTGCTGACAGATGACAACTGATTGTGTCCTGCAGCCCTTCTAGTGCTGTCCTAGCGTTAACTGGCAGTGGAACATAAACAGTGATAATGGCGACTGATGTGAACACCCTCGGCAGATAAAAATGTCTACAATCCAGCATCAAATATTCAACATTCCTTGAGCAATGTGTGTCAACGACCCTGGTGTTGGTAAACCAACTATTGTTAATGTAAATACAAACTCCTCCACCCCTGCTCTTACTAGAGTCGGCAGTGTGATCTGCTCTGTAGACGGCGAGGCCTGCTAGCTCGATCGCAGCGTCTGGGGTGTTTTTGCATCTCTGTTATTACCGCCGCACAGTAGTCTAAGCTTTGCGAAGTAATACGCAGTCTTATCTCACCCATCTTGTTGTTTAATGATCAGGCGTTGGAGAGAAAAAGGCTTGGGATTGCAGGATTGTAGGGGTTAGCTTTTAGCCATGCTCATAGCCCTGCTCTCTTACCCCTCTTACATCTTTGGTGCCTTCGTGGTATGTATCGTATCCACTGTGAGATTGCAAAGCCTCTGGATTTAGATGAGTGTCATATCTCCGGTGGAATATAGTCATGGAGAGTACGGTCAGTGTAGCCTGTGAATCTGAACAGTTCTGATCTGCTGTACACTAACTACTGTTTGTGGACAAATACGAAGAGCGCTGGGCTGCTGCGTGTTTTTTTATATCATTCATATTGTTTTGGTTCTAAAGTGCCTCAAAGTAATTAAGTTCTGTCAATAAACTATCAATAAAACTGTTCCACATAAACCAATGTCTATAGAATACGCAACTATTTGCCTATTATGTTGCTTCTTGTTAACATAATTCATTGTTTTGCAGAAGAATTGTTTAATGCAAATATTATTAATTATAATTTAAATTATTTATCAAACACTGAATTTTACATTATATTTCCCCCCACCATTTTATAAAATCACTTGAAAGAGTGCGTTAAAGTAGATAAAAGACTTTGTCATGGGTAAGTTAGTTTTAGACCGTTGATTTTGCGTCATTTTTAAGAACACCCCTACTTGCAATAAAATCCCGAGCTCAGGATCGAACCGAGGACCCTGAAGCTGTGAGACACCAAGTGTGTCCCACCCCTCTAGAGCACATAATGAAGTCAGTCATTTCTCAAATGCAGAATGATTCAATTATTCAATTCTGCCAAATTCTATGTCTCTATGTCAAGATCACTCTTCACTAATATCAATATAGAGGCAGAAAAACATTTGTTATTTATTTCTAAATGACAGAATCTCTCAATATTTGTCTCAATACTCTTTCACAGTGACGTAAGATGACTCTTTTTAAGATCGTTTGCCAGCTGCTGAGAACATCTGTTAAGGTTTAGTGAAGATCTAGACCTCCAAAAATCCCCAGCCAGAGGAAAATCTCTCTCTCCCCATTCTTGGTAATGCAAGACATCCCTAGCAATCAAAAAAGAAAAAAAAGAAAGAAATAAAGAAAATAAAGATTTATTTAAAATGGGGCAAAGCCAATGGAGCATAATATAACACATGTGGTGGCTTTCTGTACGCACAGTATAGCGAAATCTAAAAATAACCGCAAGAACATGCCATGTTTCTCACTTTCTAGGTACATCTCCATGCAAATAATTTAAATCCAAATTGCATATATACCGTATTTCCATACTTATGGAATACTTGATATATGCTTATGGAATACTTGAAATATTTCCATATTTCCACCAATTGTAGAATAATAAAGTAGAAACAAGTGACACAAATGTACCTAAATATCTATAAAGGCTTGTTCCAGCTGGTATTAGTGGTCATAAAGATCTGCCTTCTTCAATTTTCATGTCAAGTTAATGTAACACCTGTGCCTTATGTGTATATGTTATGTTTTTATCAACTTTTATCACCTCTTCATTTTTTTTGACATTTTCATTTAAATCACAAATGGGTCTAACAACAAGTAGAACCCCTACTTCTGTCTCTCTCAACATTCCTTTTAATGCCTTGATTAAATAGTCACCCCCCTTAAATGTTTCAACAGTCTGTATGGTTACCAGTGGCAACGCCAGAAGTTGGTATCAAGGGGTGGGTGGGCTTGGGTAAAAAATGGTGGGCAAGGGTTGGAAAAGAAAGTCAAATGCCAGCAGTCACGCAAAATAACTTAAATGATTGCAGAAAGGCACTCAAGACATTTGAGAAGCTTACAAACTATAGAAAAAGCCTTAGATTTTTACTGATACAAAGGAAACCAGGTAATGTTTACATTGGTTGCTGAGCAATGTTACTCAGTGAAGCTCCTGAAAGTGGCAGGTCCCAGCACTCAAGAACTTAGTTATGTGAATAATGCTAACAAGCTTTGGTTAGGTCAGACCTCTCTGTAGCTTTGCCACTGAGTGCTACCATTTGGTACTGAAATGGACTTTATTGTGAAGTATGGTGGTGGCAGCACTATGTTGAGAGTTAGGGCTAACCCTTACACTAACCACTTGGTTGCTTCTCTGACAAAATACCCTTTCATCTGGTCACTGACTTTTGGTGAATGCCTCTGAGTGCCATGGTTCTGCCCTATTCTTTGAATTTTCTTCTAAAGGGTTTAATAGTACTCCTGAGAATATTCAACATAATATTAAAACTTTTCCAAAACATTTGTCACGGACATGTTTTGACTTTGATTTGCTCCTTGGTCATCATGATGCTCTCTGCTTTTATTTGTATTTATATTGAAAACAGGTTGACTACATTCAAGCTAATTATGTTACTTCTAATGGTAAATATTTTTGCAAACTACATTGATTTTCCTCCCACTCCGATATTATGGGCTACTTTGTGTAGACTTGTGACATAAAATCACAGTGAAGTCCATTTCATTTCCAGGTTATAACATTACAAAATGTGGAAACGTTCAAGGGGGTGAATACTTATGCAAGTCACTGTTTTTCATTTAAAGGGCTACATTGTGCATTCTTCCTTGCATGGGTTGGTATTATGAATCAGCCAAAGTGTAATCAAAGAAAATGTAACATAGCTGAAAATTCACTGCTCAGATCAAACTAGGAACCTTTGATATATAGGAATTTCAAGGTAGGAAAATTGCTTTGATAGACAAATTATTTTTGCACAAGAAAGAAAAGGATTGGGGGGAAAAAAGGCAAGACTTGGCGGTTGGCCCAGGGGGAATATAAAACACTACTGACAGTAAGGCTGGTCAGAGGCAAGACAGAAAGTTTTATGGTGCTGAATACTGATTGATCAATGCAGACATGTGATAAACTTGAGTCGACATCAAGAAGTGAGACATAAAATTAAACTGTAGGCTTTAATCCACTGTCAATATGTGCTCTGTACACCTTTTACACTACCAGTCAATGGTTTACATGCACTAAATTATGTATTTTCCATTGTCGTAAAGCCATTTTGGTTCAAATTTGTTTCTAAGACAAATACATAGTGAATTTAATGTCCAAGTATAATTATTTAATATGTATTAGGCAATTGATGGAAGTGTTGCTATTTAGCTTTCTTGTTTAAAACAGCTTGTGGTCTTTTAGTGCTAATTAATCTATTGCTAGACAATAAGCCAGCGGATCGTTTTAAGCATTCTAACAATAAAAAGGAGTTCCCATGTCATACATGCATATCTCACAATGCTGCAGCCAGATGCTGTAGTTCTGGAATGAAACTTTCAGCAGATGTGTTTCAGCTGAAGTGGATTAGAACGACCACTGGTCTAATCAAATGAAATGTGAAAATGCCTGTGGTGGGCTTAAGTTTGTCCTGAACTCATTACAAATGCAGGATCCAGCAGAGAGAAACAGCTGAATTACTGAGGAAGAGAAATGCATTTGGTCTCTTATTGCCCAGTGCTTGAGGCCAATAAGTCTTTCTTACTGCTGTGAATTTCTACAGTCTCTTACAGGAATGGGCAAAAAATAGAGACTGTATGTTAATTTGGAACATACTGTATTTTTTTTACCTAAAAATGTACATTTATTAAATTCTGTGTGCACTGTAGCATCAGATTCCTGTTCTTGGCTGACAGGGGTGGATCCTTCATCCCATCCACCAATTTGTGATGTATTTTGCATTCTGAGATGCTTTTCTGCTCACCACGTTTGAAATGAGTGGCTATTTGAGTTAGCAGAACTGATGCAAACTGGGTGTGTTTTGTTTATTTGTTTCAGTGTAAGCTCTAGACACTGTTGTTCATGAAAATCCCAGTTTCTGAAATACTCAAAGCAGCCCATCTGGCTCCAACAATTATGCCACGTGACATGTCAAAGGCACTGACATCACATTTTTCAACTGAAACCGTTGACCTGTATCTGCTGTCGCCACGTGATTGAGTGTCCGATTGGACAGTTGCATGAATATCAGGTGTACAGTAGTTCCTAATAAAGTAGAAGGGGAACATCTGCTCGACCCGACTAATGTTCAAAAACTCACAGGAATTATGAGAAGATAATACTTAAAAGATCTTTATCCCAAATGATATGCATCAGAATTACAATGATCAGAAAACAGTACAGGGAAAATGTCATTGATTTTTAAATAGTCACCATGGCCTTATGTGCTGTTGCTTGGTTTTGAATTTATCTAAAATATCCAACAGAGTGCGACCTTTTGCTGTGTTTGCACATCAATATCATTTTGTCTGGCCCTGAATGGGATGAGAATGTCACTTATTTGAATCACTTCATATTTGCTTTCCTATTTACAGAGCTTGTCTACATTGAGATACTTTACATACCGGTATAATACTGGCCCATTTAAATCTGTGAGTTAAACTTTGCTTCAATAGTAAGTGCATCTCTTTATTGTCTTTGAACATTCAAGTAACATTTATGCATAGGATTTGGGCATGATTCATGGTAGGCTGACACAGTGGGTAGTGTTGCTGTCTCACAGTTCTTGAGTTCCTGGGTTAACCCTGAGCTGTTTGAACTTCCATTCCATCCCACCTACCAAAAACATGCCTTTAGGGGGATTGACAATGCTAAAATGCCCCTAGGAGTGAATTTTGGCATTGTGTCTTGAAGATGACTAGTTGACCAGCAAGATAAAGAGATGACCAAACCTTGCTGACTTTGCCTCAGGGCACACTGTAAAAAAAATCTGCCTTTGGCACCAACTCAACTCAAAGTCAGAGCTGCCACTACATTTAGGGCAAAAATCTTCATTTAACTAATAACTTCTCATGTTTCTGTGTTCCTAACCTTGGAGGAACATGATCCCTTCGAGACACCAGAAGATTGGACCCACGGCAGTTGTCTTTTAGGACTAAAAGGGCAAGTCATCCGACCCAAATTCAATCCTCTTCATTCCCCCTCTGTCATGTTGTCCCTAATAAGCAATCATATGACACCCTGGACACAGGAGAGTAAGACCAAACCAAATGGCCAGCTGTCACTTAGAAGGACATGATGGATCACCTCGTGATAATGCACCATTTTATCATCTGCCAAATTGGACACATGCTACGGATCATGGCAATTGTGGATCGTGCACTACTGTACATGACATTGATTGCTTTTAAAATGCATATTGACATCATTGGGAAAGGTTATGTGGTTCAGTGGCTGAGACCCAAAGGGCTGTGCTTGATTGATGGGGCGAAAAAGTGTATGTGTATGATGCTGGAAAGTACTCACACTCACATGCGGTTGCAGGGTCTCGAGGGTGTGCGGGCTAATTACCCCTTTCACTCATGCTGTCAGGCAGTGGTTTGGGTGTCTCTTAATGTGAGTGCAGGAGGCATTAAAGTAACACAGGAGCCCAGTTTCTATAGATCGGTTATGACCTCCAGAGCCTCTGGCCAGGAACTCGACCCCTGACCTGTTGACTTTCACTAAAACGGTGGCTCTCAATGCTGAACAAGCTCCCAGAAGCTCTGATCTATGCAAAGCTTAAAGCATAATGCTTTGTTTAGTGGGAACAAACCAGACAAAGGAAAAGTTCAACATTTGAACTATTCATTTGAACTTTTGCATTGGTCACACCTTCTTTTTCATTTGTTGAAAAGATTTGTTGGCTAGCTTCATGTATCTTGGAAGAATCAGTAGCTGTTGGTAGCTGTTGTGTGGTAGTGCTTGAAAGCTGACTAGCGGTTGGGAATTGTTAGATGACCAAATTGGGGATAAAGTGGGGGACCATGCGAAAAACAAAACAAAGTTTTAAGGCATGTAAATGAATTGTAATTAAAAGTTTTAAAGGTACAAGAAGCACTATATTCTCTTATAATAACAATAAAACAGCCTAAGAGGTTTTATTCTTTGGCATTATTAGTTATATTCTGTTATATTTCCCCTTGCACAATATTATCTAATTGAAGTTGGTCCCTGAGCCTCATCTCTATCCTCTGTTGTCTTGTGATTCTATTATCAGAGGCTACCAGGGAGAAAGACAAATCCATCTAACCTGTCCAGCTAACGATGGGTGAAAAATGGCTCTGCACCACACACAGCGCGTGTGCATGCATGTATGTGTGTGAGTCTGGAAGGTAAGACAGAGGAGAGAAATACAGGGTGGGGATTGGGCATAATGGATCTAACATTGAGTGACAGCGGAGGCCGCAGTGCTTTATGCGGCTGAGGAAGAGCATGCAGGTCGACGACCTCTCCTTCTTTCCCTGGAGAGAAGCCCAGCTATCACTGGGGAATATACCATTACACTCCTCGTGGGTCAAAGGGCATGTCTGGTTAAGATCGGGGGAAAGGAGAGGCGGCTCTGTTTTCAGAAGATTTCTAGAAACATTTGTGCATATTTTGTCGTTTTTCAAACAATTGGTTACCATTCAGAACTTAAAGTGACCCAGTTTTATCTGATCCTATGCAATGCTGATAATATATGGTTAGTGATTATATTTAATCGATATTTATTGTTCTCATTTACCGACATTTTTTTTTCTCCATTCCACAGCACTACCACTGCATAACCACTGCACTTGGTGATTATCCATGGTTGAATTATGTACCAGGTATGTACATAACTGGTATTAAGTTTTACAAGTTACAATTTCACCTTAAATTGTGACTGCCAAAAGAACACAGAAGGCTGCAATCAGAGCCCAACACTTCCGTTGAGAAATAAAAATTATTCGCATGTTTATTACAGCAACATGAAAAGTGTACACTCTTGCAGTGGGCTGAACAGAAACCTGCAGCGACTAAAAGACATTGGGCACGGCTTAAATAGATGACCTGTCAGAAAGAACCAGTAATAAGGATTCAAAAGAAATGTACACATCCTGCATTAGAGTCACTTCATGGACAATTTTTGGAAAAACATCATTAGCCTAGCTACATCACAACTGACCGTTTTTTTAAAATTATTATTATTATTATTATCTTGCAACAAATATGCTTTAGACAAACATTCATTTCAGACCCTTTTTTTGTTTGTTAGTCATTGACTACTATCAATTTTGACTATCACAATCTGTAGATTCATGTCTTCTCGAGTCACGTTCCTTGCTTTAAGACACACAAACATGCTTTTCCCAATCATATAGCTCCACCCACTTTTAGTTTATACCGTAGCTACTTTGCAATTTAAAGACAACCCCTCCCCCTCCCCCCAACACACACTTCACATGTTTGGACACAAACAACTTACTAAATATAATCATAATAAAATGTACATTTTTTTTTTAAGAAGCCATGGCTGCCACCCCTCAAAAATGTTTCAAGCTAAATCATATACAAACATTTCAGGGAAAAAAACCCAAAACAAAACTTTTTTGATATTTTGTTGATAGTGGGTGTGGCCTGTCCAGCTTTTTTATTTTATTTTACGGCAGTAGCCAAAATGTATAGCTCACAGATAATTAATTAAGCAAAAATTAAATAATGCACGAAAATTGGTTGATTTATATGTTATGTGCTATAGGCTTCGTACTAGCCTTATTAACAGATTAGCAAAGCAAGAAATCTGTACTAGCTACGTACAATCACCAGCGGCGTCAACAGTCTCCGCCAGTTCCTTCCGAGTTTCATTTTTCTTTGTAATGTTTCTATAAATGTTTATTGAGAGTGTATAGCAGGTTTATAAGATAAAACAACAGGTATAAGTTTTTTTGTCAATTTATTTGAAGGTTGTGAGTGGGGAATGGAAGAAACCACACATGCCATAGGATTGGTCCAAAGTATCATTCAGGTTAATTGTTTGGATACTAATTTGGATAGAATCGAGAAAATCTCAATTGAAACGCTGTTGTGCCTTCGCTTTGTCTCAGAAATCAAGGCTTTACGTCCTAAACGTATGAACAGTCGCATGTTGCTAGTGTGAACGTAGGTTCAGTCCATCTTTGGACACTCGCCTCGTCGTGAGTGACTATATTCTTACATTTGGCTCAATAAATCACATGGTCACTTCGTTTTTCCAGTGCATTGTCATGGGAGAGAAAAACAAGCTGGAATATCATTATCATCATTTCCATTAGTATCTATTTTTTTTTGTCTCGTGGTGCCTCCCAAAATATATCCCACATTCACTTAATCTTAATCACCACACTGTCTATCTCCTCTAATAGACTTATTAGAGAGAATCCAAAGCAGCCGAATTCTACCGCAGAGATTTAAAACGAACATAAAAACGAACGCCAGAATTGGCTTTTCAAACGAATATTGCAGTTTGCGTCTTGCTGTGTCGCTTGCAGCTAGTAAATAAGTGTCGTTAAGAGCGCTTGAGCTGGAACGGATGACAGATTAATTTGCTTACACTTTGTGTTAATGTGTGTATGGTGCAAAAAAATGTTAAAAAGAAAAACAATAAGACTTAAACAACAACAAGAATAATAAAAAAAATGTCAATGTACCTCAGATAAATAATAACAGGGGACATTAGCAACTTAAACTCATTTTCCCTAAGGAGTGTTCATGAATTCTATTGTTTTATGTGAAATTTCCCAAACATGGAATTGTTTCAAACAAATTGCACAGTGCGATACAGATTATGCTTTGTCCTAAATTATGTATGGGCAATATGGTTTTATATTTAATTACAATAGACCAAATAAGGAATGACTACACCATTAGCAAGAAATGGAAAATGTCACTGGGGTAATATCTGTACTAGAAGGAGCCTCACTGGTGACATTCTTACTTAATAAGAAAAAAATAAATAATGCGTGGCCATGACTTACTAACTCAAGGGAACAAGATCATTAAATTGTGGGAGTGAGATAATTAAATGTGGCCACATATTAATGAGGCATGGTTTTGCTGAAATATGAAATCATATTGAAACTCAAATTTGGAGACAGATCGTTACCGAAGACTTAATTTCTCCTTGCGTAATTGTCAGAATTAACTGATTTCATATTAAAAAACAATAGCAATCTCACTGCTAATACCATCATCTGTTTGATCTAGTTATAGTAAATGATAGAATTGAGATGTTCGTTGTTTTGTATATTATATGCACTATTTGCATAAAAATAGATTGCTTTCATTGAACAGACTTACACTAAATGAACATTCTGTTTTTTTCCCCCCAAAACGCCTGGTGGTGACCATGACCAGTCACTAACCGTGGCTATACCTTCATTATCTCATACGCTCACATTACTAAACTGTGTTTATGACTTATTTATCTCATTCCTTTGAGTTAATAAATCATGGCCATGACTTAATTATCTCGTTTTCTTTTGTTACTAAATCATGTTCATTACCTAATCATCTTGTTCTCTTGTGTTACTAAATCATGTTCACTGCCTAATTATCTCATTGTTACTAAATCATGTTCACTTCCTAATTATCTCGTTTTCTTGTGTTACTAAATCATGTTCATTACCTAATCATCTTGTGTTACTAAATCATGTTCACGACTTAATTATCTTGTTCCCTTCTGTTACTACATCATGGGCACAACTTAATTATCTTGTTCCCTTGCATTAATAAGTCACGATCCTAACTCCACAACTTATTTATCTCATTCCCTCAAGTTTCCACAAGTTATTTATCTCATTCCCTCAAGTTTCCACAAGTTATTTATCTCGTTCCCTCAAGTTGTGGCCACGACGTAATTATCTTGTTCCCTCGTTTTACTAAGTCATGTCCATAACTTAATTATCTTGTTCAGTTGTGTTACTACATCATGGCCACAACTTAATTATCTCATTCCCTCATTACTAAGTCATGCCGATGACTTGATTATCTTGTTCTTACTTATCTCATTCCCCTGAAGTTACTAAGTTGTGGCCACAACTTAATTATCTTGTACCTTGCTCATCATTCAACCCCACTCGTCGTTCCCACGTTAATAAGCCGTGGTCAAGCATTATTTTTAATAATTAGAGATGTCATCAGTCAGGTTCCACAGTACTAAAGAGAAAGCATATGGATTAAAAGACAAGGGGTTTGCTAGTAAACTTCTCTTAAGAATCACTTAAGAACCTATGTTTGACATTTGTTTGCGTAAATGAAATGAATACTTTACAGAACGAGTACAAAAATATTAGTGTTGTAAATGCAGCAAAATCAGCATGAATAGGTGTGATCGCTCTTTCCCCAAAGTTACATGCACCAAAACAAGCTTGAATACTGTGAATAAAAGAAGGTTCAATCTCTGAAAGGTGAATTAACACAAAGCCGGACGTGTTGCGCCGACATTCACTATAGCTTTCAGTGCCGTTGTTATGATAAATACTATGTTCACTATATCTCATCATGATACTGCCTCTACCAGGAAGAAGAGAAAGAAACAGCACAGTTAGTAAGGCATCTAACGTCAAGCAGCTACAGCCACCACTGGAGTGAGAAAAGAACCGCAGTCACTGTCACTTGCTTATAAAAGATGAAGCTTTAGCATCCATGCTACATTCCAGAGTTCTGTTATATCCCACGGCGATGAGCTCCACCGATCGATATGTCTCACATCTTCTTTAACTTCTTCAGAAAATGAAATAAAGTACATTACAAACATTCTACAGATTTTTGTTCACTCATTTGAATTCGACACTGTACACCTTTATACACTATTTTACAAGAGTGTAAGTTACTTGTTCTGCTGTAAATAAACATACTGTGAAAGACATGGTGTCTAATGTTGATGCACAGAGCTCACCAAGGTAGCAAACTGACTTTGTCAGTTCACCAGTGTTGGGTTGCAAAATACACTGGATTAGCATTGGGCGAACAGAGTCAACAGATTTTAACAACCATTACATCCACCTTGCCAATGTTGGCCCAATATAATTTTGTCCAGTGGGCTAAGATTGGGCCACTAAGGCCAACTTTCAGCCACGTTTAAATCCCCCTTGCCAACATTTGCCCAACACTGACAAAATGTAGTATAGCGAGGCTCAATCTAGCCACCTAAAATAGACATTGGGCCAGCATCAGTTTGCTACCTGGTAAGAGTCTGTGTATATATTATGTGTTCCTCATAATGCTAAACACAAATAATGCTCCCATGCATTGTTGCGCTATGTGTAACATCTTACCATACTCAGGATTTTGTTAATTGCTTTATTAATTGGGATTCAATGCTCCCAAGTTAGCTACATAGTTAAAGGTGTAGGCTAATTTGCTTTAAAACTTTAAAGGAATACTTGGCTCAAAAAAGCCACTGTTATCATTAATTATTTGACAGCTGGCTCTGTTATATAATACCTGTTGTCCTTTATTTTGATGTTTTTATGTAGAGAATTCCTTTAAAGTTCTCAGCTGTGTATAGCATGTGTACCATGGTGTTCTACATACACAAACGGGCATGTTCTGCTTTTCTGCATTCATGAAATGAGAACCAACCCAAAATAAGTCAGTTTATAGGTCCACACACAGAGACATTCTCACTCATTTTTTAAAAGATAATACCGTTGCATTGAAGGAGACCCATCCTTATGTTTAATAACCATGACTAGCATTAACTATCAGACACTAGCCCACAGTATGACTAATACTGTACTGACTAAAAAAAGACAAACCCCTGACATTCTCTACTGGAAATTACAACATGGGACAACTCTTATCTTAACCATAAATTAGCAACTCATTGCAATGTTTCCTCATACCATAATGTAGTAATCTGAAACGCAAAGACCAGAACACTGCTAGCCCTACTTCCGCTGGTGAAACATAATCTCCTATTGCTGATAGTTAGGTAATCCAACCAGAAAGAATGCCTCATATAATTATTACTGTAGACCATTAAAAATGTCAAGTCTGGATAAACATCATCTTGTGAGCCAGGGCTGCAAATCACACTTCCTGTCTGCTATCATGTTCAGAGCACAACACGACAAGGCTCATACTGTGGCTCCAAACACACCACCCTTAGGTCCAAATCCACCCAGGCACCTTTTTATTCACCTATATCAAACCTTGGAAAATGAAGCAAATGACAAGAAACAACAATGCAAATGACTGTACACATCTCACAATAATGTTCATAAATCATCAGAGTTCGTGTTTGACCATCATCCATCTGGTCTGAATTTTCCACTGCTAATCAGTCTCTGGTTCCGCTGCACAAATTGTGAGCTCGTGGGCTGCGGCCAAACATCCGGGATTGGGGGTTGGCATGGTGAAGCACTGTTCTGGGTTCCACACTTCCACACTGTCTCTCTTTTTCCTCCTCTAACTGTCTATCTGCTTGTCCAGAGCTGTTATACTTGCACATGGCTCCCTTGGGCATGCAGACTCTGGACACTAGCAAGGATCTTCTTCTGGTGCCCAACTAGGGTCACACCCATCTTACTCAACTCACTGAAAGAGAAGGACAAAGAGAGTTAGAGATGGCATAACATGGTAGGCACAGATGTTTTTGGATTCAGAGTCTTAGCCTACTCTCAAGGGTTTATGGGTTTTCTGTACCTTGCACTGATGTAGATTATTGAATCTAATGTGACGTAGCCTGCAGATGTGAAGTTGTCCTTGTACTGGCCCATCTTTATGGCATCCAGCCACTCATCCACACTATTGACGCTGAACTCTGGGGTGATCGGGTCTTCCCTGTAAAGGACATGAACAAGCCATACAGCAACATACCAACTTTGGTAATGTTTTAACAGATATATTAAAACAATGAAGCAAAAACCAAAAAAAAGCAGACCTGGTACCTCATAAAAGTATAATCTGAACAAGTGTCATAGATTCTGATACTGATAAGTCTAGCATGGAGTATGTAATTATTTTTAATGCATGACAGATTAACTCCTAATCTCTAAGAGTGCCCTTCTTGATCAAGGGAGTTTTCATGAACACATCAACCCCCTAGTAGAAACAGAGTGGTTTCCCTGCATAATGAAGTCATTTCCCTATTAATCATCCAGTGAGTTCCAGTTGGAAGCCAGATCACATGGTAGGCACCATTTTTGGGCAGCATAATGACTTTCCCATCTGGACAGCACCTGCCCACTGAGGTCCCTTATTTTGGGTAAATTAAAGGAAGCATTGTATGCATCTCTCTCAGTCTAGGCAAGCCCATAATTCTGTTCACCAGACCGGCGCGCTATGACAGTTTCAACATTCATGGTAAACCGAACCATTTTATTCGAAGAGAACTGCTTGTTCCAATCTATGTCCAGTCTAATCCAATGTATGATGATGCTGAAGGCCGTCCCAAATGTGAGGCCTAACATGGTTACTCTTTACTTTTCACGCTCCGTAGAAAAGGTGGTTACCTTTGAAAGATTTGGCTACTAAGGCACCTGCCTGAAGAATATCTTGCCATGGCTATCCTGAGTTACCCAGAATGTCAAGAGCACTATTTCCACCAGTCTATCACAGGGCACCATGTACATGCAACTATAATTTAGCATAGCCTATCCACATACCAGCTTCTTAATTGGGAGATGAGAAGAAACCAGAGAACCTTGAAGAAATCCATCCAGACGTGGGGAGATAACGTGAAACTTCACACAGACAGTAACCTGAGCTCAATACTGAACCAGGAATCCATGCTACCCCATCCACTAAGGGGCAGTGGTGGCGCAATAGTTAAACCGTCTGGATTACTGATCAATATGTCAGGGGTTCAAGCCCCAGTACTGCCCAGCTGCCACTGTTGGGCCCTTAAGCAAGACCCATAACTCTGCTCCATCTGCTCCAGGGGTGCTATATCATCTCTGACCCCAGCTTCCTAACAAGCTGGGATATGCACAGAAAGAATTTCACTGTACTGTAATGTATATGCAA
This sequence comes from Stegophilus panzeri, assembly GCA_024331685.1. Taxonomy (NCBI): domain Eukaryota; kingdom Metazoa; phylum Chordata; class Actinopteri; order Siluriformes; family Trichomycteridae; genus Stegophilus; species Stegophilus panzeri. The sequence continues at coordinate 7,924,638 of JANDJT010000206.1, read as the reverse complement.
CAAATGAAAGCTTCTTCTTCTTCTCTCTTCAGGACAGATACATTGTGAAGATGTTTAACAATGCACAAGCCATAGAACTATTCCCACAACATCAATGAATCATTGTTTTATTAGCTACTGGCCAAATCAAAATGGTGAAATCAAATCGTTCACTGTAATTCTCTCCTGTTTTACTTAAACAGGCTTTAAAAAGCTATAACTTGGGGAGTGCAAATGCACCGACCTTGTATTTTCACATATGACAGAAGTATTTATAAAAATAAGAATGTAATGTTGTACCAGTTTCACCAAATCCTTATAGGCATGTCACTCATTTATAATCCTGTGTAAATCTTCAGCTTAAACTATAAGAACGGTGGGAATGACATGAGGTACAAGACAACATGACACAAAAGGTCAGATTTCTCATTTTCAGTTATTTTCCCCTAATAATTTAACAATGATTTGACAGGGAATTAAAGCTATGGCAATTTACCAGATGGAACTGTTGGCCAGCTCTTTCAGGGCACCAGGATTTCGGATCAGCTTGTCTAACATGTTGACAATCTGGCTGAACTTGGGTCTCTCAGCTCGCTCTTTCTGCCAGCAGTCCAGCATCAGCTGGTGAAGAGAAACTGGACAATCCATTGGCGGGGGGAGACGGTATCCCTCTTCGATTGCTTTTATCACCTGAGCGAGAGAGTGAGTGAGAATACAGGCTTTGAGTCTTTAGCTAGACATATGTTGAAATTCAGTACTTAGCAATGGATGTTCTGCTGACCTTTTCAATTTGACACTACTTGTTAACTGTTTAATAATTTATTGTGAAATTCAAGCAGCCTTAAACTCAGGATGTTGGACTTAGAATGAAATTTTTCCTGCGTGAGACAAACCTAAAAATCTCTGCGTAGGCATGAACTACATGCACATTAACTTAAGCACGTACGTAACCCGACTCTGAATATGAGGAACTTTCCCCGTGTAAATACCGATGCAACTTTCGACCTTAAATCACTCTGGTGATCAAAACACCCCTGGTGTTCCATCGTTCCAGAAGGACTTTGTAGATGGACACTCACATCTTGATTAGACATCTCCCAATATGGCCGCTCGCCATATGACATCACCTCCCACATGACGATACCGTAGCTCCACACGTCGCTCGCTGAAGTAAACTTCCTGTACGCGATGGCCTCCGGTGCTGTCCATCGAATGGGGATTTTTCCGCCCTAAACCGAGAATAAAAAAAGAATGTGAACCAGACACCAAATCATCCTCATGTACGATAAAATTTGAATGCTCTTCAGGCAATCCTCTTATGCTTTGGCACTGTTTGCTTTGTATTCAGGATATTTAAAAAAAAAAAAAACCTGCGGGTGTAGGTAGCGCAGGGGATTGTTAGAACATTAAAACAGTCCTTGACAGTTAATTTCCACGTCAAAGTCAAACAAAAGGCAAACCGACTCCACTTTATATAGACAAACGTGAGCGGAAAGCCAAGGATGGGCTTTTGAAAACGAATCATTTATTTATTTATATCCACTTATTTTATTATATCTAGTATCAAAGGCACGACACATAAGTTCATTGGGTTCTGTGTTTCCGGGAAGGTTTCTGCTTGAAGCGATGGGAAACTGGGGAATTGAACGTGGAAGTCGCTTAACACATGCATAGAAAGACAAACACACACCACACCCCATAGTCTAATTAGCTCGCGTGCCGGTTTGGTGCCGAGTGTAAGATCTACTCAGGGTTTCTGGTATTTTGTTCTATCGCAGGCCGACAGGAGCTCTAGTTAAGCATGTTGAGAGAGGAGGCGGACTGGAGGACAGCGTGTCAGCCACATCAGGGGCATGGAAGGGCCAACTTCTACTCACACAAACATATAATTAACATGCGACTCCTGAGACACTCACACTCTCCAAGCCTCCAACTCTCACTTCGGGCGAATTCATCTCTTTCCTTTTGACACCCAGTGCCACTGCATACCTTCTGCAGACTCCTTTTCTCTAGTCTCCACCTCACTCAATTTGCAGCATTTGTGAATGAATGTGAACACCAAAAAAGGGACAGGAACTACGTTTTAACAGATATGTTTTGATTTAAATGCACAATTTTTAGTTTGAAATGACATTTTTTAAGTGGCATTCAGCAGTACACAACAATTTTTTTCCCCAATTAGACAAGGTACCAAGTAGAACCCCTTTAGGAAGCCAAGAACCCTCTTTAATGCTGAGGACCCTGGGGACATCCAACCCACTTTTTTGAAAGTGTAATACGTTAAATACCACAATTCCCGATTCTGATTGGTCAGAAGGTGCTATTTTCAAATATGCTAATTTCTATAGTATTAACTATCCGTCTGGACATGTTTATTTAGCGTTAAGGAAGGAGTCAGTAAAATTGTAAATTGAAGCTTTTTTTAAAAAAAATAAACAGACTTTGTGAATTCTCTGTAACACAACAAGCTGCTCCATCAAGCTTTTATGTCTTTTAAACCTTTCTCGCAGTAAACTGGCGTTTCATTCCACCAGCGAAATGGGAACTCGACTTATCGGACATTTTCAATCAGTATAAACAAATGAAACATCGCCGCAAGTCATAAGATTATAAGATTAGTCAGGACACTGTTGGGTTTCTGTGTGTAGAGTATCATGACTCTGTGGAGAGGCTGGTGATGCAACTTGAATTAACTTGTTTCCTGGACGTTCCACAACATTAAATGCAACTATTAGTAGATAATAAGAATGACAGGTCCATATATTAATTAATTAATAGAAAATGTCATAGTCATATTATTTGGGAAAATTACTGTGGTATAAAAGGAATAAAGCACTTTGAGGGAAAATTATCAAATTTGGGCTGGTAACAATAACTCTGCTTTATAACACCATCCTGTTCATGATTATTTTTTTTTTTTCTTTAATTCTAGAATTGCCTGGGACATTTAAAAAAATGTTGACTTATCTTCTTCGCTGTGTTCATTTCTCAGGATTATACCTGTCTCCTCTAAAACTCTCACGTGCAGATGTCTTTAAATTGTGAGCTTATAAACCATGATGAAATCATTTATTACTGTAGTAATTGTTTTTGTTTTTTTGACACATTCATTCAGGTTTTTTTTTTGTCCAAATTCAAAATAAAAACATCAAGCTGATGAAATGGAAGTTCAACTAATTTCAAATCAACATGAATGTTAAAAATCCTAGTGGCATCTAAGTCGAGGAGCAGATCAGGTGACCTACCCGTGTCGTATAAGCAGCTTCGGGGTCATCCTCCAACACTCGGGACAAGCCGAAATCCGACACTTTACAAACCAGGTTGCTGTTGACCAGAATGTTCCGAGCAGCCAGGTCACGGTGCACGTAATTCATGTCCGATAAATACTTCATCCCGGATGCGATTCCACGCAACATTCCTACCAGCTGGATAATGGTGAACTGACCATCATGTTTCTGAAAGAAAGATGGAGAAAAATAGACTCATATTAGTATTATGTTCTCATTTTCAACAATGTCCTGTTGGATAATAAAATCGGATTAGTAGAATTTTGAGCTTTTTCAAGTTCAACTTTTTGTTGGTGGATTTTTATTTATTTATTTATTTATTTTTGGACCCTAAAATCATTTATAACGGATTCTTAATGAGGTTACATTTTACAGCTGGTCCCTGTTTCACTGTAATGGCAATTCTTACACAAGGTTATAGGTGTAGAAACATCTGTTTTCCGCACGTTTGGGAGAAAAATGAAACTCCGTTTTTAGCCCTCGAAACAATCTAAGCTTGGAGCAATTAGCCTGATGTTTTCATTTGCATATTGAACCTGTGAAGCAATCTGCTTAAAACGCCTCTATTGTCTCTCTGAGCAATATCAATCCTAAACACAGTGTTGTATTTCACAAGAGGCGAGTTAATTATGCCTTGCCTTATAAACGCCGTTTGTTTGATTGATTGCTTGGCCTCATCAGCCATCACGCTTTTTGTTTTCAATCTCACTGCAGTAGTTACTGTAAGAACAGCTGCATGAGGATGTGTGTGTTTGTCTGTGTGTGAGAGAAAGAGAGATAGAAAGTGCACCACTTGTTTTTGCTAAATTGATCTGCGCTCTAATTAAACACATGTAGCTCGGGCAGACAGGCTATGAGCTATTAGCCATAAAAACCCACCCATAATTATGTTAGCTTTTTTTATGCCAGCTCAAGTGATATTTATGGCGTTCATTAGCCTGCAGAAGGATCGAAAATTTCAGACGTGCCTCTTTTTTTTTTTTTTTTCAGTCCCAAATTTCATTTTCATTTGCTCAAAGTGTGGGCAATTAAAGCGGGAGCCTGCTTCAAGTGGGAAATGAAAAAACAAACAAAACAAAAAAAAGCAACAAACATCCGTAATAAAATTACGATGCGATCCTTCCAAGGTGACAAAAGCGGCAATAAATCCGAGGCGATTTGAGGCAGGAGACGTTTCAGCGGATTTGTGGAGGGAGTTGTTTGGTCTTATTATAAATCTACTGACTTTCCCTATTCTGTAGTGTTCATATTTCTTTCTCTCACTGAAGTGGGATTAATTCGTGAATCCCCCCCCACCCGTCTAGCTTATTTGACCTCACGGTAAAAAAAAAAAATTACTTCATGCAACGTCCAGTTCAAAATGGCAGCCATTTTGAATCTTGCGTGTATGAAGGGTGTCTCGTCGTCCAGAGGAAAAAACAAAGAGTACCTAAGTACATATTTAGATGTGTATCAGAGTTTTTACCTGGTAAAACTTTAAACCATGTCACAACATAAACATTAAACGTGTAAGATCTCTTTTATTTTAAATTGAAAAAAGCGTCTAACCTTTAAGAAAGTATCCAAGGATCCGTTTTCCATGAACTCGGTTATTATCATCACCGGCTTGCCTGCGAACATAAAAAGAGAAGGAAATAAAAACATCAACTACTACAACATACTCCACTAGAGAGAGAAAAAAAAGATACTCCTCTACCAAGACACAGAGATATAAATCACTGTAATGGCGTCATTAATCCTACAGCAGAGGGATAGTAACGAAAGGACGGATTGAGGGAGAAAGAGAGAGACAGAGAGAGAGAGACGAGTGTAAAGCTCAAGCCACTCTTCTTCCACCCCTAGGAAACTATTATTCTTTGTGAAGGATCCATGTCAGAGACCTTGACCACGAGCAACAGTGCTTAACGGTGCTCTTGGTCCGTTCACTAGTTAGTATTGTATGGCACATTTTTTAAAATGTTTTTTTTTTTATTTTTTATTAGAACAGTACAAATCGTAAAAATGTTTGAAAATGCCCAACACCGAATCTTCGTGTCAGTTAATAGTGACAGAAACATTCAAAATTAGAAACAGGCCCAGAAAAGCCTTTCGCATCATAGCATACATTAATGCGATTAAAATCGCATTGCTTTTATTTCACGCTTATTTGTACCATGACCTAAAGTTTAAAGATGATTTTAAATGGATTGTTTATAAATTGTAGAAGTTTATATGGGGGAAAAAAACTGCATATGAAGTAAATACTAAGTTAATTTTGTCATTTGATCAAGTGATTATGTAAATGGTCTGCACTTATATAGTGCTTTTTTAACCTTAGCGGGTTCTACAAAGCACTTTACACTGGTTCTCATTCACACACATCAGTGGTAGCAGAGTTGCCATGCAAGGCGCTAGCTTGCTAACTTGGGGTTCAGTGTCTTACCCAAGGACACTTCGGTATGTGGAGTCACATGGGCTGGGAATCGAACCACCAACCCTACGATTAGTGGACAACCCGCTCTACCACCTGAGCCACAGAGGCTCAGTTACATAAGGAATAAAACTCTTAGAGGATTGTTATATTAAAATAATCAGCGACAGGGTGGTGTGACGCGGCCTGACATGAAGCTACTGTTACCACTCCAAAGTACCTGAATTATTTTTTTACTTTTACGCCATGGCAATTTTCCCAATGATTATCTGCTCATACTTACATTTAATGTTGTGGAACTAGGCCTGTCACGATAACTACTTTTGTCGGACGATATATTGTCCTGGAAATAATTGCGATAAATGATATTATTGTCATTTTAAGACCATTTTATGCCACTGATAGCATAATAATTTGAGTACACTCTCTCAAAGAGCAATGGACGTTTAATTCTTACGAATATTCAGACATTTTACTCGAAATCGCATAGGAGTCAAAGGCATTTTGGTTGATGAAAAAATGCAAAATTGGAACCAAATATTCACACGTTTTTATATATGAACTTAAACATGTATCAACAAAACCATGTGAAAACTGGCCTTATTGTGAAAACCTGATCTGCTGAAATAATAACATTACAATGAGTACAATATTGTAATACAATACTGTGAATTCTTTATGCTTTAATTCTTCATTGTCCGTGTTTTAGTGAGTTGTTAGGGAAAAAGCGTATTCAGGACGTGACTTCTACCTACCGGCTTACTTACGTTCAAGTTCACTTGTGCAGAAGAGAGGTATCATATTAGGTTTATGTTGTGTAGATGTCTGATTAATCTCATATGTGTATAAGGATGCGTTTGGGTAAGTTCATTAACCCGCTAGTAAAGCGCTTCAGTTTACCGCTGTTCATTCATCTTCAGCTCATGCTGACAAACGGAGTGCGAACGGCGTGTGACGTTCATTCTTATGTACTGTAAACACAACGGGCAATATCGAGGTCAACAAAAACGATCGAGGTCACGTCCATCATACGCCAAGTCAATAACGTAATTATCGTGACGGTAATTGACATATCAGCTATAAATGGTGGTTCCCTCACCAAACTCTTTTACAAGTTAATAAGACAAAAACAAACAAACAAACAAATCAGCTTGTCATGTTACCAAGAAATCCTCCAAAACTGAAGGCGTTCCCATGTCAGGAAACTGACTACATTTCGCATACTATTTCCTTATTAAAAATCTCGTAGCTTAAAGCCCATTTGATTGACAGGTAGCCTATTCACATGATTGTTTAGTACATCAGGCATTTATACACATCACACAATCGTCCTGACATTACGAGACTACCAAGCGCATTAGAATTAAAAGACGGACTGCCGTGGAAATGTCGTTACTGTATGAAATGTATCATATGTACATTTATTGCACAAACATGCTACAACACTGCAGTGTACGAGGATGCGTGTGTATGTGTGTGTGAGACATGTGAGCGATTGTCCCTGTCTCTCGCTTAATACAAATCCATGCTATACCTGATAAAAGGTATAAATCTCTCCACAGTGGAATGCAGCGCAAATAGAGGTCAGGTTTGTCCGTATGTGTATACACGTGTGTGTGTGTGGTGGGGGAGGTTGCAAGCTCTGCCGGAGCATCTCCTCGTTGTACATCAGCCCAAATTAAATCACTATCTCACTGTGATAAATGTCTCTCCAGACACCTTAAGAAAAAAAATCTCTTTTACCTTTTGCCAGTAGAGTAATGTGGTGGCTGAATGAGGTTTGCGACCCACACGTGCATGCAAACACATACACACACAGCATTCTGGGCAATGGCATGGTGGTCGGATGCCACCTTGAGCGTGTGAAATTTTCTAAAAATCTATCTATCTATCCATCTATCTATCTATCTATCTATCTGCTGCTTAATAATCAAAAATTCCTCACAAGTTTATTTTAACAACAACAGACAATGCAGCCCCACCCACTTGGTTCCCACCAGGCTATTTCCATCCATCCATTTTCTATACCGCTTATCCTACAGGGTCGCGGAGCGTATCCCATAGAGCATCAGGCACAAGGCGGGGTACACCCAGGACGGGGTGCCAATCCATCGCATGATCACATACACATTCACACACCCATTCATACACTATGGACACTTTGGAGATGCCAGTCAGCCTACCATGCATGTCTTTGGACTGGGGGAGGAAACCGGAGTACCCGGAGGAAACCCCTGCAGCACGGGGAGAACATGCAAACTCCGCACACACAGGGCAGCGACGGGAATCGAACCCTCAACCCTGGAGGTGTGAGGCGAATGTGCTAACCACTAAGCCAGGCTATTTCCAATCATACTATATTTCTTCTATTCTGGAACAGTATAAAGCATACGTTTTATTATTATTTCTTCCTTCAATGTTATTATTATTTACTTGTATAATAGAGCATAGTAGAATTCTTGTGAAATGGTCAAGCTGGCTGCAGGACAGGTTGCACTCCTTCCCTCTACACGGCCCGTTTTTAAGATGTCCGTATTGTTTACATGTCAGCGTATTGGCACCGACTTCGCTGTGGAAGTATAGAGAAGAGAATGAAGAACAAGATGTGTAAAATATAGCGAAGAAACGGGTGAGAAACGAACTCAAGAGTTTGATTTTGTTTGATATCTGTTACGTTGTAAGTGTGAACTAAAAAAAAAAAAAAAAAAAAAAACATCACCAGAAAAGCTATTCTCATACTATAATGTTACTTGCTAGACTGAACTCTAACAACAACAACAACAAATTTACAAATTTATACGTAAACTGCTCGCGGGGAGCATTTACACAAGAAATGTGCTATTTATGAAAATCCAGTTAGGTCGGAAAAACCTTCGTATATATTTACGTATATAATTACAATTACGTGAAATGTTTAAAATGTCTGGCGATTTTAGTTCGGTTTAGCTACGTAAATATTTCCATACAACTTTACTAACCGATAGATAAGCGCATCCTGCTGTCTATAGCGTGGTTATATGTTAATGAATCGCTGCAAACAGAAGCCCAAGGATTTCGTGTTCGTGAGTATGTGAGCTTTAGAGGCGCCGCATAGTTAATGAGATAAAAGTGCACAGGGATGTTCTCTCATCCTGTAGAGTGATGAGCGCTTTGCCGTGATGGCCGCTCACACAGATGGACTATTGATTTTACTCCAGGTGTTAAAGTCACGGTCCAGAAAACTGCCACCTTGTCCATGCTATTTCCCCTTTCAGCACTCACCTCCCTGTTAACGGGCTAAATGATTTCCATTTCCAATGACTTATTTTATCTTCCTGGTTCGTCAATGAACTTAGCAACAAAAAGGGATTAGCAATTAGTTAACTCCAATGTCTTATTGATTCTCTGAACTGATTTCTCATGGAGCGACAATATACTGTATTTTAGTGATTACATGCTCGATATTTGCCTCACAAAGAGAAGCCCAGGATGTTGACCCTATGCAAAACTTCCATTTTACACTCGATATACTCTACAAATACACTCGAATGAAGGACTAAGTACAAACGCTGGGATTTCAGTATGTTGTTTTGACTTTCTGGTTCTGACTTTCTGCCAATCCATCGCAGGGCACACTCACATACACATTCACACACTATGGACACTTTGGACATGCCAATCAGCCCACCATGCATGTCTTTGGACTGGGGGAGGAAACCGGAGTACCTGGAGGAAA